>OZ025199.1:2147320-2374820 GCA_964019065.1 Catostylus mosaicus
ACAATAAGATGTCAATTGATCGTTCAATCTGACGACTTCGAATTCTTGATTGTTTGAATAAACGCGATAAACCTTGTAAAGAAACACAGAATCGCTAAATTCAACGTACCATTGCATATTAGCTTTGTATAAGGCATTCTCACATTCAACTATACTATCCTAAAAATCTTACAACCCTTCAGAGAGCGAAAGAAAATAGCCACCCGAAGAGATTAGATATTTACAAAACTCTAAACTAAACCTTCAGTCTTTAAAACCTAAATCATATGTTATCGTCGTTGTCATCCTTCATCATCAAAAATATTTTCACATTCTGGCGAATAGCAAATGAAAATGCTGCGAATTAGAATCTATATCACGTATTCCGCATTTTTCGATCATTTTTAATTATTCAACGTAAGGCAGGTTCAAGATTATGGTCACCAATGTTTTGCAAAGAAGGCATGGCACAGAAAAAGAGGAAAAACATTGCAAGGGGTAACTGATGATTATAATACTGCATTTAAAGTTTTGAGAATATATTATTGAAAAAGCATTCTAAAGGCACTTACCGGTTCTGTTATATTAATGATGTAATTAGGCCTAGCTTAGTTGCCCTTCTCATTTGCCGAAACAAATAGAATTAAACTCGGCAAAAGTTCACTTTTGGGGCGGCTTTGGATTAAATGTCGCTCCTGATGTGCCGCTTGTAATTTGCGAGCAAACGAAACACAATCTCTTGCCAGCATGCGTAAAGTTCAATTCTAGCGTCGCTCTAAATGCAATCTGCCGCTCCAAATCAAATCCGCCGCACCCAATCAATTTAAACATTGCACTTGTCACGTGTTTAGTTCAGCAATGAAATTCTCCGTATGGGGAGACTGGCCTTTAACCTAAGCCTAAAACGCTTTTATGCACCAAAATGGATAAGATTGGCCTGCAATGATGCTAATCGAGGTATTTTCAAGAAGGCGGTCAGGTCATCAAAACTTACCCTGAATTGATCAGGATCAACACTGATCTGCTTCGAAACTAAATCTTTAAAATCACCCAACGTCTTTCTTTTATCGATTTTCAAAACCGTTTCTAAAACAAGAAATATATAAACTGAGAGCTTAGACTTAAGCACCATTAAGCAAGATTGCTTAGATTGATGTAAAGACCATTAAAGCGCTTTCTGACTATTGCTAACTCCTGCTAAACCTTCCTGTTAACAAAAAACCTGAGCTCATTTGAGCACTTGTCGAGTCTTGCTTACTCTTGCGCAACCTTGCTCAACCTTGCTCAATTTTGTTGGATTGTTATCAATATTGCTGGTTACTTAGCATGTTTTAGGATTTGAAGAAACTTTCACCTCGTAAATGATTTGGAAAAGAGCATTTATAATTCATCAGTTCGATCCTTTCAAAATCAATAAAATTATATATATATATATATATCAAATAATGCATAGTTTATATCACAAATAAATAATAAATATATTTATTGCAAATAGTACATAAATATACCTTTTGGTTCTTTTGTTTTTTCGTCAATGAACGGCAAAACTACAATTATTCGAATTGTATTTGCAAACGTGTCCAAAATTTTTGCAAATTCCGAGTCCTCGAAAGTCTTTTCCGAATCTGGTCCACCAGAAGTCTCCACAAAAACCTTGAATATCATCAAAATCATCCATAAATAATGAAAAACAAATAAATCGTCGCAAATTGGGAATATAGCGTGCTTATCACTAATGTTAAACTTGCATATAAACAAAAGGCCCCAATCACTAAGGGTCCCAAAGGAGTAATAGGTGTTATACGAAAAAGTAAACAACTAGGCCTAACTCTGTTCAAAAGATCGCAGCAGTTACAATGACTTCACGAATTTACGTAAAAGATGCGATGCATTCTGCAGTGTTCATACATTTGACAAAGGACAAAGAAGGGTTGTGGCCTAACGCAGCATGGAAAGATTCAATCAGAAAGATCACCTTTAAGGACAAAGTTAGAAATGGAGAACAAAGCAAGAAAAGAAAATTGACATTATGAATTTATTGGAAAGAATAGAAGGTTTAAGTTTACCATATCGAAAAAAAGAGCAGCAAATGGGTAAAGCGAATAACAGAGTGGAAGCCAAAAAAGGGATTAGATTCAGAGGTAGGCACCAATGAAGATGGGGAGACGAGATTGAGAAGGAGGCTAGAAGAGAGAGGCTGGAGATAGTAATACATAGAAGATGTTATGGAAGCTAACATGAAACGCTTGAATGATTATGGACACATCGGAACAACTCATTAGAAGGAACAATTAGATACAAAGATATGTTGCGGACATAATATCCCTCATTATAACACAAAGCATGAACAATACCTTTGCACTTTTGTAAAATCCTTCAGATTTCAAAGTTTTATCAGATTCAGATAACAGTCGAAAGTCATGATAATCCTTCCCTACTGCTACTCGCATGAATTGAATAGGGAACTTGCATTCCTGAAAACAGCGACAGGAAAGTCAAGATAAATAATTTTGAATACTTAGTGATATTCTTGATATTCTCACTGGTAACCAAGAACGCCCACAGTTTCACAACCTCCCCCCCCCCCCCCCAATATTTCATGAGTCGGTCAAAAAAAATGTTTTATAAATATAAAAAACTTGTCGGTAAGCCTAAAAAACCTATTTAGAAAAATGTAAGATAAACAAAACAGAGCAATTTTAACCCATTCGCGCGCGGATATATTTGTATGTAACGGTTAAAACTTCTGTAAATCTCCGTTTTTCAGGGGGGGGCATAGTCAGATTAAGTAGCTGATAGCCTAAACTAATGCCGAAAACAACCAGCATAACATTAAAAATATTTTCTACTTTACTCCCTGATAAAAGTACCTTTTACGGTGCTTGCGATTGGCCCATATGGCCCTTCCATGGGTGAAAGGGTAAGTCACAACAGGCGGAAAATTCAATTAGAAGATATAATGAAACTCGCCCAAGCAAGAGTACACATTTCTCTCACCAAAGAATTCGATGAGCGCCCCTGCTTAAAACTCAACGGAAACTCTAGCCATGAGCGAACAAATCTGTCACATAATTTAGAGTTAGTCCATTTAGAGCCTTATAAACGATTTGAGCTGTTTTTATTAAGTTTAGTTAGAACGCAATAGTTAATGGCAGCAAATTTAAAAGGTGCTATACCATGATAAAGTGATAGCATCAAGAACTTTGCTGAGTAGAATTTCTTACCTCTTCGATGGCTTTTTTAAGGTCAGCAAGAGTGTGATCTTTTTTAGCATGCAAAACAAAAGGATCCTCTATTTCATTCTTTTCAAGATTGACGTTGTAAACCCTAACTGTTGTACCTGCAAAATACAGCATAAATGTAATACAACCGCGCTAGGCTTCGAGTAGATTCTACAGGAAAGAATTCATATAGTCGGCACAACAGCGACGAAAAACAAAATTTTAAGGCCAAAAAGGGATAAAAATCAAATAAATGTTCCATTTGCAACCTCACCTCCGATTTCATAAACTGGAAACTGTTCGCTTTCATCTTTTGTTTGAAGGAGAAGGTCAAATGCATAGGAGTATTTCACACCACCAAGAAGAATTCCAACTTCTTTATTCTGTTTAGAAATCAATTTCTAGTGGCTTAACAAGTTAAAGCAGGACATTTTTAAGAATCGATCACTACTGGGGAATGCTTGCAAAAAGGGCCTAGTGGAAATCAAAGAAAAAGCGGACGGGTCTAACCTGCAGAAAAATATATCATTTTTAAGATTTTCGCAGGAACTCAAACGAAGAAAAACAGAAATTTCGATTGAAAAGTTGATTTTCAAAAATACGTGGGTAAGCGGTAATTCTGTAATTTTGTCGTTCACAACTAAGGAAAGCATTGGGTCCTGTGGGAAACTCTCCTCAGTCGCTGCACTATTAAAAATCCCAGGTGTACAAAAAGTAAATAAATAGATCAAAAGAAGAACGCAAATCCTGTCTATAAGCAATAGAGTGAAATATTAGTTTCGTTAAAGACAGTTAGACAAAACTGGACAATGAATTTTATATTGATCGAGAACTACTCACATCTTCTCCATCAAATGATCGTTCATATGAACCATAATTATCATCGTATTTCACAAGTCGACATCTTTCCAATTCAATGACATTCTCTAGGCCTAAAAGCTAGAAACAAAAGCAATGCGTGAGATTAAACTAAGATTCTTTTGAGAAAAATGAATCATACATTAGAAAACTTTATTTTCATCCACTTCCATAACTTAAGCAAGTCTATTAATATTGTTTAATATCATAACAAGTAAAGTTTATTGTGGAAAGGTCCTGTTGGAGAGAGTTCGGAAGCAGATCAAGAAAGAGGTCAACAACAATAACAACAACAATATCAACAACAATGATTACAAGATGACAGAGACAGCAGCACAATCACCAACAACAACAGCATAAGCAATAACGCAAACAACAACAACAACAACAACAAGAAAAATGGTAAGGATTCAACAATAACAACAACAATAACATCAACAAAAACATCAACAACAACAGCTGTGTATTACCGCACTCCACATAAATGGATCATATCCCAATTTATCAATTAAAGACGAAATTATTCAAAATCACTGCTTCGGCATCGTTCCACTAAAGGCTCACTTTAAAACATCATTCTTGACAACCAATAACCAATATAACTCTAGGGAAGATAAAACTCTAGGATATCCACGCAATTACCTTCCATGCAATTTCAGTGGCCTCTTTTAACGTTTTTGTTTGCTCCACGTGAAGCTTCGTCTCCAGCCATTTGCCTGTTTTCGGATGTTCGCAAAACAAACGAATCTAATTGGAAAAATAAAAATCATTTATAGTTATCTTGAATTATTAACAACAAATCAAGCATTCTCATAACCGTTGAAAAATAAGACAGGTGTGACAATAGAGCTTTAGTTTCAAGGAATCTGAATTAAAATTCATCAACTGATATTTTCCGAGATAAAATTGACTTATTTGATTCGTAGTGTCGCGCAAGGTGAACAATGATTACAGTTGTGAGCCGAATGCGCAGCGAGAGAGAGAGAGAGAGAGTCTCTATGTATTATTTCAATCAACCAGTTGAACAGGAATTTTTTTAATAAAGCTGTAATATAACTTAAAAATACAAATCTACAAAACATAAACCGTATATGTATTAATATTTATAATAATATTAGTGATCGAAAAAGTGCTAAAATAGATCAGTGCTTGAAAGCTTCCTGTGCAAGTAAAACAGAAAAAGAAATTGAGTGTAGCGTCACAATAAATAGTAAAAAAAATATCGATAGAAGACAACAGAATATTAAATGTTTTTTTTGTGATTTTTGAACCAATCAATAAAGCAGGCAGGGTTGCAATGTATTTTTATGCTCCCTGCACCATCTTCCTGTAGTTCATATGTTGTATTGCAACTTTAAACTGAATTTATCAAAGAAAGACCATATTACAGTTTATTCGAAAGTTATTTTATTAAAGCGGAAAAAGAAATAAAAAACAAGGACTGCAGATTTCTAGGCCTTGAGGCACAGCGACACTTTCGTTTTCGCTCATTTTCCAATCCCAGTTTAAGAAGAACAACAAACATTAACAAGTGAAAGAAAGTAAAGTATCTCTTTAACAAATATATTTAGAATAAACTGTAATATGGGCTTCCTGTGAATTTATATAGAAATAAAATCAATTTTGGTGCAATTTTGATTTCATAATTTGCAATATTTTTGCTGAAAAATCAAAAAAGGAAATTTTTTATTCGATGGAAAAAGGTACGAAACCTTGCAAATATCACGGTCTTTTGTTTTTCTGTCAATCTCATCATCTTCTTCGCCGACTAATTGTTTACGAAGATCAATCAGGTGTTCAGGCCACTGCGCAGGATCGTCAAACGTTTTATTGTGCGCAGCGTCCTTCTTTCTATACATTAACATGTAGGCATTTGTAGAGCTACAAGAAAAATGCATCTTAACATGAAAAAACCAAATGACAAATATCAAATTAGAAAATCGACGATAAGAAGTTAGAGATTAGAATATCTCAGAGCCACTGTACTTTCAAAATAAAATTAAAAATTCATTTATTACATAAACTAACATGTGAAAAACAATATTTTTAAACTTTTCATTCATTAATCTAAGGGTGTTTTAACACTAATTTATTGACAAATTCAGGATATATGCAAGTACATTTTAGCGCTCTTAAGTGCATTCATCAAAGATATAAGTCCATAGTTTCCTGGAACCCAAAGTCTTACAGAACCAAAAAAAATCATCAATTTTCATATAATAATTAGAAATTCAGCCCATTTTGAATAAACAGGAAAACAAAATAGCGCACTGTTGTAGTGACTTCACTCAGGCCTGTTTTCATTATGTATCGTTCTTCCATTCATTCCACTTTCTCTCACATTTCGATACATACCACGATCAGGCATTACGTCTGTTACACTATCATATTGCCATTCATCCTCTCCCCGCATTATTAACTTTATCAACGCCACGCTATTCAATTCGTCCATCACATTTACTCGCCCTTTCTTTTTACGTAACTCAAAGTTTACTTTAGTACTCTTAGAAATGTATATAAGCCTGTATTTTTAGTTCAGTTAATTTAGTCTAGAGTTAACAGTCAAGAGTCTTAAGTACATCGTCTCTCTCTCACTCTCATTCTGGCTCCGTGTTCCCTGCACTTTAAATAAGAAACTTATCGATGGCCTGGACAGTCCATAAAAATTGAGAAACTCAGCATGGCGGGAACAACGACCAAAATACAACCGTTCTCACACTAAACCTGTCATTTTACAAGTATTTACCTTGAGTACGTGGCGGAATAATATCCTCGAGCACTTGTATCTAAACCGCCGTAAGATTTTTCGATTTCCTTTTTCGAGATCTGCAAAAATAATGATTTCAAAATAACACGATGACACAATTAAACAATAAAAATAATATAATGAGTGGAAACATAAGTAGCAAAATGGAAAGTACTTTTACGTCCAATGCTCCCCGAACTTTCAGAAAATTAAATAAATAAACTTCAATTGTAATGGATATGAATTTATCAAAAATCAAAAACTGGTTGATTGATTGATTAATTGATTGATTGATTGATTGATTGACTGATTGATTGTTTGAGTGCTTGGTTGATTGATCGGTTGATCAAACTATTGAATGAATGTTTGAGTGACTGATTAATTGATTGATAAAGTGATTGAATCTATACATAAACATTCAAGAAGGATGGTTTGCGGTATTGTCTTTTTCATACCCAAACATCGGGTATCCAACTTGAATTACAGCCAATTGCTCAGCAGCTTTGTTTAGTCTTAGTGAATGATTTCAAAAGCTAGTGCAAGAAATCTTCATTTGGCTGTGCAGCGACAAAAACATTTTAATTATATTGGCATAATTAGAATAAATTAGCATACATAAGTACCTCATAAACATGCTGATCATTGAAGCAATACCATTTGTTGTCAGCAAATGACCTTAGAAAGAAAAGCCCATGAGAATATTCTAAAGAGGCAAGTACAATCAAGGGTAAATTATATTTATCAATAGCCCCTGGTAAAAGTGCCAGTATTGAAGGTATCATTATTGTTATGAAGAAAATATTTTTGCCCAAAAAGAAAATACACACAATTTGGAAAACATTGCCTATTTCGATCTATGATCTTAACGATGAACCGCCTTTAGTGTGATTGGATGAACAGATTTCATTGACTTAAACACAATAGACCAGGCTCGAAAAGGAAACGAAAGATTCGGATAGGAAATAATGGATGATATCGTCAGCAGCTCATTAAAAAGATGACACAAAATCATATACAATGATTATGATAAGGTCAATCCATCTTTCCATTATTAGAAAAACAAAGTCATATCTAAGGGGTATTTGATAAGTCCTTCAGATACTCTGCATTGATTTTATTTAATTGATTGATTGTAAAAAACTACGATCTGAAAAGGAGAACATGAATTTCCAAAATATACAAGACTTTATATATGTAATACAAACTTGATATAGGCATAATAATGTCCACCAAGAGCATTTCCAGAATGAATCATAATTGAGAACAATTCATATACTTCTGAAGACTAAAACAAAACACACTTATGTAAAGGTCAGAGCAGAAAAGGGGTGGATGATAAACTGAAAAAAACTGAAAACGATTCATTCATATTTTGTGTAAAGTTTGTCAAATTTGATGTTCTAGCTGGCAGCAAAATCATTTTACTTTTGTGGAGACTATATGGTAGTTTCTTTTCAATTAACCCTTTCATTCACGGAGAAACCATTTGGCTCAATGAGCTTATGCGAGAATTGGCTCCAACTAAGATGAGAGAGGCTTATCTTTCCAATGCCTGGACAAGCACCATTCTAAACACTCACAAAGATGAACACTCCACTGATCTCGATCGACTGCTATTTCCTTGATTTTGCTCTAACATCATCAATTCTTGTACCCCCGTGCAATCTGAGCAAAGGCTTTTGATCTTGCTTTAATACTGTATCATCACGGGGGGGGGGGGGTGAAAGGGGTAGAGCGTCATTAAAACAATAAATAAATGATAACGATGATACAAACTGCTTATGAAATTATTGAGTTAACATAGATCATTTCGTGGATTGGACCAGCATCGCAGAATATAAATAGTAAGGAGCTTCAGATTAGAAACTCTGCTTGGTAAATTCCTAAGACACAATAACTGGCAGAGGAAGCACTCCTAGCGATGTAAGAAACTTTATACAAAAGGTTAAGAATACCCTGTCTACATCATTTTCATTATCATCGTCATTTTCGCCTGTGCTTGTCTTCTCTTTATCTTCATCGCAACTTTTTTCATCACCATTTACGAGTGAATCTTCACATTTTGATGATTCCTTGTGCAGCTGATCTGCTCTTGATGCCTACAATTAATGCATAAAAACAATGAATAAAATACACAAATACACAAAATAAATCACTTTTATTACATGTTTCATCTCAGGGAGATTTGAAAAGTCGGAAGAGGGCCAACTTTGATGGTGAAAATTTCTTACCGCACAACATGATGAGATACCGTTCAGCCCCCCCCCCCATCGTCAGAGGCTCTGCTTCTAATTAAAAGCACGCATCTGAACTGATATCTGTGAAACTGTATTGTCGTAAAGAAGTACTTGTTACGTCATCATTATCAACAATGTAAACTTTGATTCTTGTAATACATTGCAATACATATAAAAGAGCACACGGAATTTTAATTTCCTGGATGCTTTTTATTGTCAGTCCATTTTGACACTCCCCTGACCATTAAAAGGAAGAATTTACATAAAAATAATTACAAAATTTGCAATCACCTTGGGTTCATCATTGTGCATGAATTCATTCATTTTTATGATTTCAGGGAAGGTAACACTGAAATAGAATTCACAAAATATTTATTGCATTTAGATCGTAAAATTTAATCATTTTTGTCTTTGTTATCCAGAGGTGAATTTCTGTGTTTAAATTAAAATAATATGAACATGGGAAAATATGAAGTCGGCTATGAAGTGAAGTGAAAAATTTTCATCTGTCGGCCATTTCCGAAATTTAATACACTGAGGAGCGTCGGGTTAAAAATTAATTAAGTTTATCGTTCAACCATAAAATGTTCGAATAATTCTAATATTTCGAATAGATAATTCTAAAGTTTTCTGAAGTTACCTGTCATGAAGTTTAATTCTTTGTCCTGTGCTATAATCATATGAAAACCTTTTTAGCTGAATCGTTAAACAATATGGAAAAGTCAGAAATTTCAGGCCCTGTGGGAAAGAAAAGTATCATTTCAAATTTTTTATCATTTACTTTAAGTCAAAACGTAAACATCACTGCTTTGAAGCTATAGACGCAAGGGAATCCAAAGGAAATTATTGAGGTAAAAAGTTACAAAATATCCGCACAAAGATCCCAAGGGTCTCTGATATTTTCATTATTAAATTTCACTTCAGGAATCAATTTCTCGTTAAATTGGGAGTAATATTGGTTTAGTTAACGGAATCAATTGCATTTGCTTCCTAAAGCATACTTTTAATTCAATGATTCATTTATTTTCAATTTTTTACACAGGGTAAAATCAACAATTTAAAAAAACGGATATAAAATACTGCCCTGTTTACAAACCTAAAATCTTATTACAAAGTTTTTATCAAATAAAGTCATGTACCTATCGAAAGTAAATATGCGGAAATCAAATAAAACTGTGGAAAGAAATATGAAAAAAGACCTTCAATACCGTACTCTTATAGTATAATTTTCTTTAGAACAATCTTTTTCCAACCGTTTAGGACATGCGATCTTTTTTGCATTTGCTAACCCATGTAAAGAACTCATCTAAGCGTGTACGGATCAAATTACATTTAACATAACTGGAGTTTAAAAATATTTATGAAATCTCACCTTGTGTGCATCTTGCTTTGAATCACAATTTTCGCAAAAGTACTGCAACAAGGAAAAGATGTGACTATTTAGCTTAAATTGGATGAAATAACGGAAAAGTATTGGAAATTGACTCTGATCAAAACAATTATATTCTATGCATGGCTCTTCATTGCCACCATTTCTTCCTTTCACGTGGTCTTTCAATTAGTGGCAGAGTACATATCTTCCGCAGCTATCTCTTTCTTTTCCGGTGTTTTCATGTTCTAATAAGTGTCAGATGAAAGGTGCTTTTATGTAAAATCCAAGAAGTTTGGTTGTCAAGACAAGACAAAATAGTTATGAGATCTCTGCTGTATGTTCACATTGATGCACCAAATACATTTCACATACGAAACTTTTAAGGATAGCAAGAAAGTGAGACAATATGTATAGTTCTATATCTTTACCTGGTTATTTCCATCAAGAATTTCCGGCGTTGTGAAAGCGGTGAATGCTTCTTCCTTTAAGTGAAGAATAGAGTATTGAATTTGACATCGAGAATTAGTATCAGTATCAGTGAATAGGTGAAAACCAAAATGACATGAAAAGATCAGTGATAGAAAGGGCTATCGACAGCTACAGCAATGGATTGACTATGGAGGCAAAATTATGGAATGTTCTACTCAATACAATAAGAACTTCCTCCTCCACATTTCTGTTCAAAATACACCTCAGAAGCTACTTGTTAAATACTATGTAAATACAATTGAACACAATCAAATTTATATCAAGAGCGGAAAACTTCCGTAACTACAAAATCCTTGAGCAAGTAAATTATATGTCAAGGCAGAAGGGGCGGGGGGTCGCTTCTCTTTGGTTAACCTACTTTGGAGGCTCCCTCTTAAGAATTCTGCTTCCTACTTACTATAATAAATTACTTTAATGTTGTTGCATCTTTTATGTGGTATATCTGACTTGGCTTGTTTTATTGTTGTATTAATGTAGCAGAATTTAAATAAAATAAATCAAATAAATAAATAAGATAGCAAGTAATATACTGGCAACAAATAACGGTTGTTTAAAATCGACTATCTCGGTAACTGTCTCCATCCATAATTTTGGATCTATGTAATGAAAGACATTTTATCAACACAATAATATGTCTAGAGATCGGGCATATGAATACGAGAATTGGAGTTAATGGACTTACAATACTGTGGTGAGATTCTTTTGCACCAAAAGGGCGAATAGCCAATGGTATGTCCAAATAGGTATCATTTCTGGCTGATTCATGTGAGCACTAAAAGAAGAAATTACGTCATTATGAAGTTCCATATGAGAAACTGAAGGTAGATCGGCCATGTTTTGCCCAACAAAAAATCGTTTTAAAATCATACAAAATAAACAGGATTAGAGAAAGTTTTCAATGGTATCAGAGTGTGAACGATATTTAAACAATCTAGCAGATGATCATTTTTGTGTGTTTTTGTCCCAACATCCCGGACTTGATCAGTTCATGCTAGATCGTTTAATCAGCTCTTTTCTTTACTGTTGGTCTTAGCTAAACAACTATGCATTAAAACATACTTGAAATAAAATCCAGTCAAAATATAAAATTTTTATTTACCTTTAAGCACTTGACGTAATCTTTCATCTTCCCTTGATAAAGTTGATTAATGAGATTTGCCTGGAAAGCAATGAGCAATTATAGTCTCAATAAAAATGACAATTTCATTGCATTAAAATTTCATATCCAAATATATTCACCTCGTCAACATAGCATCGTCAACTTTTCAATTCAGTAACCATATACAATATTAAATGATTCAGATCTTGCAAAACGCAGTCTATGACAAGGGAGAAACAAATAGAGACATACCGCATTTCCTCGAAAGAGCGCCCGGGGCGCTAATTTTTAAAGTCGGCCTTCGAGGGGAGACGTTAATTCAAAGGGTGGCTTTTATTTGTGGGGTGCACTCATTCGAGGGGGACTATAATTGAAAAATCTGTTTTTTAGGGGCGCTCATTAACCTTTGCAGAACTGAAGACAAAAATCTCTCCCAATAGTTGTGACGTAACACATAAACGCAACACATGAAGAAACAGGACATATAAGGGAAAGAGATACAGGCAAAACACCATATAAAAATGAAAAAGTTACAAAGCAATAAAGAGGAAAGCTTTACAAAAATATCAATTTTGCCCTCTTTGTCGATGAATCATGAAGGGGGGGGGGGCCGCCCATTAAAATATTTACTTTAGGCGATGCTTCAAGGAGGACTGACTTTTGAGAAGGGGGGCACTCTTGCGAAGAATACGGTATTCAACTTTGTTCAAATTTGTTATATCATCTTCATTGACTTCAACTTAGAAATCTTTAGCTAACGACTTTAACTTGAGACTTAAACTGTGGACTTAAAACACAAACATGTTGGCCTTCTTGCTCCCCAATCAACAGATTTAAAAAGTATTTGTTGAAGATATCTAGTTAAATACAATTTATAATTTTCAAACCAACCTGGTCGGTATTTTTCAAATTCTCTTCCAAAGCATCAAACATAACTCTACACAGTTCTTGGACATCATGCTGCTGCCATGCTAAAACAAACACTCTTAAGAATTAGGAGTCAATACTCCCTGTTCTGATTCTTTTTGGTGCACAATGGCAAATACCACACCACATTATTCCAGTTACCTATGCAATTGGCATTCAATGTTTTCTTGTATTGTTTTCAATCAGGCTTAAGGGTACCATGCTTTTACGATTACTGGAAAAGCTTATCAAATATACTGCCTTTAATGCCAATGTTCTTAACTTCTTCTGTACAAAGAAAACTCCCCTCTACACAAAAAAATCTTAGTTCTTAAGTTTCCACATCGTGTTTATATTTCAATATTTTTCAGGATGAGATGGATACCCAGACAGATAATATGTCTAAGCCAATGACCTTTGAATTTGCCCAAGTATAAACATGATCATTCACACTTTTCCTAACTAGTCATACAAAGAGGAGTTATATACTTAAAAATAAAGAAGTATAGGCAAGTGTCAACGAATATTTCTTGTAGAGATTAAAGCAAGGCTTAGTAGACCCATAAAGACAGATATATGTAAATAATCAAATGCCTCAAGCCCTCAAGCAGAAGGTCTGCTGAATAATTAAGTATCTGAAATTAATATATCAATTTTAAACCAATAATCCGGTTGACCATAACACATGTTACGAATAGCTATGTTCACAGAAAGACAATGTTCACTTTTGACCATAACGAAAACATAAGCTGAAAAGGGCGCCAATAAGGCTGAGATGACATGATACATTGGTTTTATAAGAAACTCTGTTGATCAAATAATCAATCGTTTTAGATAACACCCACCTTCACTACTGTCCCAACCAAAACTTCTGGTTAAAGATGTAGTTTCAACTGCCTTCTTTTTGCTGGTCTGTTAAAAACAAAATTTTATACCTATCAGTTACACTCAGAAATTTCAAAGCAATGGAATGAAATCAGTCAAAGCTAGTAGCACGAGGACATCCTTTACAACTACAGTAGAATCATGTTCACTTGGAACCTGAGTAACTCAGATATTCACTTAGTCCTATGGATTTTTGTCCACCTTGCATTTTACTACTGCTAAGAACCGACATTTGTTACGTCAGACAAATTGGCTGTCCTCCCTGATGGTTTAAAATATTTATATTCTACTGGAAATTTTATGTAAAAGATGCTGATCCTCTGGTGCTGAAGAAACCATATTTTATTAAAATTTACAATGGGAATCTTTCCATCTGGCAGACATCCTACTATAGCAAACAAATCTTTATTTTATTCATCAAAAGTTTTGTACCTGTAGCTTCAAAAAAAGTTTCTGCAACTGAAAGGGGATGCTTTTTGATGCTTCTTCATTGGTTCCTGTAAACTTCCACCTTTGGAGAAAGTTATCAAATAAATCTGTAAAGATCTATTTCATTTCCCCCATACAAAAAATGTTGATGAAGCCAATAAATACCATCTTAATGAGTTTTTTTCAATTTACCACAAACATCAAATTATTTTCTCTTGACCACATCAAACAGGAAACTTTGAGAAATTTGATGGCATCCTGCATCAAACTTATGATTAACAAGCACCATAAAGAACCTAATTTCACAAAATTATGTAGGCACAAAAACCAAGGTTCTGAACAGCATCAGCAAAAAATAAAGCCCACTAAATGTTAATGATATCAATGACAATCAATGGGGACATCTTCATTACTTTATTCCATTCCATCATTGTACAAATTTTTTATTACTGTACCTAAATCGTGACTTTAATTATCAACAAAACCAAATTACATTACATTAAAAATCTCAAATGGTGACTGAGAAAATGACTGTGTAGGTAATGCAATTGAGTAACAAGACAATGCTTAAAATGAATGCTCAATAAATGCAAAGATGAATAATTACATAAATAAAGGGAATATAGAGCTGACTTGTGTACCTGTAAAGTGCATTTCTAAATTCTGGCGTCATGAACAAAGTTTGTAAAAGGCTGTTAAGATAACAGGTCATTGCTTGATTAATGAGACCAACAAAACCTGCAATAAATAAAAATGGCAATAAGTGAAAAATCAAGAGATGAGCTATAAATAAGGCTGGCCAAGACAGTGGGCTTAGAAAGTTTCATTTACATTGAAAGATTTAAAATTAAATAATTTTGCCAAATCTACCCAACACTTCCTGCGTGTATACCTAATGCTTTGATCTAAATTTTTCTGACAGCGGTGATTCTAGAGGGCTTAAAACCACTTTAACTCATTGCCCCCTGAACCATTTGGAACACACATACAGATAAGTGTGGAAACAAATGTTGCAGGGGGGTACATAAATACAGGAAATATCCTTGTTTTCACAAACTTGCAGTAGAAGTTATCTGATCAACTTTGCAAATATTGACATTGTTGCCCCCAGGTATTTCTTTGATTTACAGTAACTTGTATGGTGCCATATGGCATCTGCAGGGGGGCTATGAGTTAAATAGCTAGCAACAGTGTCTTTACACAAGATTAAGAATTGTTGATTAAGAACCTTGCTATAAATACACAATAACTTAAAGAAGCCCGAAAAGCCAGAGCAAATCATTAGTTTATATACAATAAATTTGCTGTGTTTTTCATGTGTTCCAGTTTCTTTGCATTGTTCCTTATACTTATGATTTACGAGCATTTTTGCTCAACAATCCAGTAGCAGACTGCTATTTTCTTCTCTACTTCACAGTTACATCTAATGTTAGGGTTTGCCAAGCCAAAGATTTAGGCTACCATCTGAAATTAATAGAGACTGCACAGCATATGTTGCATTTTCATACAGTTCTTTAGTTCATGAGAATGAGAAGCTAGAAACATATGTATTACTTTGTAACATTTTGGAATCTGCTGGGCATAGAGATCTTGGGTGCTAATGACACTTTTTAAAGATTAAACATTTCCCACAAGAATCCAGTGGCAGCTTGGTTGCTACATCGATCTCTTCTTTTCTTTTTATTATGATTCAAGCTCTGACGTTGCAAATGTTACTTGCACATAACAGCTTCTATTGAACTTAATAGTCACTCAAACCATGGACCATCAAATCAAAGTTTAATTGATTACTTGAAGCAAAACGTTAAAGAAGGAATATTGCAAAACACTTCCTTATATTTCAGATACTCCAGACAAGAATTAATACATGTCTACAAGGCTTCTTTTGTGATGAAAACAGATAACAAAGAAATGAAACATGAGGTCGGGTAGCAAATGATTGAAACTAAAAACCATTGTAACATAGTACCTGATTCTGATCTTGAGAAAGATATCCCTTTGAAAGCATCAGTTGATGGGCTTGTAAATGACGTTTCCCTCTCAAATAAGCTGCTCACTCCTGTCTCAGGACTATCATTTTCATCAACATTCTCCTAAAATTGTGAAATAAATGCACAATCTTATACTTGAAAAAAAATTAAAACAGGTTGACCAAGAACTGTTTGATACTGTAAAAGTTATGATTTGATATTTACAGAGTAATCCAAGAGGTGCAATTCATATGGCCAGATCAGGCATGAAACACAACAAAAATAGGCAACATATATATATTTTCTCTTATTCTTTAGCATAATTTTGCACATAGATTTCACATGAAATTCGCTCTAGATTGACAATGCACCAAAATATAGAATGAAGGCGATTTTCTGATCTCTTGGAAACAAATTGTGTTTTATAAAGGGGGGTTTGCAATTGGTCTACATGGTTCCAAACTGCCTCTAAATATGCCTTTGCAGTGTACATGGAAGAGTTACTGTACTTCAAAGATCAATTCTTTCACTGTGTGCATGCACTTGAGAAAAATTGTGCGTGCATTTGAAAGACTTCAGACATGGTTCCTGCCTTCATAGCTTTAATTTTTTAGAGAGTTTTTGAAAATTTTAGTGTTTATGGATTGAAGAGTTGTTCTAAAAACTGCTCCTATTTTCAGCCCATCTACCCAATACCTTAAAGCGCTTTTGGCATGGAGATTGCATAGGAGCACCCTGGTCGATTTGGCAAGAAGTCCAGTACTGTCATTCCAAATACTAAAACTTACAACTGGTTGCTGTATTCGTTTAACAGGGCCTTTTCCATTCTTTGCCTTAATAAGAAAGTTATTTGTCTTTGCTTTGACATCTCCAACTACATTGTCCAATGTCGTCTCACTTGAATCCTTTAAAATGACTTCTTCTTGGGTTTTCCCATCAGCCGAAGGCTTCAAAAATGACAGTGAAAAAGATTCCAAAACGTAATTTGCTTTCTCCGCTACAATCTTATAAAGTTTCATCATTGTTGTCCTTTTGTCTAAATTGATAACTATTTGAACACTTCTCCAATCACTACTTGTTTCGTCTCTAATAATGCAAACAATGTTATCCCGTTTGTCAATTTCGTCTTCCTTCCTGTCCGTAGCCAGCTTTAGGCCCATTAAAACATTCTCAGGTTTCAGGTCTATTTTGCCTGGTGCCATCCTTCTTTTACGATGAACTACTAGTCTCGTTATTTCCAGGGCTAGACCCTTTGAATATATGTATGGCTGTAACCATCTGCCCTTATCAAATCGTTCTTCAAATTAGATTCTGCTGATTCAGTGTTTGACTCACTTAAACTCGAAGGTCATCTTACACTTGAACGCCGTCGAAAACGAAAGCGAGGTGAGTGGAGGGACGAATCAAAATGAGGCTTGTGCTCCACAAACCCCCTCGTGCTCCTCCAACCAACCTAGACCCCGGTATTTGTGTTTTAGCCCATAGGGTCTTTGCCGATGTACCTCTCGATGTAAGGAAATACATGGTAAAAGTCCAATGAAAAATTACTTACGCAGCTTAAAACAAAAAGCTAGAAATTATTTCTGATTATTGCATTAAAGTTTGCCCTTTTCTCCCGGCTTTAATAGCCCCCGTCAGAAAATACCGATTCCCGTTGAAAGTTATTGGGCAGAATGGTCCGACCAGGGGTGGAAGTCTTAAGAAAAGGTAATTTGACTGAATTGGCAAATGAGTAATGGTCATGTTATATTATACTTTGTTATGAAAATGGCAATAAAATATAATGTCAAGAATAAGAAAAATAAAACAACAAAATAATTACGCTCAAGAATTTCATTTAAAAATCTCAATAATATCTCTCGTAATAATACATACATTTTATTAGCTAAAAGACTAAGTACAAAGATTATCTAATTAAAAATAATACGAAGTTAAAATCTTAGACATGAACGCAGTTTGGAGCAAAACTACAAAAAAATTAATGTTTAATTGGGAATTCTTTAAATATTAGAATTTAATGAAATAACCACGTTTACGTCTTGAAAGATCAAAATAACAATTCCCGAAAGAATTGCTTGTTATTTCAATGATTATAGTAGTCCTAGATTGGACAAGAACAGGAACGGGAAATAATAATTGTTAATAATCATGCAAAAAAAACCCAAATTGATAAACTTATTAATGAAAACAATTCTTCATGATTCAAGAATCATTTGCCTGATGGTCGAAAAATCAAGAAAGTTAGAAAGAAAAAAAGAAATTCTTAAAAATAAATAAGATTAGTTTCAAATCTATGACAACTATGTTTTGCAAATAAAATTTCATGTTTGAGGCAACAAAGAAACAAGAACGTTTTAAGAAAAAGATGCATAAATCATAGAAACAAAAAGGGTAAATATATTTCTAAATTGCACAAAATCTTCGCTACCAGTAATGAAAACAGCACCGTTTCACGGGACCATTGGTGCAAAAACTTTGTCTGCTTTCAAGTAAGCTTATCTCCAGAGGATCATATTTAGTTTCCCGCATGAACACCAAGGGCTTGCTTGCGACTACAGAAAGTAACTCAGCTTACCTCTATAACTTCTTAACAATCAACCCAAATTATATTTAGATACTTGATTGAATACGTTTTGCAATATTTTATCTTCAACTACAGGGCAAGCATTTTAAGATCTTGTCGCAAAAACATTTCTCCATTGAGCTGCGAGCCCGGCTGGAAAAAGAACTTTTGTTTCAGTCCTGAGCTAGGCTGTAGTCAGCAGTTTCAAGAGTGACATTCCTCTTTTCAAAAAATTTACCCAAATAAAACTAGGCGCTCGTAGCAATGCATATTGGGGACCATTTTAAAACTAATATTCACTTTTGCAAATGAACGAACATAACAAAGAAATAATTAACCAACAAAAGTTTAAAATTTACTATACATTTGAATAAAAAATTGAAGAAACATACATCAACATGAAAAACATAGGACGAATTTCTAACAAAGCACGACATTTTAATAGCAATTTAAAAAATCGCCATGAATTACATTTACTTTAGCTATATTTTGCTACAAAAACGTGTTAAAAAATGAAAGCATATTCAAAATAGCTAACTTGAATTAGCCGGTGCATGTCAGCTATGAACAACTGACATTTGATATCGTCACAAACCTGGCCTCGTCGCTTTCCATCTGAGATTCAAACGATATTTGAAGTAAACAGAACATTGCCATAATTCTGGAATCAAAAACAGAATGCAATTAAGAAAAAGCGTCCAGTTTACTATCTCTTTACACAAGGCAAATTCAATCCCTTTATTGAAAGGCATTTTCGTTCACATCTTTGCGACCTTTACTGTACTTAACGCAGAATTTCAGACTTACTGACAATTTTAATAGGCTAAATTATTGTCTCAGATGCAAAATGCGGCCTTGCGTTTTCAAATTATTTTGTATTCAATGACTGCTTTTGTATTTTCAACGCAACACTTTGCGATAATTTGCGACACTCTGCGCCATTCTGCAACATCGAAATCCGTTTTCTATTATGATTCTCTAAGACGCTCCACGACATTCTTAAAAATTACGAAAATCAGCCACGTTCATCAAGTTAACAATGTAGAAAAGTTACTAGGCAATGCGACATGATCTCTACAGAGCGAAAATCGTACACGATTTCTTCTTACCTTCGAACATTTTCATCTACATGATAATGCTAAGGCTCATGCTACGATTGACTTTTTGCCCAACCGCTCTAATACTCCTGTTCAGTGCTAATCCATTGTTGCACGTCGCTTTGCTCTTTGCTTGCTGTAGCTCTCTGCAAAGAATCATAAACATTTATTAGTCATTTAGCATGGGGAAAAAAAAAGGAAAATGCAAAGCAAATGTTTTGTAGATAGGTTTCCAGTCCGTTTGACATCATCAAAGGAAATCTTGGCTTAGGCCTTTGACCCGTATGGGAACAGTTTAGCCCAATAACTTTTTGAGAGATGGCTAATGCTAAGAAAAAGAGTAACAATCCCTTCGATTTTTAGAAACCTGCTTTTAAACATTCGTGAACATTCTTTAAACCAACATTTTTAATTCCCGTACCCTGATGATTTTCAACCACATAAAGAACTCTTTATCACCATTTGTGTTGTACCTAATTTTGTTATTTTTGATACTGTCACCTTTTCATTTTAAAACATTTTCATGTCTTTTTCAACGGGTGTTATCATCTGTGAAACAGGCTAGAGAATCGTAGAATAATAAATGTGAATAGAATGTATTATTGATTGATTGCTTGATTGGTTGATTGAATCATTGATTTATTGATCGATTATTGATAAGATTTACCTTGATAGTATTTCATTTTTAAATTTCTCTGCGTTTAGTTCCTTTCGCAGTTGTGCCTTGAAAAACAAAACATGCATAAGTAATTGCAACTGACGTTTTTCTGCTTCTCCAGCGGTTGAGAAGTAACATTTAACTTAATTGCAAAGGATAAAACTGAATAAGTATGAAGCTTGCAAATGGGCAAACAATCTTACGCTTATTGGTAAAGGAAAAACTCTCAACTTAGCCGATATAACCAGCATTTGTACAATCTCTATAGAAAGTTAGAAAGACGTTTGTGGTTCATGGTCTTTTAGTAGCCTGGGGCTACCCTTCTGAATCTACACTTTTCCCTGATCGCTATGCGCAGTCGCATACGGCAGGGTGCAGCCATAGACGGTGCTCAAAAGTCAGACCAGGTACCCATTTTACTCCTGAGTTGAGAGAGGCACAATTTTGTGCAAAACCTTGCTCAAGGGGGTCATCCACATAAATGGTGAAGGGCGAGGATTTGAACCGGCGACGCTAGATCGCTAGTTTTGAACCTTAACCACTACACCACAGAGGCCTATACAGTATAGATTAATGTTCTCGTGAGCAAACTCTATGAACATTGGATCTTTAATAACAGAAAAACGTTTTAAGGCCAACGTTTTTGACCCAGTCATCGAAAGTTTTGCCGAAAAGAATCTCCTGCAGAAGATTCATTGGGAAATTACTTAATGCTATTAAGAATAATATAGCAGTGACTTTTTCATAAAAACAACTTACTTTTGATTTCAAGGCGTTTGGACAGAGAGTTGGATGAGACAATAAAACAGCGGCTGACGGTCTTTTTGCTGGGTCTTTATCAATCATCGTCTATAATCAATAAATGACAACGTTAATGAACTCCACTGAGGGTGGCTCTACGGAATCTGCACGCATGCGAAAAAATCTACATCTTTAAGCTTCCGAAGCTCTCTTAAAACAACCCTAAAAGATAGAAAACACTTGATATAATCTAGTTAACATCTAGTACTTTTGGAATTTTGCTTCAAAAACCTTATATATTTTAGCATTTTCTCCTTTGGAAGCGTGCAGTGACGCGATTTAAAAAAATTTAAGCATGAGCTACGTACCTTTAAAAGTTGGTTCAATTCTTCAGAGCAATTGGGAAGGCATGGCAGATCTCCATCACTGTAATGAAAGTTAATTGAAATACAGTTACCGGATTGACATGCAAGAAATAAGACCATTTAACTTAATAAATGACTATCAAGCATTTTTAACTGAAACGTAACTATAAAATGGCTGAGAAAAATCATATGAATATTGATACAAGAAAACGCCTTTGCTAGGATCATAACCTTTAGAATCAGAGTGCCGTCACATTGACATGGAAGAACTATTTCGCTGTTTCATTTCCTTTCACTTTAAATGATCTATCCAGAAAATTTTGAATAGAATAACAAAGAAATGACAAAAAGTAACAAAAAGGTAATTTTGGGCCGAGATATCTTTCTAACTCTTGTTAGTTTCTAGTGCCTCGTTTTGAACAGATTTTTGAGATGAAATCACTCTCTTGTTAACCCTTTCGCACCCGGATTTGTTTTCAGTAAACTGATAAAGCCCATATAATTCTACGCTATTCAGGGGGTAGAATAGTCAAATAACTTAGGTGAAAGCGTAAACTATTATAGAAAAATGCCATCAGAACATTTAAAATATTTTGTACTTAACCCCGTGAAAAATCATCTTTTCCGGTGTTTGTCATTGGGCTATATGGCCCGTCCAGGGTTAATTAGAAAAACTGCGACGAACAGCAAAGGTCCACAAAACAAAGAGGCTTTAATAGTCCACTTTAATAGGCCGTTTGCTTCGTCGAAGGACTTTTGCAATGATAGCCGAAAATGATGGAAGTCAGCGAAGCAAGGCCGTAATGCAGCGAAAACAAGAATGTGGGGTTATGATCAAATAGAAATCTAGTGATCCTTATAATTCGCGCAAGCATGCCAGGTCTTTTTTTCAGAGGAATAACACAGGAATCAGTATTGCAAATAATGCAAACCGTATTTGGTGCCATACTGGACCGTTCTTTGGGAGTTCATCACCACCAGCCTAAAATAAACATAAGAAAGCTAAGCGTAATGCATTCAGTAACCCAAATAAATACACAAATATTAACAAGAAAGGTTTCTAGCAGAAAAACCAATTCTATCCAGAGCCTTGCATAAAAAGAATGTTAATAGGAACGACACATTATGGCAAGACACACATAAGGAACGACAAAGCTTAAAAAAATAACAACAAATATATTTATATTTTCAAACGTTGCTGTTCCTTATGTTTGCCTTGCCGTATTGCATCATTCATATTAACAGTCTATTAAAATCACTTTGTTGCAAGCATCCTCTTTAAGATCTGGTGGTCAGCCTAATGCAGTGCTCTTTACTTGTATCCTTGTATACAGGCCTGGTAAATCTTGTTTAAACATTTTTTCATTTTTCTCAATCAAAACAAACCACAGCAGCAACAAACAAATTTATTCCGTGTCATCCAAAGTTTGAAAGGACTCCCTGTCAGTGTGTGGTATATATGACACTTACAATACAACTTAGACTATTCCAATAATAAATGTAAAAGAGAGACAATCCAGGAGCAAAACAATCATTCTTTATAGATGCCAAGAGAGTGTCAAAATAGCAGCAGATTAACATGAGGGACTTACAGCAAGGTAGATTGTTAAACCAAGTGCAAATATATCTGCCTTTGGAAGGTTTGAATAATCCTGAAATACAATGATATTTCATCATCATCATCATCATCATCATCATCATCATCATCATCATCATCATCATCATCATCATCATCATCATCATCATCATCATCATCATCATCATCATCTTCATTTGAACCACCATTTTAATCATCTTGGAGCAAGTACTTCTAATATGAAATCTTATACATAAAACTTGCTTATATTCATCTTTAAAATATCTTCTTTTGAAAGACTCAATATTTATTTGCAATGGCAAACACTAGCTACTTTCAATCATTCTATTTCATTCTAAGTTTGAATAGTTTTCCATACATAGTCATAAGTATTTCTGAAAATCTGTTAGGCAGTCTGCTATTTATTTTACTACAACGCTAGTTACGATATAGAAGTTAGCCCAAGTCATGGGTCCTCATTATTGCAATATTAAATGAAAGAATAAAAATTTGAGAATACGCACATCTTGAAGAATCTCATTGGGCAGAAATCTGCAGTCACCTTCTTCAACTTGCGGGTTATCTACTGATGATGTCACATGACCCAGGTCACCTTAAAAATTAGTTCATTCAATGCCATTAAACAATGCAAAAGATAATCATTAAAAGGGTCATGAAAACATTATGTCTCCACTGTTGATAGCTGTGGAGGAGGTTGCTTAAAACAATGCAAAATTTTTGTCACACCCAGTCCAAGCCTGGTTTATATTTGATAATATTTAAGCCATTTGGCTGAAGTAAGCTTTGCAATTTCATTGAATGTTTTAACATGATCTGCATTCTTCAAATACATGGTGCACTTATCTGATCCCCCTTTCATCCAAATATCCCCTATCATTTGGTACTCTAGAGAAAAGTTTTTGCACAGAACATAGGTAGGGACAATAAAGTTGTGGATGGAGGGGACTTTAGAAGGAGAGGTTGATAAAAGGCAAGTGCAACTTTTGCAAAGGGGTTGAGCAAAAATTAGAGTTTCTTGATGAAGAAGCACAGAGTCATTACTCAAGAATCTTGATAACAAATTGTTGACTGCGAAATCAAGGTGATGCTTTCACTTTGCAATTCCCAGATAACCAGATTCCAAGTTCCCTGTACAAAATCGAGAGCTCCTAGAGAATTGCTCATAGGATAATCATGAAAATGTAGGCTGTTCTTATATCAACACTGTTAAGTCCTATATGGTTCATTGGACCTAAATTGCGAAAATCAATTCAATGTAATTTCCCAAGTATCAATGCTGTCCCCAAACAACACTATTAACTTGTGGTATCTTCCTGTGCGAACTGGCAAACTCGTGGTACTAACTAGCAAATCTTGCTTATTTTGTAAAAGGAAGCCAAACAACAAGGCCTACCTATTTTGTAGACAATGTTTTGAACATTCTTGTTAGCGTTGAAACTAGAATCAACTGAGTCATTTGGTAAGGGGCTGATGCAGTCCATTTCTTCTTCATATCCATCATCACTGCTCAGTTCTTCAGTTGTGTAAAAATTGTGAATGAAAATATTACCTTCAAACAAGAATACAAATTAAATGAAATTTGGTTGCACCAAACCTAAATGTTGCATTAATAACTTCTTTGTCTGAATATATTTTATTAAAAAGAGTCTGAAGAGTTACTATTAAAGCATTATGTAATTACAGTTTGACTTAAATTTGAAACCTAAATATTTGATTTCTTCTCAAATCTATGCACAGTCCTTTCACAAAAGCTAAAGAGATCAGGTTGGGTCGGGGCTCATCGGAAGCCAACCTATTTAGAAGGTTAGTTTGCAAGAATTTTTAATTCTATTTAATTGCTGACTTTTTTCAATACTATACTGCTGTGTTTGCAAGTTCATTAATTTAGACGTTACTTGTATTGTTAAGGAAACTCAAATCAAATTAATTAGATGGTTTGAAAATTATCTTACTTGGTTTAATGTCCATGTGGACAAGATTCTTTGCATGGATATATTTGAGACCCTGAAAAATGAAAAACATTTTGAAATCAAAATGGAAAAAATAATCTAGAGATTTATGTGATACAAAAATAACTGAAATAAAAGGCTTTTTATGATTTTATAAAGATATCCAGAACTTAGAATACAAATTTTTGGGAAAGCATCTATAACTTCATGCAAACTCACATGAAACTTGTAGAGCATAAACAGTTTATTTTGAAATGGAACAATGTTTGTCAAAATTAAACAAAATGCTTCTCACCCTTGCAAGCTGAAGACACAACTGTTTAATCTCAGGCTCTGACATTTTTGTGTGATTGATTTTATTTTTCAATATCAGTTCAGACAACGATCCACCTTTCATAAAAGAAATGAAATCATTACCAATAAATGTCGATGAAGTTGAACATGAATGCTGAAGACAACAAAAAGACAGAGCATGCAGTTAAAACCTTGAACATAAAAACTTCCATGTATTAACAAATAATACCCACTATGGCAGCAAAAAGTAGTCTGAACTGTAGGTTTTATTGGCCACAAAGTCATATTTTGCACTACATTGAAGCATTTCATATAGACAGTCACCCCCTTCCTTCACAAGACCTCTAATGCACTTTTTCAAATCATATCTCCCTTTCTCTTCATTTCTGCCTCAAATTATTGTACATAACATCCATCCCTATAACACTCCCAACAGAAATTTTCCAATAGCTTTATATATTCTTGTGGGAAATTTAAGGGATGGAGCCCCTCCAAATATATCCCTGGAGGATTTCCACCACTGCCCCTCTAGCACCAACCTTGTAAGACTAATGGAATAGAAATATGAAAGTAGATACCACTGCAATATTCATTTTGTATCAACATGTGATTGTTCTCTGCCCAGGCTGAGTAGTATCTTACGACGTGTGGATGATGACCAAGAACTGCATGGGCGTAAACTTCATTCAATGCCATTTGCCTGGGAACAAAATTCATAATCAGACATGCAAATTTTAGAAAACTATACATAAAATTTGCTAAATGTGGCTAAATCTTAAGCTTTTAGCATAGCTTTTTAGAAAAAAAAATCAGTGGTGTTACCCATCAAAAAAAAGACTGAAGTGAAATACACAGAAAGAGGGAATCTAGGAGTGGATAAACCCCCTTCCCCCCTAAGAGAGACATTATTTAATTCTATGCTTTTGGGATAATAATTTAAGTCAATGAAAACATACTCATCTACTGATCCTGCTATTGGTTGCTTTGACTTTTTTAGGGCATATATACATCCATCTATCAAAAAATGTTGCAATTATCAAATATACATGAAAATGACACTTTTGAGATAAAAAGATGAAAATAAGGAATTATAAGTATGGAATTAATTTCAATCTTTCAATGAGGAATCTTGAGCCCTAGAAATATTGTGACTGGCAACAATTTTAGACGAAGCAAATTATCTAATTTCTTACATTGATATGAAAATGTTAATTTCTTGTAGATTCAACATTCATTAGGTTTTCCAGTATTTAAAATGGTTATTAACAAGATTTCATGAAAATGAAATATCAGCGTGAGGTTATCAAAATGTAAAGCTGCCAATAAAAAATTAAATGTACAAATGATATACCAACCTAGACGATTAAGACATTTGAAAACTGAACCATATTGACCTGTACCAATAGTTTCCAACTCAACAAATTCTGCTTCATAGCGTGAAATGTTAGTGTCTTTTAGTGCAAGTTTCTAACACATTAAAAAAATGCATATGTTTCATTGAATTGGTTATCATAGATATCCTTAAAAAGTTTTAAAATTCTATGGACTTAATAGCAACTTTCCATTGAATAAAAAAGAGCAAAAATTTGAAATATATACCTTTGTTGGGTTTCCATAGACTTCTGTTTCCGTTTCAAAACAGTCTTCATCAACATCATCAGCAAGAATTGATTCGCTAAATGAAAATTGAAGTTAACATTGCAAATGCCAAACATAACTGCCCTTTTGAGTATATGTACTGGTGTGACAGACATCGCAAACCAGAATGTAGAGTATGGCAATGGCACGCCCAAGGTAATTCTTAAATGCCTTAGAAAGCGCACCTGAGCGCCCCACAGATTTTGAAGTTTTAATGTTTGTGCTGTGGTACCCATAGTGTAGTGGCCAACTCACAATTCTTGTATGGTTTTAGCACACTAGCACCTGAGGTGCGAACTGTTGGCGCACCCAAGATCTTGTCAAGATCGGCCATACTCTACAAACTGGATTGCAAAAAGCGATACTTACATTCTATATAGTTTTTACTAATGGCATCTGGTCAGACTTCAAGGGGGGTATTATAACTGATGCAATTTGAGCAAAAAAGTCATACACACGTAGAACTACAGATGTATAAATAAAGCTCTTGAAAGCATTTCCTGCTCCTAAGAAATAACACATTCTTGCTGGAGATCAAAGGGTCATGGTTCCCCAGAGTTTATGGCCCCTGGGGTTTGGATATGTAAATCGTAATTTTATAGGAGCTTTTCACATTTGCTCATTTGGTTTCCCCCAAAGGAGGAGCAAAACACTGAATCCGAAATCTTTATCAAATATGACATGAAGGTATCATGATATACCTTGATAACTGTATTCTTGGTCTTTTAGCTTTCATTTGAATTTCAGAATTCGGTGTGAATGGGTTAAAGTTAGCGTATACAACGTTTCTTTCTGGTCTGGGAGCTGTTTGTGGCCTTTTTCTATCTTGTTGTTGCAAATCTTTCTTCATAAACCTGTCCCTCAACGATCTCCTGTTTTTTAAACTTGCTGGACTTTTTATTTTAAATGAATCGTTTTCTTCCACACTGGCTTTTTTCAGTTTCGTGAATAACGTTTTCGGTGTATGAGGAGTGTCAAACAGCCTCAAGTTCAATAGGCCTTTATTTAGACATGGTGGGGAACACGAAAAATTCGGCTCATTAATAGGCGATGCATTTGATTTCATTGGCGAATTAGTTGGTGACATAAACTCGTATATGTTCTCCATTTCATCAATCAGTGAATCTGATGATTTTGGGCTTGACAGCTCCCTCGCCATTGATCGAGTACCTTCGAAATTTGTGCATGGTGAATTCACATTACAGGCTCCAAGAAAATTGGGGCGGGGTAGGCCTGTCTTTATTTCCGAATCAAAATCAGTGAATAAATTCTTTGCAAGTGTATCCATCTCCAAAACAATTTAATTCCAAATTTAGTACAGAGTTTATTCTATGAAAATAACATCCAGACCAGCTCCAAAACATTCGACGTTCACACGATTTCTCCTTCTGGCCTAAACTCAAATGTATGAGTCTGGCCTTCCTTGCACAGCAACTTCGCTGATATGGATTCTCTAGCAGATGCTTTTGTAATCGAACACTTTGCACTTTTCCTTCCAATCCAGTAAGCTTCAGCAAAGATCAATAAAAATCAAGTTTTACTCAATATTTTCGTAGTTTCACCTTCGGCAATTTGCGTTCAACTGTTGAATTCGATTTTGAATCATCGTAATACACCCACGTGATTTAATTCAACCAATCGATGAGTAATAATCTATTTCCGCTGGGAATTGGCGGGAAGTTTTGTTGTCCGCTGACCAAAGTCGTTTTAGTCAAAGTGATGAGTTTATTTTTATTAGTTTATATCCTGTAAAATATTGACGCTTAAAATTGTATAAAATAGGCATTTTATGGATAATTTGAGGCATGAGCTATTTTTGGTCTTTTTGCTTTCACTATTTCGAATTTTCACGCAGTAAAACGATGTAATTTTTAAAACATGCGTATAAGATAAACTGATATAAGTATTTTCGATAAACCTCATTCTATGATTAATTTTATACAGTTTAGTACTATGTCAATAATGGTTATTTATGCAACATTTTTAGGTCTAAAAATTGAAATTAAACAGTCTTATAAAATGTGCGCATCATACAGCATTTATTTTTTAATCATTTAATTATTTAGTTTGAAAATACATTAAAATTTAAGGAAATATTACGACACAAATTCAAGAGATAATTTGAAATTACAACTTTTAATGGCGGTAGACGGTTTAACTTAAATGCCAAGGTGATAATACCAAGAAAATTGAAAACAAGACACAAACAATGAAAAAAGAAACAAAATTTTTTCTATCAAAAGCTAACAGTAACAGAACACTACTAACAAAACACTCTATGAAAACTATTTTTAAAAATTAAAATCATTTATATTTTTTAATGCATCCAGTTTCTCGCATTTGGAACAAAACATGTGTTATAGTATCTTGGTTACTTCGGCATAAATCTGCCTTTTTTCTATCGCAGGAAGCAATAAACAAGTCCTTAACTCTAATAAAAATCTAAGACTACACTCTATGTAAACATTAAATCTGCAAAAATATCTAAAGAGCATTAAATGCAAACAACAGGAAAAAATTTCTTTGAAATGTCAACAGCTTATTGCTCATTCATAGTTAATATTTGTATTTGAAGTCCAGCTTGAGCAGATATTTCATGCGAACTTGGGAAACATCGTAAACAATATATCTTTTAACGGTCAAGGATCATGGTCACAATTCAAAATCAAACAATTAATCTGATAAATATATTAATTAAATGCATGCGTTGAATCTCTCGCTGTTGCAAGAAAAAACGATGAAAAAAGTCTTAAATTCTATCTTTCTAATCCATTTTCTATACTGGAATTAATACTTGTTTATGTTCCACTTTTTCATAAAACAACTAACAGTGAAGCTATTTAAAACATAACTTATAGCCAGATTTTATTATAATATTAGACAATTATTTCGTATTTTTCTTGATGAATGAACAATATTGTAATCGAATCTAAATACACAAGACCTAAGAAATATGATAGATATGAAAGGATACTCGTTGTAAAGCAGAGAAGATGCTTTAATATTTTGCTCTATTCCTGCACCAACTGGGACAACTACACCATCTTGTAACACATGGTCATTCGCTGGATTTGGACACGTTCTGCCAATCCCTGAAAGCAAATTAAATCCAGATGACCAAAGATTTTACTGTTTATAAGCATGCTATCAGTTATCCCGGGGCTAATGCACTAACGTAGTCAGGGTTAGGATACGTGCATATAACCTATTGTTTTCAAAAATTGTTGTTGCTATCGGCGCATGTCAAGTAAATTTTTGCATTAAGGCCGTCATCCCTAAAAGGCTGGGAGCGTCTAAGACGTAAAAATTATATGGCAAATTAAACAGAGGATCCATTGCAAACAGCAATTGCTGAAGGGGCATCTTCCTTGAAATATGAAAAAATGAAAATGGAATGTAGATATAATCTCACTGTATTGTGAAGCAAATCTTTGGCTCAGAAAAAATACAACCCACCTTTGCAACTGTGTTTTCCTTTCGGCAACTTTTGGATTGGTTTCGCGTGCTGTAACTCATACATGTTGCCAAGGGCAACTTCGCATAGCAACATCAATCCGGTTGGGTTCGTTGAACTTGTGTGGCAGTAATTTGCTGACTGGAATAAATAAAAAAAATATATAAGATTTACTCATCTGACCACTTATAATCCGAATTTTACGGAAACTGCCATTTACCATAGCTTGGCTGCGTTATTAACTAGTTGCTGGAGGTGGATACTAGTTCAGGACATTGCTCCAATATCCAATACATCCTGCCTTAACCCTTTAACCCCTGGACGGGTCATATGGCCCGATAACAAGCACCGTAAAAGATAATTTTTCAGGGGGCTAAGTACAAATATTGTAAATGTCGTATTGTATTGTAAATCCGGGTGCTTACCGGCTTCATAAGGAATGCTTGCGACATTGTATGTAAATTATCAATAGAAGGAACAACGAAAGCGTCAGAAATACCAAGCAAATATGACAAAACTGTTAATAATAATGTTGTTAAACACGTCCAATTGACCAACCAATTATAGATAACGTTCAAAATCAAGAAAGACGGTGAGATTTTCAAATATGGTGTTCGACACCCTCATTTTTCGGTGGTCTGTGACGGAAGTTGCATCATAAACAATAGGGCTATACAGAGTGTTTCTCTGTACAATCAAATTTTGACTACGAATTATTGACAGGAAGAAAAGCTAATAAATGTATTTGATTTAGATACGAATGTATGTATATATATATGAATTGCCCGAGAAAGTACAACATGGTCATAACAAGAAAGATTGAGGTTTAATATCGTACCTTTGATACCATGTCTGCAAAAGAAAAAAATTAAAATGATTAAGAAATATATAAAGTAAGACAGGTAACAATTAAGAGCAAACTTATAAATAAAAAGCACATTTTTCTAACATATTGATCGAAATATATGATGCCAAAACAATAAATTTGCTACTTTTTATTTGCAAAATTTAAATCCTGCTTCAAACAAAATCTCATTTATGTTTTTTAAAAATATCTTTCAACTACTTGCATGTCCTTTTAAAAAAATTATTCCCCTCTAACTTTTTGATATAGTTTACAGCTTAGGTATTTAAACTTTGATTAAATGTTGAGGAAATCGTGCATTACAAAGACACCAGATAAGCTTATTTTTCATGGAACGGTAAGTAATTATAAAATTTTACGATGTAAATGCTAATCATAAAATACCACGAGTTATTAAATTGCTCAATTCTTATTGCAAAAATGGCTTGTTAGTAAACTTTTGTAAGCCGGAAATATTTTGCATATTAAGTACATGTTGTTGCTGAAACAGAACATAAAAGATTTCATACCAGCAAAATAAATTCCTTTTCCAAACATGTAACCAGTCTGAAAGAAACAAGAATGAATGCATGATTTGTTTGTTAAGAACTGGGGCATTCATTTGCATCGTTTGCACATTTTAAAATATAGAAAAACTACATTGGAAAATACGTGACAAATGTTTGTCAGGCCAGTTGTAATTACAGATAATCGGAAGCATTAGGAAAAGATCTTTGGGTAACTTTGCAATAATTTATGGGTAGAAAAAGGTCTTTAAATTCAGTTAAAAAAATAAGGCGATCGTTAACTTACAACTGGCGCCTCCGGTGGGGCAATTCGCAATCCCTGTGAAATGATACCAGCATAATTACTTGTTCTTGACCCGTGCCAAAGTAATTCGCGATTGTGAAGATCTTTAAATGGACTGTACCTGCCCTCCTCACCACTTCTGTCAACTGTAAACACCTATCAAATAGACAGCAAAATATCGGATTTAAAGACACACGGCGGATACAAAACCTTTTAAAACATTTAAGTTATCATTATAACACTGCATACATCTCTATTAATGCATATTTTGAGCCGAGGGATGTTGAATCTTGTGCTAAATATTTCTATTGCCACACAGCTGATATCCTGGTGCCAGCTGCGCCATTCTTCGCGGTCAGCAGCGTTCGCGCATGACGAGGTAGCCCAGCTATGACGTATCAGAGATGGCCAGTCGCGTCAATAAGCTGGCTCTTTCGCAGCGTGCAAATAAGTCCTTTCATCTCCTTCGCAGCACCATACTGTTAAGTCTGCGCGCAGGCTAGTGAGATTGTTGCCCATTTGAAAGCGCCAAGCTAGCATAACGGAAGGGAAGCAACGTGATAGGAGCAACACATTTAAATTTCGATTACGGGTGATTACTGGCTGTTTAGCTTTAGCATACCTAATTTCATATCGAGAACGAAGCAGTCGTAATGGCAACGAGGCAGCCTTTTTACTGGGAAGCCCAAAGCTTCCTAAGTTACGATGATTTGGCAGTATTACTGCTGTAATGCAGATTGAATAAATACAATACGGGAGGGTATCTACAGCTAAAATAAAATAGAATAAATACGTAAGAAATAATATAATTACATCCATAATATCCAAAGTGTAGCTGCTATGAGTTTTAGCATGAGTATTTTTCACATAATCTTGAATCAATTTGAATTCTTCTGTTGTCTTATCGAGGACTTGAATATCCGCTTTCAAACTTTCGTAATGGACATCAATCGGATCTTGGTCCTCCGCGACGGATCCTTGCAGCAAACTGTACGCAACCTCGATATCAAGCAAACTCTGCAGCATGTCCATTTTGGCCTAAAAACAAACTCATCTTTGTTATGAGATGTTACAGGCAGAAAAACGAAGAATTGCTAACAGGAACATACACTCCTCGAACCTAGCGGGGAAAAATTCGTGACAGCAAGTAAACCTCCAAGTAATGATCAAAGAGATCATATAGCCATCCACTTTCGATTACTTTTGGGATTAGTTCAAATTTTTGTCATTAATCAATGCAACGAAATCAAGTAAGTTAGTTAATTAAAGAAAACTGGAACGATATAAACAGATTTGAACAAAGCTTCTAAGGCGGCTCTGAAAAGTCAATACGGCTTTATTTCTGGCACGAAGCAACGAATCGCTCCGGTGGCCATCTCTGCTATGCTGTGTTGTCAATCAACAGGACTTCTCACCAAGGGACACTGCGCTGCACCACTAAGCGTCGTCATAATAGGCGTAGCCTGAGCTTATGAGGCACCGAATTGTTTTAATGACAAAAATGAGGGACAACACTTACTTTAATCATTTCCGTGTCATTCAAAAGCGGCGGTGATTTCAAGCCAAAATCGTGAGGAATCAGAGTATAGAATCTGTTAGAAGCATCCAAAATTTTCGTGTTTATGTCTTTGTTATCGATGTACTAAAAATATGAAACGTAGAATAAATTCAAAAAAATTAATAAAAAGAAATAAGGATACAGTTTCAGAATACAGTTTCATGGTTAGTTTCATATCCAGCCTGATAATAGTCAGCAGAGTTGCATCTGGTCATTATGCAAAATCACATATAGGAGTGTGCAGCCATAGATGGCGCGCATATTTAAAGACCAGGAGACCGTTTATATTCCTGGATACAGACAGGTATAAAAGATTGTTTACACCTCAAAAAAGGCAGGGGTCGGTCTCGAACCCAGGGCCATGCATGGGATTACATCACAGGTGCCACAAGTTCATTTTAGATAGCTGTTCATACCCTTTGGAGTTCTCCAAGGATTTCATATCCTTTTTCGATCTGTTTCTTTGATAGTTTACCAAGCGGCATTTTGTTCAAGTCGATCTGAAAAAGGAAGACACAATATCTATTTTCACTACTTTGAATCAAATTTCTTTATATGTTATAGGTTATTCATCCTTTATTCATCATTTATTTCTTTCTTCATCCACTATTTTTTTTCATTTTTTATTCCTTAATACATCATTTATTCCTTCATTTATTCCTGTTTTCCTTTTTTCATCATTTATTACTTGATTCATCTTTTTTTCTTTATTCAATATTTATTCCTTTATTCATCCTCTATCCCTTTATCTATTATTTCTTCCAAAATCCATCCTTTCTTCAAGATTTATTCCTTCATTAATCATTTAATTCTTTATTCATCACTTATTTTTTATTCATCCTTCATTCCTTCTAGCTGTTAATGAAAGACTGGCAAACAGATTTAGTTTAAATCTAATAACATACAGTACTCTATAGCAAAATTAGTCAAACAGATGAAATAAAACAGGCGATTAGAAAGATCGATATTTTCCCCGTACCTCGAATTCTGCCATTGTCTTTTTCATCGATTCAATGTCGAAAATCATTTTAATTAGACTTTGAACTTCCAATGGTAACTTCGAACCTTTTCCGATTTCCATCGTCTGCATTTTCTTTAAGTTATCATCTTCCTAAAAAGGCATTTAAAACACAAATTATGTAGTATAGCAGATATATAATCGTCTAAGTTACTAAGAACAAAGTTATGTGCATCTACTTGTATCTTGTGTCAACGATATTGCCAGATGGGGGGGGGAGGGGGGGGGGTGGCGCAGACAGATCACAGTAGCAATGTCCCAATTAAAACCAAAGAAATGAGGAAGAAATTAAATAAAAAAAGCAAGATAAAGGTGAAATTGTAATTAACCATAAGAAGAATGTTTAATAGCAAGAAAAAGGATCTATGAGCTATACGCATAGAAAACATTTGCTTTTATGTCCCACGAAAATATAAGGCTGTCCCGTTCTTAGATACTATCATTTGTGAATAATTAGTTATGCATTAATTCATTATCGGAAACAACATTTTCAAGAGAAAAATAATATGTGATGGAAACAACCTCTCTTCTCATGATTAAAAACGCTGTCTATGTATGAACCTCTCGGTTACCCCTTATATGAAGTAAAGCTTCAGAAAAAGGAATAAAGCTTTCCAAAACTGGTCTCTTGTCTTCTCTTAAAATGAATACAGCCAATGCTTTTGTCGGCGAAATTGTCATTAATTTTGCTCAGAAATTCTGTCCATTTAGATGCTGTAATTCAGAACAAAATGCTCTGCATAATGGTCTACAAGTTATAAACAAAAATTGCATCTACTAAAAATCATTGCTTTTGATTTCATACCTGTCCATAATCAATCTCTAGCGGATAGAATTTATAAGGATATTTGACAAATTGTTTTCTTCTGCTCCACATATTTCCTGAATATAAAAGAAAAAGTGACTCTAAATATAGGTAGCGATTTAAGCAAATGATTTTTAAATATATTTGTGTCTTAAAAGAATTAATGATAAATATTAATAAATAGGTATATGCAAAGCATGCAGAATGAGTAGTGCGTTATTATTTTCATAAAGTCGCCAACAGAAAAAACCATTCTTTGTTGTACCTGTAACAATATCAAAAGTACTACTTTATTTTAAAGGATGTACCTGTCTTTTCTTCGAAAATTGCTGTGAAATTTTCTATAGCGTCAGATAAGGAGCAAAATTCCTATAAAAACAAATTAATGATTTTTAAATTTTTAAAAAGCATTTTGATAAATCTCAGTATGAATTAAAAGACTGTAAGTGATGCAAGAAGAAAGTTTGCATGTGTTTAGGCGTGAAGAGAGTCAGTCATGATAAAAGAAACCAATGAAGGCATTTCATCTCATGATAACCTAATCAAATTGTATACAATCGATCTTTAGGGAACTTAAGAGTGTTTTGCAACGCTTATTCTACCTTATAACCCCAAATTTACTTTCCAAGCCCCCTCTCTGCTCACACCCCACACCAAATAGCTCCCATTATGTGAGCATGTTTTTACCAGCAGTGAAATTGCGGTCAGAAGTTTGTTACACTGTGCTTAGCACTAAATGCATTTCAATTCTGACCTCGAGTTTATTGCCTCCTATTGATGTGCCAACGCGTCCCCATGATCGAAACACATAAAACCTAGAGAAGAAAGAATCAAACGAACCAACAAATCACAAATTTAACGGCAAAACAAATCCTTGCTTTTAAAACACCAGAATATATACTTTTCAAACAAAAGATTATCGATAATCTCAGTTGCAATGTAATCATTCGGTGGAGCATCTTGCCGGAAATTTTTGCATTTGAGTAGAAACATTTAATTGCAGAGCCATACATAAATTGCTATGGTAGTGAAATTACATCGAGATTACCCCAATCGTAGTAATAATTGGTCTATTTATTAGTCACCATGGAGACTGCTTTGCAATTTTACCCCCTTTTCCATCAATTGCTGTCATAGACAGAAGAACCAATCAAAAGGGGATTGATAAATCAAACAGAATCAAATGGTATCAACTCAAATCAAACCCAATCAATCAGGATTCTGCAAAGATTTAAGAACACGTATATGCTGAGATCCTACATACGGTGTTTTGATATTCACATCTAATGCGAAAGAAATTTTTCCGAAGTGAGAAACTTCTTAGTTACCAAAAACCTTACAAAAAGTAATTAAGTATGATTTGAACGAATCGCTAAGAAATCGTATATGATTAGATTTTTTTATTACTTATAAAGAACGCTAGCTTGTAATAATATTTATATATATCAGAGCAAAAGATAGTTGATTTACAAATAAAAATCCATCTATATTCTAAAATAAACGAAATTGCTTGTCTTCCTTTGGATCGTGATTCGGAAAGAATGCTAACTTTGCAGGGATTCCTTCAGTTTCTTTTTCCATGTGCTAATCGTGGGACACACACAGTCCAACTTCAAATGGTACTTCACTCCACGTCTTCGCACCACAATAGAAAAACATCTTTTTGAAGAACAATAGGTTCAGATTTTATAGATATTACAAGCTTAACAAAATTTAACGAGTTGCTCACATTTTACGAGTGTCATGGACAAGAACCTGCGCTTTGTAATACGAATTGGTTCCCCTTGCAAGATCAACCATGCCAAGTACAGCACTGTAAACTTCGCCTTTCATTTCGTAGACATGGCAGCAGTCTTCCATTTCTTAAAGATAATTTGAGAAATCGTTTACATAGAAAGATGCAAAATAAGTAAGCATTATGTTCACGAACTGTCATTTGATACTGACAAATAGGGATCAGGTACCCTTTGGTACCCAAAATCGGCTAATAAGTTTCTTTTATGGGGCATTTACAACATGGGGCAGCTATGAATAAAGGTAAGGTTTTAAGAAATGTATCGTCTATCTAGATTAAGGTCCCATGTAAACAAGCTACGGTTAAATGGCTAACTTCCTTGGACATCTTTAATACATAATCTTATATTCTAACTACTACAACACAACCTCACTATTAAGGAATTTTGCACTGGCATGCCTAGTTACGGCAAATAAAAATGATTTTTTAACAAAACTGAATTGAAGCATTCCTTATTTCTGCGGCAAAACATAAAGTTAGTTATGCCTATTATTATGGAGGAAAGTTTAATTAGCGAGAATTAGAAAATTTTTATCGAGAATTAGAGGCTTTTATCGAAGCTTAGTCCTTTGCACTTGCCTATAGAAGACAGAGAAGAAGAACCGAAAATAGCAACTAAAATAATATTATCAAAAATTTTACCCGAGTCTGGATCTACGACAGCACCACCTTTCAAAGTCAACTTTGCCTTTTTAGGAGAAACACCGGATCCTAAGATTTACAAAGACATCTTGAAATAAACACGTTTTTGTCTGCAAAGACAGGTAAAAAAGAGAACTACACTTAGATACAGTAGACCCTACACTGTCAGGCACTTAGATTACCTAACAGGTCTCTACAGCGAACACATAAGAATGATTCTTTATCAAGCCAGGCATTTTGATACAGAAAAAATCTTTACATAGGACAGTGATCGTCCAACAGTCATGCAAGCACTTTCATCTGCTGCATAGCTAAGTAAACATGATTTTATTACTGCTATTTGCCGTTCCATTTTGCTCGATATTGCTATCGTGCGGTGTTTTTTTTTACCAGAGCTGTATTGTTAATCATTGAAGGTTGAACGCAGCGGCTGAAGTTGTAACAACAAGTTTCAAGCTAGATGCAATCGTCAGAAAGTCCTGTGGAAAAGATTATGGACACACATACCAAGCTGGGCATCATTTTTTCTCTTCGCACTCGGACCATCAACACTGTCTAGCTATAAAATAAATGAATAAATGAAATCATTAACACTTCATTCCCCGATCTTTACATAACCGTAAAGTAAAAACTCATACATTTTGCTTCATTCTAAGGGGGGCTACAACTGTTGAAGTTGGAGCAGAGACACCTTACAGTCAGTGGCGGACTGGCTTAGAATTGCTCACCGGCCATGGATAACTTAGTTGGGCTCTTTTGAGTGTGGCTTGAAGTTAGGGCGTGGTCACAAGACTCACTCAGGTTCCTGATTTATTTCCATATACCAAAGTAGGTTAACATAATGACAAACTAATCTTTCATTTACTTCGCATTTTAGATGTAACTATTTTGTCCAAACCTGTCCCTCGATAATCTATCCAATTTCCTTTCCTTGCAAGAATGTTTTATTTATTTTCTCCGAATGCTGAAAGCGATTTCCAGGGGCCCCATTTTCGTCAAAAAGGGGCCCTTTTGGGAGAATATTCAAGGGGCCCACCGGCCATTGGCCAGTCCGCCCCTGCTTGCAGTTGAGTAAGTGCAGATTTTGGAAGCATAAATCTGTGATGATAATTGAACATACCTTGGCTTTCGTAGGCACCAATTCGAACCTCTTGATGGTTTCATCAACATTTTGTTTCCTGACCTCAAACAGAAATTCTTTCGAAACTATTGGAATGCTATTGCTTATAAACTGTTCAATCTTTTTGCTTCCTTTTTCAACCTCAGCTTTAAGAATGAAAAATCGAAAGGATTAAACAATTCATTTTAAGGTAACTGTTGCAATGATTAGTGCAGAATATAACAAAGTAAAAAACAAAATAGCAGACTACTTACCAGATTCTCGAGGAATGCTCGTGACAATGTATGCATATTATAAATAAAGGGAGTAATAAAAAGGGGAGGAATACAAAGCAAATACGATATGATTGTAATTCATAATTTTTTACTAATATTTCGCCCCCCCAATATACGGGGCTTTTCAAAAGTATTGTATGAAAATGTAAAATCTCAATTAAACCCAGGGGGGCTTATCTATGACTTCAGAGAGGGGTTCATTAGAGAAAGGGAATAATCGAGGGGTTGAATAAAGAAAAGGGCTTAACAGAGAGAAGAGGCTTAACAGAGAGAAGAGGCTTATAGAGGGGAGGGGCTCAATAGAGAGGAAGGACTGAATAAAGAGAAGGGGCTTAATAGCGAAAAAGGCTTAACAGAGAGAAGAGGCTTAATAGAGGGGAGGGGCTCAATAGAGGGGAGAGACTTGATAGAAAGGAAGGGGGGTAATAGCGCGAAGGGGTTAACGGAAAAGGGAGTTTATAGAGTTTTAACAATAGGTTAGAATCTGGAGAGGACGCAAAAAATTCATACCTTTTGTGGAAATATAACAAAAAAGATCGTTGACAGCACTTTTTGCAACTAGGCCTCCAAGGTCTGTTATTTTCACAGTTGCGTCATCCTGTGCAAGGAAATTGGTTGAAATTTAATCTCAAAACTAAACTAAATTTGCAAAAATGCGAGGAACATGGAGTCGTGGTAGGGGAGCTCTCTAATCCAAAATTTGCCGGATTTTATCAGAAAAGCTGTTGCACTTTAATCATAAATCCTGTTCGAAGATCTGCCATTTTAATAAGTGAGTATAAATTAAACGGTACAGGTATCCAGGAGAAAAAAGTAATAGATTTTTCTTCCCATCTAATTTTTCTAGGATCTCACTATAGCTCACTTTATATATTTACAAATCTTGCGATTGCATTTATCTCCATTCCACTGCTTGATCTAAGTGATGGCTGAAAACAAGATGATGACCACAAAAAGCCAGTAACAATCAGTATGATCTACATAGCGACCGTGATTTTGACCAATCAGATCTATTAGTTATTTAGTTGCCAAAGTCACATGTCAGAATAAGAGATTGTAAAGTTCTCAAGGACAGTGATTTCTAGTTTCAAGGGATGTAAAGCAGTCTAGCACACCCATTAATTTTTAATTTGGGACAACATAAAGTTTTACAGTAAAATGGTAAAAAGTGTGGAAATTCAACCTTGGATTTCTTCAATGTGCTTGATACCAAAATCTTTTTGCCAGCCAATGGCTTTTCAGGATCACTGTCATAAAAAGTGCAGTTTTCATTAAATTGTAAAAGATTACATTTATCAATAAAATCAAGGGATTACTTTTTAAAAACCTAATCATGATCCTCGAATAATCATTAAAATATTAAGCAAGTGTTTATGCAAGGTCTAGGGCGATTTTGTTTAACTCACAGGAAGTCCATTGATTTTGGAAAAAGTCTATCTTTCACATTAGGCTTCAAAGTCTTCCTACAAGGAACAAAATAAACATAAAACAATTTAGTGAACTATATAAAAATGAAGATAAATGAATGAATGAAGAAGATTATTAGAGTACTTGCATCGGTTTTCTTCTAGGATTTCCTGTTATTAAAAGAAAGTTTTTGGACAATTTTGTTCCCTTTTGTCCACTAATAAAAGTGGTGGTTTATAATCTGCTCTAGCCAGAAGCTACTCTACCAGTTTTATACCTCCCCCTGTCCCAATGCATAATCACATACAGCTGGGTAAAGCGATAGAAAGCGAAGAGGAAAAGTTTCAATTGCTAGTTCTAAACCTTAATAATAACACCAGAAAGGCCTTGATGAACCAGACTTGCAATGCATCAACAACCTAGCGCTCAAGTCATCAAGTTCATAATGACTATAAATCAATACATAAATAATAATACGAATGAAATTATTTTCTCATACAAAAATTCACAATCCTCCTTTGAAACTTCAGGAATGAACCACTGTCTTCTTGACGGTTTGAAAGTGGTGTATTGGCACTTTGTCCAAGCAGTCAAATGGCCAGTGCATTTGTATCCATTAGAACTATAAAAGATAATAATGTGACAAATATCATTTACCCTTATTAAATATGTTAAATGATTCTCTATATCTCCTTAATGAGCCATAATCAGGGTATGAGAGACATGCTAGCTTCTAGATAAAATGGGGCAACAAAATGAAGCAGATTACCTGTACAACAATGTTCCATTTTGACATTCTGGGCAATATCCTGGAACACCAAAGGCTATCGCATCAGCACATCTATCAAGAATCTACGAAGGCAAATATCAATCATTGATATCTAAAAATTGCACAGAATAGGGAAAGCTTAGGATCTAAACTACATTTTGGCTTCATTTCTAATTTTCAACTGTAAACTGGAGGAATATAAAGGAAGATAGTCCTTAAAGGTAGATAACGGGGTCTCAGGCTCAGAGAAATCTCAGGTCACAGATGAAGCAGTGGCAGAAACTTGGGGGATGAAAGGGTAGTGCCCCCTGCCAATATTTTGGAAGACAATTGTCTTTTGCTCTAAAACAATAGAAATGTGTGATGTCATCCTACCAAAACAATAGATTTGCCCCCCCCCTCCCAGTACTTGGCTTTGTTTCTGACACTGATCGGAAGACAAACCTTCTTCACCAGACAGTAGAAAATAGGCATGGCTTGGATGTGTCATAGAAGTTTCTATTGTTTTGCGTGGACATTCCTCTAGCTAGTGACCCAGTGACCTTAATTTTTTCTTAACTCTGAAGTAAACCTTCTGATATGCAGACTTTCTCATCAAATGAAATCACTAATGAGATAAAAGTCTTAAATCTATTTCTAATTATGCATACATCACTTTTTCCACCCCTTGAATTCATGAGGTTCTCTTCAAGCAGATCTCTCAAGAAGCTAGTTGAACATTTACTTTTCAAATCATCTCGCAATTTCCAAAGCATCTCACTTTGGTCCTAAAAAAATAAGCCAGAGAATAATATCACATCACATTAGCAAAAACGTAATTTCGTTTAAAAAGTGAATGCTAAAGCTTTAACTACTCAGTGAATAAAAAACCATATTGCTATTTGTGAAATAAGATATTGTAGCTTGTTTAACAATCATGTGAAAAAATTCATTGCTCTAAAGAAATAAATATTTTAATGGGAAAATTCCAGATTGAATAACTCCAAGGGAAAAGGAATTGTAGAATGACAATTACAGAGAGTTTTGTACACTTGAGGACAATCAAAAAACTGATCTTTAATTTTCAAGGGTAAAGATAAAAGAAATTGATGAATTGACCTGCAATGTGTAATGCCAAAAGTACTTGATTGAACAAAAAGTTAGACCTCTATTGCATTTGCAAAAAAAATCAACAAAATGCCACATTACAAAAAAATTCCCATTCAAAATTACTAAATAAGTCATATTTTTTTGACTAAAACTAATTCATAACATTTTACCTTAAGTGCAATATCTTCAGCTGTGCTACCAACTGTTTCATCTGCATTTTTCTTCACTTTTTTTCCACTTCCTTTCTTTCCAGGTTTTTTCAATCCAAGTGCTTTTTTAAGAGTCTTCATATCTTCCTCCTTTAGACTTTTAAACCCTTTAAAAAAAATTAATAAACTTTCCATGAATTTGAGGAAAAAAAGAGGACGGCCTTTTTCTACAATAAAAAATGATTATCTGGAAAATGATTTCATTTTCATCATTTCATCATTTCATCAAAGATTTTCATCCATGACAAATATTCAAATATTTAATCAATCATTTACTGTAATTTTATATCAAACAAATTAAAAATTTTATAGCACACCAATTATAGTATCAGTGATTCATAAATTTGAAGCAAGCAGTATGCTTTCAAACAGTGGCAGGCACTTGGGGCAAGGGGGTTTGTCCCCCAATATTTTGGAAGACAATAGTCTTTTGTTCTAAAACAAAAGAAATGTGTGATGTCATCCTACCAAAACAATAGGCTTGCCCCCCAAAAATTTTGCTAAGTGTCCACCACTGCTTTCAAATAAGTCAGCAAAATGACAATAACCTGAAATTTGCTCCTCTGTTATATTAGCCATTTCAGGTTCCTCTTTCTGTTTCTCAACAAAACAATTCACATGATGCCATGCAGGAATCTTTCCACTTGTGTATCTTGCATCTCCATCAACCATGACTGCCATTCTGATCTCTTCTTTCGCTATACTATTTTCACAGAATTTGCATTTACTCCGATTTGATTTTGCATAATCAACTTGATATTCTGACAACGTTGAATCCACTTCATCCACACTTGCAGCTGCTGCAGGTGCTCCCCCTGAGAAGTTTTGCTTTATCTTTTCCTGGTCATCCCATCGCAAACTATCAAACCCAGCTATTTCTGTGATCTGTTTTGGTTTATTTTTCTTAAAGAAACAACCGTAGTGGAACCACATGGGTTGCTAGAGAAGGCAAAAAAAGAATACTTTTAAGTTTGTTAATTAAGTTAAAGGAATGCAATCTGGTTTTCCCACCTGTTTCAATTGACTTAAAATTTGAAAATAATATGAATTTGAAATTTGAAACTTAAAACTTAAAGTTTGAAAATGATAAAACTTATTTTCTCGTGCAACAAAATTAAATTCTGTAAGCTGTGGGGCTTTTGTTATTGAAAAACAAAACTATGACAAACCCTTGCACAAAACTTTAATGAAATTATGTCTTCAGTAACATTTATCAATTCTTCTTATGTTATTAAAACATCTTCTTATGTTATTAAAACAACACCTGTTTTATAATCATCCATAACGTATATTGCCTAATGTCTAAATTTATTACATACCTAAAGATTTAAGAACAAATTAATACCCATTCAGTCACATAATACATAAAGTAATACGTATTGTGTTGAATACAAAATAGATTGATAAATATGAAAATGAATGAATGAATGAATGAATGAATGAATGAATGAATGAATGAATGAATGAATGAATGAATGAATGAATGAATGAATGAAATGAAATGAAAAATAGTGTCGGAAAAATTCAGAACAGCCAGCTTGAATCTTATTTTCATTGGTTCTTACAAAAAAGAATAAACTAAATTTACATTTTAAATATATAGATCATATTACCTTGCCATCAAAATGTTGCGACTGCAAAAGAAGAAAAACACTATTATGATTTGTTAATATATATAAGGGGCTTGTGCCTAGGAGCCTGCATAACTTGCAAGAGTATCTAACATCATCTTCCAGTACATTTAACAAATGGCATGCAAAGATTTCAGACCGACATATTTGCATATTTTGCAAATGCAGGGGTCTATAAATCAAACTGAGATACAAATTCTCTTGTGGGAGCCTACCTAAGCAATAATCTTTAGAATACCTGACCAAACTACCTACTTCAAGAGAATAGAGTTGTCTGAGAACAAATTTTGATGTTATAAGTTGAAAAAACGTGGCATTTCGCTGGAAAACAATTCATTTGTTTAACTGCTACAAATGCGATTATTATCGTAGGGCACCTTAAATATTTGATGGTTACTTGAAAAATAGACAGACTACAGATATATAGCTATATAGGCGGCAGTTGGTTCGCAAGTTGTTCAGAATGCAAAACAAGCAATTATTAAGACTTCCTATTGCTGAAACCACACTAAAAGGGCTTAAATACCTGGACCATTTTGGCAAGTCTTAATGAATCTTTTGCAATTGATAATTTGCATCCTTTGCACGATGCTCTTCCCGATTTTGCATATTCTGTTTTGAAGGGCAAATCGTCCGCCATCTTTCCTTCGCTCACATGCAATACGATATGCAGTGTTGTTGTTGTTGTTGTTGGTAGTTTCATCCCTCCCAAGATATTTCAGAAGCTACACTGCGACCCTCCCCCCTACCCCCAGAAGAAAACGCTGACGGCCCCCAATCTATCTGTCTTGACCAACCTACAAGATGGCTTTAATAATTTTTGTGTTATTAAACGATGAAAAAAGAGTCAGAGTTAGAGGGACAAACGATGAAAAAAGGAACAAAAATATTTGTAATGGTTTAAATTTTGACTAGCAATTACTCTGTTTCAAGCTTTTCGCTTCTAATATATTAAAGAAGTAAAATTAAAATAATTAATATCAAATAAAGAATTTTAAATATAAATCTATGAAATATTACTACAATTTTTAATGTAACAAAAATAGTAAAAATTATCGTTCTAAAATCTTGTTCACAGCCCAAAACAAAAATAAAACAAAACGAAACCATGTTTTGATAAGTTTCTAAGTTAATTGATCAAAATTATTTTATATCGAAGAAGCATCTTGATGCAACTTCTTTCATTTCTAAATCAGTCTATCCATCCCGAGCTCTTCGGCTGAAAAAAAAAGAATTTATTGGAACTACTGACAAGTTGAGCTTTGAAAATGAGATTAGTTGAATAACGTTTTTTGTGGGTTCTTGGGTGGTTATAAAGGAGGTTGTAAAAGGTACGCAATTCTATTTTATATTTTTCAGTTTTTTTTATTTGTTTCTTATCGCTGTACGTTACCTCAATTATCATGGTTTCTAGAATAAGATCGAAGTCTAGAAAAAATTTGATTCAATATTAATCAATAAATGTATTTATAAGAATCCTAAACCGATGCTACACTTGAGCTCTTGGCTTTTATACTTCCAAGGCCCCATTCTGTAACGTCATATAATGGTCATGGCTAAAATAAGTTATATGTATTATAGTATCATGTCAGTGCGATTGCAAGTTTATGTTATGGCCATGGGGCAGTCATTCTCCCTCCCTACGTATAACTTCTTCATGATCCATTGAGGTTTAGAGTAAATCTCTTTACCTACGCTTGCATTTCAACTACAAAACTGAATTTAAAATCACATCTCAACAGATCTCAATTGAGACAGATACACGGGTTCCTGGCAGAGAGGCAAATAGGCCCTATTAGAAACTATTTAAACTTTTCAAATTTCAAACTAGCTTGTGTCTATTTAATATATTTTTCATGGTGAAGGGACTTTTTAAAGTAAATAATCTAAATTGAAACATCAAACACCGATGTAAATATGGTTGAAATTGGGTTGGTGTTAGTTTATGGTACGTAGTCAACACGATATGGCTGCCGTGTAGAAATGGGCCTAAAAACGTGCAAACATATAGTTACCTTTCTTTGCCATTAATTCATGGAGATTTTTATCTTCTTCCAATTCCCTAGATAAAAAGAAACTTACGGTTCAAAACAGAAAATTCAAAACATCCTAAAGTAATTGGCAAATTAATCAATTCAATACATTGAATTTTCTTGAAAATCCACCCAAAGCAGACGATTTCAGGGTGAGGATGTCGATTCAATAAGACTCAATGCTTAGAACACAAGCAGCAAATATAATGCCTGAAGTTTTTCTTTCTTACCTTAATCTATCTTCCTCTAACATTTCTACTAAATTGTTTCTTTCTTCGACTATATCTACGAGCTCTTTAGTCAAGACTTCAATCCATTCTTGGTCATCGTTTTTTGGACCTGCAAAATATTTTGATTTTATCTAGTTAGATGCATGACCAAAAGGACAATAGCAGGATAAAACGAATATATTTACAATGAGCTAATTAATTGCAAAAAGATTAGTATCTATTGGGTGAAGAAGGAGTACCACTGAATGGCTTTTTAAGGGTCACGAAGGGGTAAATCATTCGAAGTGATAAATTTACCAATCATGCTACTGCATAGAACCAAATCGGTATTATGATCCTATTTGCAGAATCACAGGCGTTCCTTTTTGTGCAGTCGTCACTTCAATTTATCTATTTGACAATTTATCTATTTCCCTTTTCAATGCAATTGTAAAGCTGCCTAGGTCGTCTTGTGATGAGAGGCTGTAAATGTACAAACCTGATGTGAGCACGGCTTAAAGTGAAGTCAAGGAAAAGTAGCGATTATCTGAGAGGATCTCCCACTGGCTGTCGGTAAGTTCTAGGGTGATTGCGTCATATAGAGTAATAATTTGAATGAACATACAAAGTATCAAAGGTAGTTTCCTATGGAATACTCTAGTTGATGACATAATGAGAGCTTGTTTCTTCAAAATATTCAAAAAGGGGTTCGCAAGTGGATGGAAAATCATGTAAATGTTTAATTTGTAACTAAGTATTTAGCTGTATTATTATCTTTAATAATCTCTTTTGTAATATTTGGTTTTAGGTAGCGTGTATTAGCTATTTTTACAAACAAACGATCAATATTATTATGCTATAATATAAGCAATCCTTCATCAAATAAAGATGTCCAAATAAAGTGAGCATTTCACGATATCTCCAGAATGGAAAGTTTCGTACGATATCATGTTCCTGTCCATGAAATATCCCTAATGCGTGTGCCTAACTTACTTGTTTGATTTTAATTTAGCGATCTTAGTAGCATACCTGTAATTCTTCGTTTTAAGTATCCGTATTTATCATAAAATTAGTTCTAAGTATCTGCAGCACATTGCCAGTATAATTGCAATGTTTTGTTATAGAGATTAGGCAGTCATTGTCTTTGGCTCCTCATGATACCGTCTCAGGATTGTCGCACAGTAATTTGAGTATAGTAGAATGTAGCTTGTATTGCTATATTTTTATATGGATACAAATAAAGTTAATGATAAATTCTGTGCTTTCTAAAATATCTCTAAATGTTATCAAGATATTGGCAAATAATTAACATTCATAGAAGATGAAATCCAACTTACGATCAGAGGTAAGCAAAACTCTAATATCATTCTCCAATCTTGCTTGTCTATCTTCTAGCTGGATATTATTGGCTTGAATAACTAATTCTGACTCAAATCTTAGCAACACATTTTTATCATTGACAACTTGGAACCAATCCAACATCAGCGATCCTTCTTCCTCTGGCTTCACTGTTAACAAAGAAATACAAAGCTTAAATTGAATTAGATTAGATTAGATTAAATTAGACTAGATTAGATTAAATTACATTAGGTTAGCTTAGATACGATAAGATTAGATTAGATTAGATTAGATTAGATTAGATTAGATTTCGTCGACCAACGAAGGTATCGTCGGCTAATGGTGAAAGTTTGCGACTTGTTTTGTTTGGTTTAGCTTACGATGCATTTTCAATAAAACGTGCCATAGATTAGAGCATATACGTTTATTATAATGAAATTACAGTCAACAGAAGCAAAACATACGCCATGCCCTTGTACTGACCATGCTCTAAAGTAACGCCCTACGGTCGGGGAATCTTAACTTTGTACCCTACCAAAAAATTTTTTTAGCTTCTTATTAAGAACCTCCCGTTAGATGATGATTTTTTGCTAACTTTCCGAAAAACGATTCGACGGCATAATACTTACAATATGGCATCCTAAGTTTTCTTTCAAGAGATTTGGCTCGTTCATCTATTTCTGTTTGTCTCACTTCGACTTCATTCAATTTTCTTTGGATCGATTGTGCTTCCCATAATCTCTTCAATCTTCTTTCATTCTGAGCTTGTTGTATCTTCTTCATTTCTTTCCTTTTCTTTTTCTGTTCTTCTTCTTCCAACTGTTCTGCTGTCTTCAAAACCCGCTTGAAAAAATGATCATGATTTCTATAGCATTTTTATACCAACATTTATTCTATTGATTGGATTCAGGTACGGCTGGCCCCCGTCATTTTATGAGGACTGCCTTTCAGGGGGCCGTGCTTAAAATTAAAAAATATTATGCTAAAACAAAACTGATTTAAAAACAATATTTGTTCACTTCTTTCCTTTTTTGAATGTGGCAAGGAAGAGTGCCAATTTCATATCTGTTCCTGTTTTTGAAACTCGCGTAACTCTGACACCATACTTGTCATGTTTCACACCTTTTGTATAGACGCTAAAAGGCATAAGTGACACTTCCCTTGCCAAAGTTGTCGCAGACATGACAAAAAGTTCAACAAGTCAACAAGTCTTAGATGACATTACTAATCTTACCTTTGGTTTCGCTCCAAAAACACTTGATAAAAATCCATCTTTTGATTTCGGCGTTGCTTCCTCAACATCGCTCATGTCACTATCGTCTGACGCTAATTCATCGGCAGATGCCCCGTCAACTTTCGAATCTGCGGCAACTTCACCTACAAAATAAACTCAAGTGTTAAAAACATGAGAACAAGCAGCACCTGGTTTTTACCTTGGGAAAAAACACCCATGGGTCAAAAAACCTTTTGTTATAGGGGTGCCATAATATGGAATTACATTAAGTTTGAAGCCATACAATATACAATTGAGCACTAAAGATTAACATGTGCTGCTTTTGGATGTAAATATAATCATATCCACATCTCTATCTTAATTTATAATACTTAATTGCAATATATTAATTATATTATTTACTTTGATTTATTATATAAATATCTTCTCTACACATATCATTTTCTGTTATTGTTATTTACTAAAGTCGAATACAAACGTTTTTGAAATCAAATAAATACATCCATAACAAGTTGTATAACAGTTCAATACACAATGATTAACTTTTCATTCATCTTTTCACTCCTTTATCTTTTATAAAAATAACATTGCATTGTATAATAATAACATTACCTTTTATATCAATGACAACCCAATCAGAATCCTCATCTTGTTTCTTCTTTTTCTTTTCCTTCTTTTCTTTCTTTTCTATCTTTTTCTCAGATTTCTTCTCCTTCTTTTCTTTAGTTTTCTTCTTTAGCTTAAACTTCTTGCTCTCCTTTTCTTTCTTTTTCTCTTCTTTCGTCATAACACGAGCAGGGCTCTTTTCAGCTTCTCCTGCTGTACTCTCTTCTGTTGTAGAAGCTTCATGTTTAACATCTGCCTCGCAAGGCTTCCTGTCTTCACCGACGTAAACATTAGGCACAGCAACTGTTCCTCTTTCTTCAACCGTTGACCCTTCTTCCTTTAGCGAATCCTCCTCCAATTTCTCGTCTGACACCATCTCCTTATCACTTAATACTTTCTTATCTCTTTCATGCTCTGTACCTTTATCTTCTAACATAACATGCTCCTTTTCGTCTTCCAGAATGGCAGGTTCCGCCAACTTCTTCACCTTCTTTTTCTTCAAAACATATTTCTTCTTCTTTGGCTTAACTTCCTCAGTAACTTTACTAGCAACTTCATTAGCCGCTACAGTTTCATCATGGAGACCATGTGACTCGTCTCCTATATCGATGTCAACAGAAACAGGAACGAGACCTTTTGTTGTTGATGCTGATCCGGTAAAATCATCCAAATCTCCTGTTAGGCCCAGTTTTTTCTGTGGCTTTGGAGAATCAGTCGGCCGCCCAGGGATTATAACATCTTGTGAGGAAAGATCTCTCTCGATTGATTTCCTTAATTCAATACTCGGCTGCAGTTTTCTCAGATGTCGTTTTCTTTGATTCCCATCATCCTTCAACTCGGATCTTCGCCTCAAATCCTCACTGAACTCATTATCTTCGCTCAACAACTTTTGCAAGGCGGGCGACGAGACAGCATGCTGGAGACTTCCTCTAGGCGGCGATTCCTTGACTGGCGATAATTGTTTTGACTGCTGCCTGGTTAAGCTAGGGTGTCTTACCAATGTTTTCGCTTCGAACTTTTCATACGGGCTAGCTCGTGACTCATTCTCATCGAGAGAAGTCTTTTTGCTTTGAAGTTCACTTCTTGATCTATTCCTTTGATGATCTGTTGGAATGCTTAGTGATGGAGAAACTGTAGACTTTGGTTTAGGATCGGTTAGCTCTGGGAAAGCAGTTTGGAAAGTTGAGGGCTCGATAACTTGTGTCACTGGCCTAGTCTTTCTGGGTCTTGCAGGGCTTGCTACTATAGAAAGCAATTAGCAAAAGCAAAAGTTATTAACTGAAAGAGGCTATTATTATAAAACTACAAACAACTAGATGATAGCATATATAGAGCCAAGGAATGTTAAATATTATGTCAAGATTCTCTGAGGGCCCCTTGAAATCAGCAACGCTGAAGGGAAACCCTCCTTAAATTTATTAAATCAAATCAAGTGCACAATTCTTTATCCTCAGCCAGTTTGCAGAGTGAAGCTGACCTTGACAAGATCTTTAGTGCACCAACTGTCCCGAGGTGCGGGTGTGCAAAAACCGTACACAAATTGTAAGGTGTGCCATCACACTACAGGAACCATTGCACACACATAAAAACTTGAAAACCTGTGGGGCGCCCAGGTGCGTTTCTTAGGCATTAAAGAATTTTCTTGGGTGCGCCATTGCCATACTCTGCATTTTGCTCAGCAGCGTTCGCATATAATGAGGTAGCCAAGTAATGACATATTAGAATTGGCGGGTCATAATATTAAGCTTGCTCCAACGCCGCGCGCAGAATACTGCTTTTGCTGTCATTTGAGCAGCCATTTTGTAAATTCTTTAAGGAGAATAGGCAGGCTCTCTGAGAAGGAAAATCATTTTTAGCCGAATATATACAACCTTTCAATTACTATGCACATTAAGATTCGCATCTTATGGGTGAAGTTTTTACCTTGGTTTGATTGAGATTGATTAGCTTTTGGCTTGTTATAAATTATTCGATTGTAGTGCAGTTTGCAGTAAAATCTGCCATTATTGCCATCGTCATCATCGAAAGCATAGTTGCCAAGCAACAGATTACACTTGCATACACAGCATCGGAAGCATTGCCGATGGAAAAACTTAGCCTCGGCTGACATTCTCTCCATGACGTAAACTCTGCGTTTGCAGAACCAGCAGAGCTCACTCTCTGATAGCTAAAACAAAAAGTTAAAATAAAATATAAGAATTACAAAACATCACATTCATTTCAAAGTCCTCGCTGTTTTAAACCCCTCCTCTAGAAAGTCTTTCCTTGAGTTCTATTCTGCTATTTTTAGCAAAATTTAAGGATAATAAAAAAGATTGTCTCTACAAATAAGATATTACTGTGATCCAGGTCGCACACAGCAGGGGAACCCGGTTACCCCGGTTACCCCCCCCCCCCCCCCGTTGCCCCTAGAAAATTGTTCTTTTCCTTTCCTATTCATATCGTTTAAGTCACTGCTTATAGTAACTGATGAAAATCAAAGGCTGAAAAAGTTGCCTCTATTTGGACTTAGTCCAAATTCTGGTTATTAATGGTTCTGTCTTGTCGAACAAGAAAAACCCCGTCCATTCCAAATTTGTATCGACCCTTTTAAATGCCTAGAATCTCTGCCAAAAGTCCTAGAATACTAGCAACAACTTTTGTCTTTTATCTGCAGCTTCCTCCTCCCCCTTCAAAACAATACAGCTCAAACCACTTTTCTGGGGTAGTCTTTGACCGATATCAATTGTAAACAGAAGGCAAGTTAATGCAACCAACATTGCATTTTTCTTACGTGATTGCAACTCTAAAACTATGATCTCCAAGCAGAGTATGATTTTGTTGTTGGTGTTCAAGCTTCTTTCGGCAGGAGAAGAACTTACTTCATTTTACTTTAAAATTTCATTTTTAAAGCACGGTGACCCTGGCAGTCGAGTGAACTGGCTTTCAGGGGACCGTGCAAAATTTAACGAATGTCAAATTAAAGTAAATAAGATAACTAATACATAGTATATTAAAATAAATACTGCTATTAAGTGTTGTAAGGTAAAAAAGAGATGTTGCTAAATTACGTTATTTACACAGTTATAAATAATGGACTCACGTTGGCTTCGGCCTCTGCAACAGCTTGTTTCGTGGAGACACCAAAAACACTTTCAGCAAGCATATTGATTTTACTCGTTCTCTTTGATTGGTTACTTTCAACAACATCTGTCTCACTTTCGCCTGTTTGCGCGCCAGTAAGCGCAAAAGTAGCTCCGTTTGTAGGTTGACTACGGTTTGATATATCTTCTTTCGCTTTGCTTGCGACGTCCTTATCGTTTCGGGACACATTTATCTGGTCACTCGGCTGCAGAACTTTCAAAGACGATTCCTTTTCACTTTGAAGCAGAGGTTTTGGCTCTGGCGATAAGCTTCCATCACTATCACTTTGCAAGAGGGACTGTTTGTCACCAAAGCGATCCTTTTTCTCTCCAGCTTTTGCATGTGATACAAGTCCATTTTGACCCTACACAGGGCGCAATTTAAAGCATTCTTTAGTTTTTCTTTTAAAAATAAAAGTTACAAGGTCAGATCATGATAAAAGGTCACCAAATAGAGTCATAACAAAAGCTCACGACGTCAGGTCATGGTTAAAGGTCACAAGGGCACGTCACGATAAAAGTGGAGGGCTTACCCAAAAATGCTGATTTATAACTGTCATAGTTTCTTGAAAGGACTGTTAACTTATTGGCAAGATGGCTAAATTGGCGTCATATTTAGTTTCAACTCAAAAACATAATGACAGTGTGTCAAAAATAAATGTCTAATATGTCAAAAATGTACAAAAACATTTTTAATACATCAAAAACATTTTAAATACCAAATTTTCTTTATTCGACTTTCTCTCTTTTGCTCTCCTAGTTTCCAAGTTTCTTGCTTTCTGAAATCGTAAAAAATAAGACTTGGAAATATCTTGGAAATGTCTCGCGTCGAAAAACTTCAAAAAGCTGCATGAAAAAAGCGGAAACATAACTTAATAGACTAATTTATCCGCTTTTACATGCAACTTTAGATTACAATATCAGTCAAACAACAATTTATATTTCAAAGAAGTCAATCGCAATTCTGATTGGTTTACAGAACAAGATGTTTTTGTATTCACCCAAGCATTGGTTAGAACTTACGAAATGAAGCCAGACTGCTATCTTTGCTTTGCGCGCGGAATTTCCTCCGCGCTCAGTTTATGGCATAAAGCGCGCAACGCAAGTTTCACGCGTGCATTTTCTGCGATACTGACTCGCGCGTGGTAAAAGTTCAAGTCCTACACCAACACCATGACACGCGCGACAATTATCTTAACAGAGTCCGAAGAGCATCGACGCGCGCACTCATTGTCTCCAAAACAATCTTCCGCGCGCACTTTGCAAAGTTAGCAGTCTGGAAATGAAACACCTCCTAAGAAGCTAAGATGGGTAGTGGCAATCATGCACGACCCCTAAAATGAGCAGATTTTTTATACTCAATTTCTTGTTTTTGCTGATAGGGCATCGTGCCTGAAACGTATTCGTGCATTTTTTAAACAAAAAAGTACTTCAATGCCCTTCATATAAATCGCAATGCTCAAAATCCGGCCTACCCATTACACCGCATAAGTGGCAAGTCATGTTAGATAATTTGCCTGCCAAACTTTCGTCGTCGTGTTTCGCTCTTTGAGGCAGCAATTGACAATTTCACATGCCTTCTTTTCGGTGGCGAAGGTGCCATACTTAAAAAGAAATATGTGGCTTGATGAAGTTATCCTTCTTTTCCAATTCTCTTGAAGATTTACCTTTCGTAGGGTTTTTGTGGCGGTGATGCAACTGGATACTTCGTCAAGCTATGAAAAAATTTGCGCTGCTTAGCCCAAACAACTCAGTACGGCTGTTGCCCTGTGTCCCGCGGGCACGCACGTGCAACTGCCCCTTTAAAATCCGACTAAATAGGCCCATTACACTACACCGGATACGTAGCAAGTCATGTTACTCCTTCCGCGTTGAAGGTTTCTGTTTACTAAAAATCCTATGAATAAAATCGGTTACTAATAACAAAAACAATTTACCTTTCGTGATTTTCGAGACAATCTTGCTATGATTGACATCTTGTTTGCCTTAATTGGTGACCTGCGTGGGGACTCAGGACCAGGAGAAGGTTGTTTCGCGTTGTTATTTGTTCCGACAATTGCTAAAAATTCAACAATGAAATTCGTCAATTAATGGCAATTGCGTTATGTATTTAACCCACGAGAATACATTTATTGCAATCTTTATACATATTATTTGTAAAATTAGCTTTAAGTTTAGCATAGCTCTGCTTCTTTGGCATCGGGCATTATTTTTAGCAGACCGGTAAACAGTAATTTTCATAAATATAGCCGTATGTTTCAATTTAAGGCCTGAGTATAATCAAATTCCCTTTAAGAAAAGAGAATAGATCGAAAGTCCGAAACCAATGGTAGTACGTAATTTACACTTGATTCGATTTTGAAGTAGAAAAATTTAAGAAAAGTTTTAAGTATGCTAAGATTAATAAGAAATATTACTTTTGAATAAGTTTGATACTTTTGAACTATTACTCTTCATGAATTCTAAAAATTTAGCAGTAATGCTCAATACTAATATAAATTGAATTTAAAAATAAACATGTTTACATGCAGATTATAATTTTCATCTAGCTAAAATGATAAATCCTTAATTACATTGAAAAATAATTTGTGATCAAGATTTGTTAGATTCTAAATCATATAGTTAATATTAATCACTTTTTGTTGAGTGAATAATTTCTCTCTGGTTTATACAGATTCAAGCTTTTGAAACCACAATTCTCTTCATCTTTCATCTAAGTTGAATATTTCGGATCCACAACAAACAAGTAATATTTTTTAAAGCAATATTTCTTGAATCAATATTATTTTTCCTCACTCAAAAAAGATAAAAATCAAACTTTTGTTTTTAATTTGTCTTTAAAAGTAGTAGAGATTTGATTTGTCAAATAAATCTTAAGGGTGGAAATATCCAAATTCATAAGAGTTACTACAAGTAAATTTTAATGGAACAATAATTTATCATTTAATCGTTACATTAATAGAAGTCATGAAATTAAAATTTAGGTTTTATAAGCCATGATTTACCAAACGTGCGTAGTGGATTCCAAAATTTACTGCGCAAAGGTTTGCCAGAGTCACCTTCAAAGTCATCTGTTTTATAAGGAAAATAATATTAAGGTGAAATGGAAAATCTTACAATTTTCTTTTACTTTGAAACAAGAAAACATTTAACTCTATCACCTTTGTTCTTGGACAAACGTTTAGACATTTAACGATTTGTTTTAAATGAAGAAGCTCTCGTGATTTCATAAAAATCCAGTGAAATATCTGTACTTACAAATCAGCCATTTTAATACTTTCAAAACAATCGAAATTTTATTGTAAGAATCATATCTTTTCATCAATGTTAGTTACATGCATACATACATAAATACATAATTCACGTGCACGAATTTCTGGAGTTATACATTTAGTTTTGTTGTACTTTTCTTTTCTCTTGTGTTAATATGTATTTTATTGGAAAATTGTAAAAGCCACTTCTAGTGGTGACTAGATGACCTTGTATCCTTCACTACTGTGAGTGACACGTCTTTATGTGTTCAAGTTGTTTTTTATAGTTTTAGAGTTTTAATCCTAGAAAAATACATAACTTTATTGATGGGCAGGTTGGCGGCAGCTTGCAGCTGACGTGTACCTGCTCTCTATTATACTTAAAATATGAGATTTTTCCTCAATGTTCCTATCAACTGAAGTTTCAAATATAAATCATAAACGACTATGCTTTCATAACACGTAGGTACCCTTTGGCAAATCTAAGATTGCTAATGATCACCTCCTTCTATTTCGTGTTCTCATGTAATTTTCTGCCTATAGTTTTGAGGTTCCGCATTTGTAATAGAAGTCTATTTAAAAATTTGAGTCGGGTGAGGCATCCAGCCTAGTTACACATTTCTCATGCATGACCATCATACGATTCCTTGCTCTGTTTCGCATAACGCCCAATTTGGGACTGAATTAATGTTTATTGTTAATGTCGCAGGGTTCTTATGTAGTTCCATGGTCTCTGTGGTACCTTTGTAGTTGGTATTGTTCTTTCAGTTGAATCAATTGTGAGCATAAATAGATTGTTAATGTCTTCAGTCTTTAACAGACCCTGTGTTTCTTTAGTTATGTTCTAAGATTTGCAATGGCTTTAGATAAGAAGTGTTATTAATGTAAGTTGCCAAGTATAATACATGATAAAAGTACCTGGGGTTTCACCTTTGAATGCATCGTAATATAGTGAAAGATAGCTGATAACAGTTAGTCTATCTGGTACAACAGAACTTGTGAAATCTTTCCCAGACATTTTGGGTGGGATACCAAGATGTTCTTCGGCGACATCAAATGCCTAGGCACAAAGGATTTAGAAACATAAAACTAGGAAATCAAACCAAATAAATATTGTCAATGAATGAGAAACTAGACAATTAAAATGACTGAGTGATGAAAAAAGAAAGATTAAACACAGATACCCTGCGCCATGAACCTAATTTTGCTTAAATGTCAAAATGTGAAATACTTCCAAAATGAGTTTTTCTTACCAATTGACAATTTTTTTCAGCATCATCTTCCTCGAGCTCAAAGAAATTCCTTTAAAAATAAGCATTTTGATCAATAAAAGAAGTGCAGCAAATTAATGTAACCAAAACAAAATCAACGGTACATTTTATTATTTGGTGAAAAAGGAAGGCATATCTTCTTTGAGAGAAATACCAACGATTCTTTGGATTACAGAAAGCTTGCAAATTAACATGAAGAATTTAAATTGACAGGAAAGAACAACTTACAGAATATCAGGGCGATATCGGTTTATAATGGCACAAAATCCTAGACCATTTTTCCAAGACAGTGCCATGTCAATTACTTTCACACCAGGGTATTCTTTCGTTTGTTCTTGGCACCATTTTAACAGTCTATAAGCATCTATGCCAACTTCTTTATCAGCTAAAACAAAGCAGAAAATGAAACGGTCAATCCTGCAAGAAAATATGGAATCCTAATGATGCCAAACACTTCTCCATGGGACCCAAATTTGTTGTTCATAAAATACAAACTGATTTTTGTATACATTACGTAGAAAAAGCTTTCCTTACCTTGATTCTTAACTTTGTTCATCGGCAATTCCTTCTTTGTTGGTTTCTCATAATCTACTTTGCTGAATGGAACATCTGATTTGTCATATAAATGTTGCACTGCCGTCTTCTTCGTTGATTTTGTGTTGCAATTAGGGTACCTAGGAATAATGTCAAAATTGCATTGAAAGAAATAACATTCAGTAGCAGTATTTTAAAATGTATTCTCCCTGGAGCATACAGCAATTCATGCCTTCCGTTATTGCAGAATTATTTGCTTTGTTTGATGTTTCGCCCTTTCTTGTGTTAAGACATAAATATAGAGAACTATAAGTTCTAATCAATGAGGACAATAACTCAAGGATAAGTCGAGAAGTTCTGTTTTTCTCACTCTAATGTCTACTGACAATGTCTAATTCTACAAGTATTTGTCTACTAATGTTGTCTACCTCTATAAGGTTATGTCGCTCTTTAAGTTTACATAGACCACGGATTATGTCTAAAAGTTTATAAAAATTTCATAGTTGATTTTTCATCAACTTGGACTCGTCAAAATGAATATGGTTTTGCAGTCATCTGAATTGGTTCCTGATTAAACTGGGATTCCAACAAGATCTTTACATAACTAAAGCTTTTTTATATATTCAATAAAAGAGCTTACAAAAACGAACTAATACGTACAATACTTCAAAAAACTATACCACAATTACAAGGACGATACCGGGAGAGGCAAAATATCATGACTAGGAGCCCCTAGCATTTGAAATAAACCTTAATACAGCTAATTGCACAGACTACAAGTCGCTATCAAATTTACAACAAGAACGAGAACGAATATATTTAAAGAGCCATGTATGAATACTAAACTATTTCTTATGCAAAACATCTCATCTGCAGTCACCTCTTCGTAAAAAGCATTTCTTATATCAATTTTTCAACGTTTTCCGCAAAAAAGTATCTGTTAATAATAGATTCAGCTTTTCGAACGAATAACCAATTGACGTCACAATCTACCGATTCACAATAGGAGAATATACTTGAGAATGGATCGAAAAAATCGAGGAATGAATGATTTGAAGCGATGCTAATAGGGTTAATCGTCTTTTTATTTCGACACTTTATAGAAAAGATTATAACAACAGGCAAGACTGAATGCAAATAATGGCGAGGAAGACCGTGTTTGCACAATTTGATGAGTCTCAGTAAATCGAAACGGGCTCAAGTGTCTGACCTTAAAAAGAAAAGTGCACAGTGTGAAGGAGCTTTAGACATGTAAGGGCAGAAATTTGTTGAAATCAAAGGTCACCTTTTACCTAAGAGGGTGTAGTAACTATAGAGAGAGGGATTACTGAACTAGCCAATGGTTGGAGCTGGTATGCAAAATAACATTTACAGATGTAAACAAAATAATAGGTTTATTATTTCTAAGCATACCAAAGTTTTTGGATCTACTGTATTGATAACGATGACATGTTGTTATTTTGTGACCCAACTGTGTTAGTTTATCTGCATTCGCCTCTACAATAATAGCAATTAAACTTAGTAATTACCTTGTAGAAGGATCAATGGAATACTTCTGATAATTTGACATCATATTATCTGGTTTCGTTTGTGCCAATAATTTCAATATACATTCCCTCTCTTGTACGATATCCAATGGGTCTTTACCAAGACCAAAACCTTTGACTGCCCATGCTGCATCAAAAGCACTTAGGAAACCACGTGCACAGCCTGAACCAGTTGGCCAAAATGGCTAAAACAATGTAGAATTATTTTATCATAAATACTCAAGGCATATTATCTATTAGTACTTAAAAACATGACTTTTCAACATTTTGCTATAAACTTCATGACCAAGATTAATGCAAAATATACCACTTAATTGATGCAATTATGAAATGTTTTGAAAAGCATTCATCAGTAATAATTTTCCAATTCAACAGATGATATTATAATGATACTTTACTGATATAAGCTTTATTAGAGTTCTGTCTATATCTCTATCTATAATTAATAAAAGAATGTTTTGCTAGTTGTTTGCAGAAGGGAAGAGGAAATAGCCTTTGTCTCATCAACTAGCAGTTTAGAACTAGGAAATGTAACTGATAAAATGATAATGGCCTGATAACCGTGTCACATTCTGCTTGTATTGGCTTGTTGTTTGGAATGTTAATCCATCTTGAGTAAAAAACTTTTAGTCAATGCTCAGAAAGATTTCCATCATCTTAAATTTGTTCAAAGGGAGCTGACAATTAACACAGGATATTGCTTATGGAACAAAGATTTTGCCACCCAAACTGCAGTAATGATTTGTTGATTTTAATTGGAAGGTTTACAAAAATTTAATAATTGCAATATTATGTGTTATTTGTCAGCTTACTTTGAAAATAATTTAAGATAATGATAAATAATTAAACAATAAATTAAGTTGTATAATTGATTCATACCTCAATTAGAGTATCACCAACAATCCCCATGAGAAGGCGCTTTCCCCTCCTTTCAACTATCCTAGATGCATTCTCAGCTGCATGCATAGATGTGAAATCAAACATTGCAACATCCTCTTTTCCATAATGATTGATTGCAAATTCATGATGAGGAAGTTTGTAGTTGGTTGAGAAATCAACTGCTTGCTTTGCATATTCACATAATGCTGGTTGATAGACATTAGAAGGGCTGAGAAGCTGTCTAGCATCAGAATCGTCTTTTTTAATCACACCTTTCTCGATTAAGCTCTTCTTTTTGGCAGTCATCACAAAGTAATGTGTATCATCTTTATAGTACACAATGTTTTCAAGATCTATTCCAGTTTTATCTTTTAATTCTTGAAAAAACTGCTGATTATAGATAAAGGCAACTCCACTGATTTCTTCAATGGCAGCTTCTTCTTGCGTTTTTTTATTTACAAAATTAACAGTTATCCCAATTGCTAATTTCCCTCTAAACTCTTTTCTTTTGAAACCTTTTAATAAATTCTGTTTTCCATCTGCACCTATAACAACATCAATGTCCTTTGTGGCAAATGCATCATGGTTTGGTGATGCCTTGATTCTCCATCCCTTTCCTTTCAAGTAGAATAATTAAAACTTCATGTAACAAATTTAAACTCAAAGGAAAAACTCTGGAATCTTTAGGGGAAATTGATGTTTTGGTCATAAACTTGTCAGAAAAGAATTCTTTTCAGGAAATATACTCTTGCTCAAGGGCAGTCTGACATAATCACAGGGCAGTCAGTAAGATCAAAGGGCCCAGTTTAGAGTGTTCTCTTCAATGCCAAAAGGGCCTGTAAATTTTTTGCACTGCTTTGCCAACCAGGCCAGTTTATCCCTGCTCTCAAATTCCATCATTGTATATACCTAATGTGTAATAAAATATATCATTGTACATACCCTCTAAAAGCCTATGTTTGTTATTTTATGGGTTTCCAGGAGAATTAAATCTTTGGAAGTAAGCAATTCTCCAAATAACCTGTAGTTATATTTGCCCACCAACGCAATTAAATACTAGCCCATGACTAATCATAAAAATACACAGAAAAGCCAAGATGTTTTTTCAGGTTAATTCAATATTTGTCCAACCCATGAACACTTTGTTTGTTCTGTACCAGGCAAAGGAATCAAATTGAGGGAGCTCATTTTTAATTTGAAAATAAAGCAGAAGCCATTGCAAAAGAAGAGGGAAAATGTTAAAATTATTTAAAAACATGACTTTACCATCAGATGGTTCAAGCAGCTCTTCAAATGATGTATTAGGATAAATCTGAACGCCCAGGATGAGGCAAACTTTTAACAAGATGCATTGGAGCTTTCTGATGCCTAAAGAGAAAATGTAAAGCATTTTATTTTGTAGCATCTTTTTAATCATGAAGGAACTAATATATTGAAGATGACTCCTAACAATTGCTTCTTAAATATAAATTTTTAGAATAAATATCATGTTTTCAGAAACTGTCTGGAATCAATCTGAATTTTATGTGATTTTTATTAATAAGTATTATATGTGACACTTTTAACCCTTGTCTCTCCTATCTTTCCTGCAAATCAAAGTATTAAATAACAAGCAAACCATCTGACATGGTATTCAAAGGCTGAAAAGGGCTGACAGAAAGTGTGAGACTGGGAATAGGCCTGCCACTCCCAGAAAAATGGTTTATTACATTCTGTTCAGGTTGCCACAGTTAAAGCCCAAAATAATGCACCATGAAAAATGATATTTGAAAAAACTGGGTCACACCACTGCCTTTACAAGAAATTGAAATTTCTGTTTAAAGCACTTCCATGTCTTTATAAAAAGCTGAAAAAAACAACTTAGAAAACTTTTTACTTACTAATGTGGTCCAGAGATCCAGCACAAAATTTGCCATAAAATATCTTTGCACCAAGATTTTTCAGATCAACAATCAAAAATGGCCATAAATGAAGAACATTGTTTCTTGAAAAACTGTCCCTTTTCTCTATTACAATTACTTCTGCTCCCAAAAGTGCCAGTTCTATGGCAGTACGCAAACCACAAGGACCAGCACCAACTACAACAGTTTTTAATTTGGCACATGGTTTATTTTTATAATCCACATGTTTGGCTTTCTTTTCAATCTTATTCCATAGATTCTTTGCTTTCCAAAAGGTAAGTCTTGCCGTAAGACTTTGATAAACTGTTTTGTAATTATGCGTGTTTATATCAAGTGATGCACACAATTGCTCGAAAATTGACATAACTTCCAATAGATCAGCACTAACTGTTACAAATTCAGTAAAGATATCTTCACTTGTCATCTCATCCTTTATCAATATTTCATCATCATCTCCCATTGGGCTTGCTATTCTGTCGTGCTCCATTTTGTCAAAATCATCAAATAATAATCAAAATGTTAACAATTGATATTATGAGATTAAACTGTAACGTTCTTTTTACGATCTTTCTTTTTCCTCGCACAATCCATCTTTTAATTCAAGGAATTTTCATATCCCAAGGGAGTGTTTCATGAAAACAGATTTCCTTTCATACAGACAATGGATACAAAAGAGAGCAAGGATAAGTCTTTCCAAGGCAGGATAAAAGAGACAAAAGCAGCGCACAATTGGCTTCCTGATGAATCTTGTCACTTTTGTATTGGAATTTGACGACTTAATTTATTCGAATGTAAACGGCAAAATATTTCCTGAACAGCGCATGTAAAAAGATTAACCTTAGCAATAATTCATCTGGAATAATTTGAACGTGGTCCAATTTCTTTGTTCAGCAATCACAAAAATTTCTTCTAGCCTAAAAAATTGTCGTCAACATCCTTTTTTTCTCCCACTCCCAAATTCTTCTCAGCAGGATCCAGAAATTATCTTGTGCAAATCAACCCACTAATGAAGTCCTTCCTCATTTGAATAATATGAATTTCTGCTTTATCAAAGTCTGTGGTTGCCGTATCAATTTCTATCTCAAAATTATATAAAATTCTGATCTCCATAAACATTACCCGCTTTCCATCCCGTATACGTATTTCCGTCTACAAATCTTTTCCTTTTTAAGCACTGATTTTCCCAAATGAATAAGCAAATCGATAATTGAAAATGAAACAGTGTATTCATATGATTCTTTTTTAATTAAAAATCCTTTTGACCTGTGATATTCATCTTTTTAATTCCTTTTCTGATTTTCTCCTTCTTTGTTATACCAATTTCCACATTTATTGCAAGCAATCCCGTTTATAAATAAAGCAACAACAACAATAAATTACAAGGCTCCTTCCAAGGGGTTGGAGCGCTGGGACATTGAAATGCGTGACGTCAACGCTATTAAATTTTTGGTATTCTATGGCCGGTAAATAATGAAGTGGGTAAGCCTGTGGTAATTTGATAATGTATAAGCCAAATTTTAACAATGCTTAATTCATATCAAATTTTAAATCATATTAAACATCAATGGCAGCAAATTTGATTTGATTGTTTAATTAATTTAGTCATCAGAACTGCCTTTCAGGGGGCAATATCATATTAACAATATATAACATATTTTCCAAATAAAGTACGATTTACAAAATAGCAAATTAAACAAAGACTAAACAAATTCAAAAAGCAAAAGTAAAGAAGAAGTTTTTAAATTGCTCCTTTGGAAAACTGCTATAGAAAAAAGAAGCTGGAGAGTTACTGAAAGACATGAAAAAAGGGCAATCCTTCAGTGGGAGTAGTGGGTATACCTATCAGAAAATTTATGAAAACATCTGCCGTCTTCTTTCAATTTATAGGCTAATTCTTAAGGCTTCTAGCTAACCATGCCCACTTCAATATCAGACCCACTTTATTGCTACACACCTATATTTGCACTCCTCGCAAAAAAATTGCTACACCCTGACATCAAGACTGATTTTACTGATAAACAACATGCATTCAACCATTAAATAACAAATTATAAAAGTTTACTCTTAATTTACAAGACCTCTTTTCTGGATTCTTACATCAAGCTCTTCAGAGGAAAATCTCTCATTTTCAGGTAGCAAAGCATTTAAGTTTTGCATCAATTCTATTGTTTTATCCATGTTTTTACTAATTCTGTCCACTAATGAATCAATCTCAAAAAACTTTTGAATGCTACCTAATGACTGATCCATTTGTTTTTGTCTCTCGTTTGCAGTTTTTAAAACTGTTGTGCTAAACATATCCACTTCCTTGACTCTCTTTGACAACGCATTCTGATCAAATGCCACTGCCTCTGCGCACTCTGTTAAATGGTATTGGTATCTAAGCAACATCTCTGTCATCGGATCTGCATTAAGTCCAGGTATCATATCAATGCCTTCAACAGGGACACCTCCAACATTCTTAATGACAGGGTATGTTATTCGTAACTTTTTGAGTTTAGCTAGTGTTTCATCAACAGCTCCCTTTGGTGCATCTGGAACATCTTTAACAATGACAATATCTTCTAATTTTGCTTTCTGTTTTGTTGCAACATTAGGCTCTTGTCCCACTGGTCCACTTGCACTTGTGCCTGCACTACTATTGTCAGTTTTGGTAGTTCCTTGACTATTCTGACTTTGCTCCTGCCCCATGGTCCTGCAAAAATGGCACACAGGTTTCCTTTGGTCTTACTTTTGCATTTCCACTATCGGCCTTTCAGATCTAAATTGAAAAAAATTAGATCAAATAAACACATTTTGAGTTGAAAACAAAACACTTTTAAGGGCTGTCTAAGTGGCACATCACTTGGCCATAAACTAACTTTAAAGGTATGCCAGGAGATCTGAGGTAGTTGTGATAGCTTGATTTTCAGAGCCAATGTTTTTAGCAGTATCTAACATGGATTTGACTTCTAAAGGTTGCAAAAGCATTAATTAAGGCAAATATTTATTAATAAAAAATGGAAGAGGTGCAAGTGCAGCTAAAATACAAGGGTGGAGGGGAAGAATCTTTCATGGCAAAAGGAAGTTTACCAGCCTGATGGGCAGGAATAATTTTAGATTTGAGGTTGAAGTGTGCAGTGAGCATGGGTCATTGATTAAAAATAACTTTACATACCATTTTGGCAAGCAAATTACGGTGATTTGTTTTTATTCTTGTTGTTGACTCTTATTCTTTTTCCTCTTCCGTTAAAAAAAATTTAAATCTTTCATTTTTGTCATATTTAGGCTTTTGATACAGTGAAGACTACTATTTTTAATTTTTGTTGACCTTTTTGAAGGTTATCTGAACTTAGGCTTGGCCTAGACTGAAGTACCTAAGATTAGACAGCCACCATAAAATAAATTGAAAAAATAATAAAAATAATTATAACTTATTTCTGGCTTATATTAAGGTTAACATCCATTGGCATCATTCTATTCTAAAATATAATTTTACCTTTTCTATTTTGTTTTATTGCTTTCGCTCTCGTTTATTGCAAACAATTGTTGTTGTTGTTATTGCACTATGAATCCTTGATACCTTGTGCTCCACCCATGATGCATTTCCGCAAAAACAAACAACAACAACAACAACACAGCCTTCGATGGGAGTAGTTGTTGATAACTTTGGTTAATATCCGCAAAGTTTGCAAAGTTTATATGCAAAGGAACGAATAAATAAAAAAATATGCTAGTTTGATGTTAAGCATGGCTTTATTCATGCCTTGAAGATACAACAATGTTTTGTTGGCTGGGTTGAAATAAATGATCTGCCACATCGGGGATCTTAATTTCAATGTAAAGCAAAAGAACAATTGATAGAAAGAAGAAGATGTTACAATTTGTAAAAACAGACGTTTAAGTTCAATTTGTGAACTGTTAATTCCACCCATTATGACGCAAGAACCAAAAATAATCATAGGAAGTTTGACAAATGAGCAGAGTCCACTTACGAATGATGAGGATGCCAACGAAAGTAGCCATATTGAGATGGTTTTTAGAACTAAAAAAATTTCAGCAAATGATGATGTTGATGATACTTTAGATAAAAGTTTTGATGAGAATGGGACATCAGAAAATAAATTGAGAGAGGATCAAAGAGCAGAGAATACAAAGAAATGCTGCCATACACCAAAGGTCATGAAACCATGCTGTCCTCCAAGGGGTCAATTTGGATATCTGATTACAAAAGGAGTTTTAGGTTTTGTTATATGGGCAGCTTTATGGTCCATTTTAGGAAAAGAGGCATTACCTGGTGGAAATATGTTTTCTTTGTTCATTCTATTAGTTGTTGCATCATTGGCAGGTTTCTTGGTCAGCAAAATACCATTTGTAACTTTCCCCCCTCTTCTTGGAATGCTGATAGCTGGATTTTTATTGAGAAATGTGCCTGGAATTTCAGTTGCAAAAGACATTGATAAGCAGTGGTCATCAACTTTGCGTAATGTTGCATTGGTTATAATTCTCCTCCGTTCAGGCCTTGGGTTGGACATTCAAGCATTAAAGAGATTGAAATGCACTGTTTTGAGACTTGCATTCTGTCCATGTTTGGTAGAAGCCATAACAGTTGCAATTTTTTCACATTTTTTACTTGGTATGCCTTGGCTTTGGGCGTTCATGCTAGGGTATGAAACTTAACACTTAACAAAATAAATTTGGATTTTAGGTGACATAGAAAGATATAAATGTCTTTCTATTAATGTATCTCACCTAGAATGCAGAGTATGGCAATTCTAGAAAGCTTCATCATTTCCTCTATTTGTCTCCTCTGTTATTCCCCAATCCCAGCAGTTTGCTTTACCATAAACAACCCCCTTTATATCAACCCACATTCCTACCCTATCTCTATCATTTTTTCTTCCTGTGACCCCTTCCTCTCTATTGCAGTCTTCTAGGGATGCCTAGAGCAAGTAAGGAAGAGGGGGAAAAAGTAGAGAAAATATGCATAAAATTATTTAAAGATATGAAAAATTGAATAAAAAAGGGACACTTAACAACCTGCCCCTTCCTATGATAGACACCCCTGCAACCTCATCTCTATCAAGCTCATTTTCCTCCATCAGCCCCCTAGTATTATAAACTTCTCCATTCCCATCAAGTAATTCTAGCTATACAAAAGTTGTTATGTGTGATTTAACAAGTTGTCTCAGACATTGCAAGCAACTTAACAAGAAATGGTTACCTTAAAATGCAGAATCTCTTTTTGTTTGTAGGTTTATTCTTGGTGCAGTGTCTCCAGCTGTGGTTGTCCCATCAATGCTCAATCTTCAAATTGTAGGCTATGGCACTCGAGAAGGCATTCCAACATTAGTCATGGCTGCATCTTCCTGTGATGATGTTTTGGCAATCAGTCTCTTCAGTGTGTTTCTAGGAATTGCCTTCTCACAAGGTGAAAACTGCATAAAAGTATCTTTTGTTTTGTTGGTTTTGATACTAGCAGCTTCAAGCAGCCCTCTGCAAGCCTGGCATCAAAGCTGAAATTGTCCTTCAGTTGATTCAAAGCTTTGACATGCAACAAGCCACCAAAATAATTTTTTAAAGATCAAGAGCATTATCAGGGTCACTTGTTACACTTGTTGAACCAACAAAGATTAATGCCAAACAACAGCGAAGTGAAAGAATTAATCTTTTCCTGAGGGCAGGAGGACTAATTGGCCCTGAGCTTTATTCCAATGGGACGACAGTTTTTAGGTCACAAGGACAACCACTTGTGATTTTACAAATGGTTTTTGTGATTTACACAGTTTTTTCTATTGTTTTCTATTACACATCTGATATCACATATAACGGCATCTGTTTACTGTCTCTGATTCAAATAAATATAATTTTTAGAACACTCTTCATATCAATGAAAAGCCCTGAAATGCCTTCTGATAACCAATTCATTTTAATTTAACTAAGCCAAAGGTAACACACTGTGTATGTTACAATTGCAGGTAACCTGATATTCAACATATTCAGAGGTCCTCTGGAATTATGTCTTGGAATTCTAATGGGTTTGGCTGTTGGTGTTTTCCTGTGGTACATACCTAATATGTCTTCAGTAAGTCTTAATGCTCTATTCATTTTTCTTGTCATCAAATACAGCTAGATAAAGCAATGTCGTGCTTAAAATAAGGTGCTATTTCATGACAAGGTAATCACATGGATGTTTTAATAACTAGCTTTGTCTTGCTATGGGCTTAGGTTTGGGAAAGAAAGGATATAGACCATTAGGAAGAGAAAGGAAAGAAATAAGAAACGATAAGTAAGAGAAGGGAAGGGAAAGAGAGGAACTGAAAGGAAAGGGAAGGAAGAGAAAGGGAAGGAAAGGAAAGGAAGGGAAGGGAAAGGAAAGGGAAGGAAAGGAAAGGGAAGGAAAAGAAAGGAAGGCAAGGAAAGGAAAGGAAAGGAAAGGAAAGGAAAGGAAAGGAAAGGAAAGGAAAGGAAAGGAAAGGAAAGGAAAGGAAAGGAAAGGAAAGGAAAGGAAAGGAAAGGAAAGGAAAGGTAATGAAAGGAAAGGAAAGGAAAGGAAAGGAAAGGAAAGGAAAGGAAAGGAAAGGAAAGGAAAGGAAAGGAAAGGAAAGGAAAGGAAAGGAAAGGAAAGGAAAGGAAAGGAAAGGAAAGGAAATAGATGGATAGGATAGGATAAGATAGGATAAGAGGATAGGATAAGAAAGAAAGGAAAGAAAAAGAAAGGAAAGAAAAGGAAAGGAAATGAAGGAGGAGACAAAAGGAAAAAAAGAAAATGAAATGAAAGAAAAGAAAAGAAAAGAAAGGCTTGTGAGAATTGGTGCAAGATTTTGTTTGACCAATAAATAGAGACTTCAGCAGCATCAAATTTGTAACATGCTTTGCTACTTTCATGGAATTTAAGATTGATTACATTTTAAACCTTCTTTAATTTTTTTTCTTTTAGTAAGCTGATACTTCTTGTATTTCAGAAACAAATTGTGAGGTATCGATCAGTGCTGCTTGTTAGTTTTGGCTTGCTGTCATTGTTTGGAAGTAATAAAGCAGAACTGTCTGGAGCAGGGGCACTTGGTGTTCTTTCACTTGGAGCTGTTGCAGGATATGGATGGAAAGATGATGGGAAGGTAAACAATCGGTTATCATCATAATGATGATTACATCATCATCATCATCATCATCATCATCATCATCAACATCATCATCATCATCATCATCATCATCATCATCATCATCATCATCATCATCATCATCATCATCATCATCATCATCATCATCATCATCAACACCACCTCCATCATCATGATGGCCGCTGTAAAAGCCTCATGAACTTCTTCATCTTCATGAATAAGGGCATAAAAATCCAATCATTAATTATTTTTAGAGTTGAAATGTGCAAAAATTAGCTAATTCTAATCTGTTTCTTTTTCCTCACCTTGAAGTGAAAGAATTCAATGTAAATTCTTGACTTTTTTTCTTAAAACAGACAAAAGCATTTTGCTCTTTTTCTTCAGGCACCAATCGAAAAAATACTCGCTTCACTTTGGGCGTTCTTTCAGCCGTTACTGTTTGGTCTTATTGGTGCTGAAGTCAGTTTGGATTACCTTAGTGGTAAACTTGTTGGTAAGTTACTTGCTCTTATCAAATAATTCCTTTCAGAAAGCATTATACTTATACATATGTATGTAATGGAGGGAGTGTCCTGAAAATTTCTGTGGTGCATAGTGATTTACTATGTAATAGATTGAGGAGTAAAGGAAAGAGAAAAGAAAAAAAGGTTGAGAAGAGAAGAGAAAAGAAAAAAAGGTTGAGAAGAGAAGAGAAGAGAAGGGAAGGGAAGGGAAGGGAAGGGAAGGGAAGGGAAGGGAAGGGAAGGGAAGGGAAGGGAAGGGAAGGGAAGGGAAGGGAAGGGAAGGGAAGGGAAGGGAAGGGAAGGGAAGGGAAGGGAAGGGAAGGGAAGGGAAGGGAAGGGAAGGGAAGGGAAGGGAAGGGAAGGGAAGGGAAGGGAAGGGAAGGGAAGGGAAGGGAAGGGAAGGGAAGGGAAGGGAAGGGAAGGGAAGGGAAGGGAAGGGAAGGGAAGGGAAGGGAAGGGAAGGGAAGGGAAGGGAAGGGAAGGGAAGGGAAGGGAAGGGAAGGGAAGGGAAGGGAAGGGAAGGGAAGGGAAGGGAAGGGAAGGGAAGGGAAGGGAAGGGAAGGGAAGGGAAGGGAAGGGAAGGGAAGGGAAGGGAAGGGAAGGGAAGGGAAGGGAAGGGAAGGGAAGGGAAGGGAAGGGAAGGGAAGGGAAGGGAAGGGAAGGGAAGGGAAGGGAAGGGAAGGGAAGGGAAGGGAAGAACAAAAAGAAACGAAAAGAGAATGGTAGGCAAATCATGCCTTGTTCGAGATTTCTCTGGACATAGCTCTGTATTTTGTCAAAAAGGTTTTTATGAATAAAATTTACACTTTAGGACGTGGCATGGCCACTTTGGCAGTTGGACTCGTTCTCAGGATTTTGGTAACGTATGCAGTTGTTTTTGGAAATGAACTAAAGGTGAAGGAGAAAATATTTATTGCGCTGTCATGGTTACCAAAGGCAACTGTGCAGGTAAATATAATGACCATTCAGTACAGCCTGTCAGCATAATTCGCATTCAACTTGTTTTCTTCTTTAAAGCTTTGAAAAAACCTTGTAAATTCATAGTGAAGCCTTGCAAATGGCCTGTTATCACATCATCATCATTTTTATTATCATTACACGAAAATCTCTTCAGTTTAAGACCTAAATCAATGTCTCTGTACTACCTGTTATAAAATAAATGGGCTGCTCTTCCAGAGGTTTTATACTGTATTGTTGTTAGCATACTCAGCTCGTCAAGTGCGCTTTTAGTTCTTTTTGGAAACGCCCCAATGATTGGATTTCTCTAATATTAGCTGGGATATCGTTCGAAACCTTTAAGGCAGAGTAGTAAAATCCTTTATAGCACGTTCAGTATTATTTCATGGATATGAGGGTTCTTGCAAACCTCTGTGAGTTTTTACGGTAAAGCACAGCTTAGAACAAATCCCGTCTTTCGCTATCCGAGCAAATAATTATTGAATTTCAACATTTCACCCTTTTCATAATTGGCTGTATTTCCAGTATGGCTTTACATCACGTTATTTTGACAAGTTAATAATCCTATGGAGACCATGGTAAAGACACCTTGTCCGTGCCACTTCCACACACAAATGCGTATCGCAGCGAGTATGCAAATACACGTTCTTTTATAAGAAAATCGAATTTCAATGAAGCCTTGTTATGTTCTTAACTTTTTGATTTGAAAGCTTGAAATGTTCTTAACATGTTCTTAATTTCCTTGCTTCTGAGATGTGCACTGATTTCTCAAAAGAACGATAACTGCTCTGAACAGGAGCTGCGGGTCAAATTTTAGCACATATGTCTGTGAATTCACCTTGCATCAAATGAAAAAGTTTTTGAAGCCTTATGTTCTTATATGGTTTGTTCTTATAAAAAAAACGTGTAGAGACATTCAGTTACACTGGAAACAAAATTTGCATTCATTGCCACTAGAATTAAAGTGTCTCACGTCCTTACAGAGTTTAAGCGGAAATTGAAATGCACCATTTTTCCCCTTTGCAACTGTAGATTGTGTAAGACATTTGTAAATAAATCAGACTGTTTATAAGTGATAACTGATGAAGACACAAGTCGAAACGTTTTAAGAATTGAAGTTTTTTCCTTGAGTACTTATTCATTATTTAAAAATTTCTGTAGTTGAGCTAATGATTGTTTTAGAATTTTTATAGATATTGTTGTTTGGTCAAGGTGTAAATAGGATTATTTAATTTAATATTAATTTTTTTGTTACTGTTTATGGTTGGCTTTAATTGGCTTTCAGTAGTTATTCTCAATCCAACTTTAAATAAATTAAGCATTATTTTATGTATCTCCTTTCTAGGCGGCTATTGGCTCGATCCCACTCGACACAGCACGTGATCGAGGTTATTCAGGTAAATTCCAAGAAGAGGTTGGAATACAAATCGTCACAATAGCGGTCCTTGTCATTTTGGTGACGGCGCCCATCGGAGCTATAGCCATTGCAATAAGCGGACCAAAGTTTTTGAAGAAAGAGCGGAGATCTTTGGTAGTTGCTGATGATGTTGAAGCTGAAGATGATGGGGGAACTGGTGCAAAGATCTTTCCTTTCAACTGTTTCTCTAAATAATTATTTGTATGCATTATTTTACTCCAAAGGCAGTGACCTGCTAATTAAGGATTGATCAAGTTGTAATCAAAAACGTGATAAAACCAATCTTCCAAAGAAAACGTTCTCCCTTCAAAATGCCTATCCAATTATGGAACTATGTCGATGATGAGCGGGCCATTTGTGCGCTTGAAACGCAAGAGTGATGAAGTTAAGATCAAGAATGTCAAGATTTTTAATAAAGTGAGACTCGATAAGGCAAATATCTTCCCTTTAAATGATCTGTCCACAAAATTTAAATATCTAAATAATTATTTAATTGGCTGATAATGTGCTTGCAAGTAAGAAGTATTTGAGTTATGATCGACAATATTAAGATCGGTGATAAGATCACTTATTTCCGAAGCGAACCTCAGTGTGGTAAACGCCTTCCCTTTAAATACCTGTCTACATAACTATGGAACTATCTAGATGATTATTTTGATAGGCCCGTATCTGAGATTTTAAAGAAGAAGTGATTATGCTAGCCTCCTACTGGCACTATCTCAAGTATTTACCTCATCCTAAGCCTGTTCATAAAAAGGGACTCTACACATCCTTTTCCGCCACTATTTTAAGCAGAAAATTGGCAGCGATTGCATACCCTGATACGCACTTCTACTGTTTGGGTTGAAAATGATAGAAGCCATCACTTCTTCTTTACGATTGCACTTGCATGCTTGATTCTTCATATATAAGTATCACAACCGGCACATTTTAATTCTGCTTGTAATTCTGAACTCTGAAAATAAATCAACGCTTGATAGCCAAAAAATTGTAACCCCGCACAAATATAATGGATTTATTTAGTTACAGGCATTTTAGAATTGCACGAAAAGTTAGTAACATAACCCCATGTACTTTTAATGTTTTGCAATAAGAAAATTTATTCAATAGCCGTTTTATAATTTTTCACGTGAACAAAGTAATGAGTCATTCTAGTGTAAATATATTCATCATAAATTCAAATAAACGTGATATAATAAATCAAATCCGATGCATTTCGTAGTGTGATTACTGATGTGTACTACTGGTAATAAAAGAGATACATGACACTTGTATTTCTGCAATTAATTGATGCAGTGATGGAAATGAAGTCCTTCCTTTTGAGTTTATTGCATTCCATTGCAATATCGTTATAGAACTTGGACCATGCGTACTCTCCATTTACACACTTGTACCCAATTGACAATGGACCTAACGATGGCCGGCTATTATCCCAGAATGCACTGAAAATCGCAGCCTCATCCGCCCCGTTGCTATGAGCGTCAATGCTTAGCAACTGGCCTCGCTTTACGCCCTTAGAAACCAAATCACCAATGATTTGGTTGGCAGCACCGTTCCATGAATTAGCTCGAGATTCTACGAAATTGGCTGAGCACGAACCAAAGCTTGGGAACTGGATGAAAGAGTAAAAGACGGAACGGTCTTTTTCGTTGCACGAACCAGTTAAAGAGATGACATCTTGTCCCTTCAGACCATGGATTTGTTGGCTGGTCTTTTCGTAAAACTTCTTCCACGCGTAGGCCTCGTTTTGAAATTCATAGGCCAAATTGAGGTCACCATCACCGGGCTCATTTAGATCGTAAAATGCTGCAAATATTGCATCTGATGTTGCACCATTGTTGTGCGCGCTAATTGCAACAACTTGGTTGCGTTTTGCATTTTTTGCTTTCAATGCATTTATGATTTTATCAGCGGCTCCGTTCCACGATCCAGATCGCTGCTCAACCCAGCTCACTCTCATTGGATGATCTTTGGTCTCGTGATGCTCCATCGCAGGGGCAGCTACAGGCCCTGTCTTTCCTAAGGCAGAATCGATTTCCCTTTTGAGACTAGAGATGTTGTCAGTAAACTTTGAAGTGTCGCTGAAATCCACGTAAATTGCTCCAGCAACAATTAGGCCCAATGCCCCTTTAGGGTTGTAGTTTTCTTCAAGTTTGATTGGCACGATCTTCTTTCGCTTTACCTGTAATGTACATGTACATGCATGCATTTGTCTGATACCAAAACCAGTACCTGGGCTATCTTTTGCGGTTTTTTTTAACCCTTCATTCCTGGAGGGACCATACGCTCCTTTGAAAATTTGGCGAGAATCGGATACTACTTTCGGGGGCTAATTCTTCTATACCTTGATTCATTTTTAGTACAATATTTCTAAGACTGTTTGCCCCAATATCATCGATTATAGTACCCCTTTGCAAGCCTACCCAACGCATTACTTGATACTGTACAACGGGATTTTCACCGAGAGTGAGAGGGACAAAGGGAGAGCCAGAAAATAGCGGGTTTGCCTTGACGCAGGTTGAATATCCTTTGCATATCTCGTATGACAATGTCCTAAAGAGCCCCGAATGCAAAGCGAAATCATGAATAATGATCTTATCGTTTTTGAATCACAAACAGGTGTAAAAGGGTAAATGGGGGGGGGGGAGATTCCTAGTCAATTCTGCAATACATACCAAGAAATAATTGTCCTTTCAACTGATTACATGGCCGTTGGAAATGGAAAGGCATTTTTTAAAGTTGATCTTTAAATAAGCAAATTGCAAAGAATAAGGAGCGGATGAATTATTGTTATCTGTACTTTGGTGGTTATAATATTCGACACGTCAAAAACATTTTCAAAAATCACAAGGGGCGCAAACTTGAATCTTTTGGGAGGAATGACTGTCTAGGGCATTGAAATACAAATCTTAAAGAATTTACCTATGACCATAAAAGAGCGTTAAATCTCCATTTGAAAGATTTCCCCTCTCCAAAGAATGTTTGGTGGTATTCCTGTGGGATTTCTATCTCTGTATTTCACACTCTCAGGTGCCTAATAAGCGGGGGGTCGGGATAAGCAGGGAGTCGACAATTTGAGGAAAATCTTATAAGCGGGGAGTCGAATTAGCGAGGGGGGTGGGGGGTCATAAATCTTAGGAATATCTGATAAGCGATGGGGGGGGGTTGGAAAATACCACAAAGAAATGAAATCAAAGTCTCGGGGAACGCAGTTATGAAAACTTGTAATATACGCGTTTTTGTCCCACAGGTACTATTATTGGCTCAGCATTTATTAAATACGGAGTATGTTTGGTGTTGATCGTTTTCTAGCCTTATAAAAGATAGTCAAATCAAACTAACACCTACCTGAGAATACTGGAGTTCTCTGTTACAATTGATGGATGATTCGTATTTACTTGTCATTGCTATGATCATCAACGATGCATTCTCTACACCTTCAGCCATCTTCTCAAAAATGTTCCCTTGCATTTCGTCAAGGTCCATCCAAACATTATATCCACTCTCCTCCAAACTCGTTTTAATCCGAAGAACTTCTTGTTGACTGTCCCATTGGTATGAAATCATAACATGCCCCCCTTGCGTTGGTGCCATGATGAATCTAATGAATAAAACGTGATATATTCTGTTTACAAGTCTAGAATAGAGGTTTTCGCGAATGGGTACAGGAGTGGCAATTGTCACTGCCCTCGCTCCTGCCCCAGCCCCTGACCCTGCTTCAGCCCCTGCTCCGGCCCCCGCTTCTGTCCCTGCTCCTGTCCCAATCTTGCCTTCTGCACTATCGGCATTATTGTCCATCAGGTTAACCAGGGATCGAGCAGCGGTATTAAAGTGGAGGGGCTGATCGAGCCGCAGTGGTGGTCCGGGGGAACCCTCGGAAATTCATTTAGACCACGCCCCTTAGAAGATCGGAAATTGCCCCTTTCAAAAAGAGTTTGCTTCTTTGCGGCCTTGTTTATATACAACAGTTCGGTGCAGAAAATATTTCAGTTGAAAATGACATATTTGTAATAGCTTTTAGGACTTTCTTTGAAAAAAGTGGAGGAGCTATAGCCTCTGTTAAACCAATGGCTGCGCGATACCTGAGGTCAACCCCGGATGGTATCCATCCTTTTAACCGCAAAAGATCCCAACCAAATATTACAAGATATGACAATAATGAACATTGTCAGAGCATTCAGACGTCAAGCTGAGAGTTGCCTTAAAAAGACCAACACAAGAAAGAAGGCTGGATTCCAATTCAACAGAACTTAGGACATGAAACAAAAATGCTAACAACCATTGACACGATAAAAACAAAAGAAGAGAAGGAGATTAAAATATTGCATTACGATAACAGAAGCTCTGATTACTTTAGTAATCGTCATGACTGGACGGTACAGAAACTGAGTTAGCAAAATCTGAGTCTGAAATTATTTGGAAAAATATGAAACGCCAGGCTGAAACTGGAGCTTAAAGATCTTATAAATACAAAAATTAAACGTATGAATGCATTAACGCTCTCTCGACAAAATCTGTTTCCAGCTTCAAACCTCAACGACTGAGTTCAAGGGGAAATATCCTGTCAAAGAGCTCTGGCATGAGAGACTTTGAATACTTATTTTTGGGATATAGCTCTTATCAAAACTCCTTTCGCGGTGTGTTTATGGGAGAGGCCATTCCCGCACGCCTAGGATAAGTAGATGAACAGTACAGCAGGTCCCGTGCCCACTAATAAAGGATATAATCGATCGGTAGGGGCAACTTTGCCATGACAAATCGCTTTAACATTACGGAAGATTTCGTTCGTTCAACGAAATGTGTTCATTCATATTCAATGTTTCCAATCCAGGAATTGGATTCCTACTACGAATTCTCAATGAGAACTGAAAACATAGAATAAATAAAGTTTGGCATCGATTTATACAGAATACCATAGTATTAAATCCCGCCCACTATACCTTGTAGCACGCCTTTGAGGTTTTGCTGATTTTGTTGCAGTTTGAGTTCACCAGCCTTTGAAAGAAGCAACCTGTTCTTCTTATGCTTGGCTAGTATTCATTGTGTCGCATTCATCCCAAGCTCAATTCACTCAGCTTTCCAACAATGGAGCCTTTGAAATTGTTATTGCATTTGATAATCGGCCACGCAATAGCAACCATTATTCCTGTTGCAAGAACAAGCGCCCCTTGACCTGTCAAAGATCTGGTCACAGAGGTTGATCATCTTTGTCATAGCTCAGAATAAGGTTGTCCTAGAAATCACTGTTCACCTCATGTCAGTTTTGTGATATGATTGTTTTGATCACAAACCTTCAAGCACCTCACTTATGGCGGATGGGGACTGAGGCTGTTGATTGTCGATCGATCGATCATTAACATTTGTATGATCAATCAACTGTTCCCAACCTTATTCTGAGCTATGGCATAGATCATCACCCGGTCATAGAAGATACATTCTTTCTTTTGGCATAAGTATGAGTCTTCTCAGGGGCCTACATGTGATATGTTTTGGCGTGGGGGCGGGGTTGCACTCTATTTCGACCGACTTTCATTATATCTTTTATTTGCGACCGACAAGGTATTGCAAATAAATGTAGCAGACAAGTGAGTTTGCTTCAGTTCTGTTTTGTCTATCCTGAATTCTTCTTAATGGCGAAGTCTAAAACAGTTTTGGACCAACCTAAAAATAGTGGGGTTGGTCCTCATTTCCGCCCTTGAGTCTTTAATAAAATCCTCAAGTGTAAGGGAAAGTGTAAAGTTAAAAGAGAAGTCTCTGGCGAATAAATCGGTATTAACAGTCACTATCGAATTTTAATTCTGCCATTTTGTACATCAATATATGTACTACAGATGCTAGTCGTTTCTATTTGAATGACCGTTCTGTTACATTAAACAACCCTTGGAGATTCGTTCCTTGAAATCTGTTGTCCTCTCTAAAACAAGACTGAAGGAATACTAAAATTAATGATAATCACGTTTAAAAAAGACAATATTAAGAAAAGATTTCACGTGAATATTCTCGTAATTATATCTTCCAGTTTTACATTGTAATAGGGTTGTCATTATTTTGTTTCAAATTTAAATACTAACCAGGTCCTCGCTGATACTGATATGCTGATAAAGTATACCCTGTATAAATTAATGTATTACCATTATTATTATTATTAATGATAAGGTAGTTTATCATTATTTTCATTATTATTTGTTAAATATTCCCGACATAAGGCTGGGTTCGTTGGCGTCCATAATGTGCCGTCTTAGGCCGTTCATTCCTTCGCCCATCTGAAGCACATTCAATTGTGTAATCTTTTGACTCTTTCTTGAACAATCGATCCTCTTCACGTTTCTCCACTGCATGCTTTAAGTAAGCATCAAAGTCATAATGCCTTCGTTTTCCCTCAGGAAATTCTCGTTGGTCCATAGCACCTGAGGCCGTATTGATTTGATCCACTCTGCCGCTCCTCGTAACAGTTCCCATATGTGAATCGTACCAGTGCGCATCGTTAGCAAGTGTCGAATTAGGTCTGTCGAAACTTAATTTGCGCGAAAATTGTCGTCTGTCTTTGCTCATTGTTTCGTAGTTACGACTATGTATCGAATCATCGCTACGACTGTGAAGCGCCGACTTATTGATAATGTTCTTTTGCGTTGGGTCAGATAATTGAGAAGCGTATCCATTGCTTTTCGTTCTTTTTACCTCCACTTTCTGTTGGACTTTAAGGGGTGGCAGAACACTTCGGCTAGAAGATTTGAATTGGTTGCCGAGGGGTACAGCAATTCCCTTTTCATTCATAAGTTTCTCTTTCTCTTTGATTTCTCGTAAAATTGACGAGGATTCGTCATCGAAGAACTTTCCAGAAGGAAGCATTCTGCGTCTGTTATCTCCTTCAGAGGGTAGGCCTATTTCATGCTGGAGACCCGCTCAAACAATTTCTAAAAGCAAGTCTCCATGACATAATATTTCCTTTTATGTATTCACCAGTTATCAAAAAGCTATGGCTGAAAATAAATCCACTTTCTTTTCAAACGAATCAGAATCTGTTAATTACTTCTGATAAAAAGTTCTTGGCTTTTATTGTGATGTCGAAATATTGAGTCAAAACAGTTGACCACTACAATTCAATGTTTTTGTTGTTATATATTTCAAATATTTTCCTTTATTTCAAATCAAAACGAAAATGTTAATTCGTTTTCATAAAAAGCTCTTGTCTTCTGATAGTGGTATTGGAATATTTAGCCAAAACATTCGACCACCGAGTTTTAATGGTTAATTTGTTTTATACTCAAATGATTTATAGCAATGCCTTGAAAATATTCCACTCTATTTTGAAAGCAACCAGGGTCTCTTAAACAGTCTTCATTAATAGTTCTTGTCTTCTTATGGTGATATTGAGATATTGCGTCAAAATATTCGACAGCTGAATTTCAATGTTCCATTCGTTTTATTCTAAAAATGATATCCAGCATTCCCTTGAAAATATTCCACTTTATTTTGAAACCAGGGTCTCTTCGTTTATCTTCAATAAAAGACTTATCAACAGTTTGAGCACGTTGGCTGTTTCTTTTTCAAGTTATTCTAATGTGTCGTTGAATCAAGTAACAATGACAAAATGAGCTTATCTTTCCTCTGATTGCAACTGCTTTGCCTCCGAAAATGTTGACTTTCTTCTCCAATGAAGTGAAATTGCCAAATCCATCCACGCTTGAAACAATCTCATGAATCCAACAGATCTACAATATCAGCAAAAATTCATTTTAATCAAGTATAATTGAATTAATCCAAGATGCTTAAACTCTGACATTGTCTTGTTTGCAAAAAACAGGCGATAAATTTAATACCTAGAGTCTGATTAATTTTTCATAGACTCGATTTCTAACGCTTATATCGCGTGCAATTGGAATGCGGCGTGTCTTTAAGCATTAGAAAGTTTCATCAAATGCAACTATAGCCACATAAAACGAACAATTTTATTTTTGTTGAGCTTTCACCTTGACCTTCCTTGCCGCATTTCTTGTTGTATTCCTAGGACTCTAATGACTTCACGTAAGAATCTTCTTTGAAGCTATCGCCCGTAATTCCCATTCATACAATAATTTTGTTTTGTGTACACCACTCAATATTTTATCTATAAATATTTTTGATCTATTCTCTTATGTTGCATTTTCCTGTCGTAGCTTTATTGCAAGTATCTTTAATTGTTTGCATGTTATGGAACTTTACATATGCTCCGTGCAGTGGATATAAAACTTAAAACAAATATTCAATGACTGATGAAGAGACTTTTTCATTATCAAATCCTGGCTTTTATTTTCAAAACATTGACGATTTCAGTATTAAGGCAGGAAAGTAAGAACTGTATCTTCCCTTCGACTTGATGCAACGAGACACTGATTCGACTTGAGGCAATTTAAAGTTCCTACAAATAGGTAGAAAGTTCAATTGAGGACTTTTCTAAGCTATCACAACTCTGATTTCTTGTTTCGTTCAACAAAAAACCTCTCTAAAAACCTTATGGTGCCTTTCATAATTCACTTTTTCTGATTCTTCTCCAAAGGCATGTCATGCAAAGCAACATCAAACTCTTGGTAAAACTCTGATTGCTGCAGAAATAATCAGTATTCAGTATATGCCATAGTTGCTCCAACATGATTACAGGCAAAGATTTTATATTGATGACAATTTAACTGCCCATTTGTGGTCATCTTGCGATCAACAGTTTAAGGACTATCTACTTAATGCCTTATTGTCATGTAAAGCAATACTAAACGTTTGATTAAACTCTCTGCAAAACTATCATTATGTGACATTTTCGCTGCAACATGACAACTTGCTTTGCTTCTATATTGATGACAATTTAACTGCCCATTTTTGGCTATCTTACCATCCAGTTTATGCACTGTCCACTGAACGTCCTTTTGTAATGTGAAGAAATACTAAACGTTTGATTAAACTCTCCGTAAAATTCTAATTGTGTGACATTTTCGCTGCAACATGACAACTTGCTTTGCTTCTATATTGTTGACATTTTAACTGGCCATTTTTGGCTATCTTACCATCCAGTTTATGCACTCTCTACTGAACGTCCTTTTGTAATGTGAAGCAATACTAAACGTTTGATTAAACTCTCCGTAAAATTCTAATTGTATGACATTATCGCTGCAACGTGATAACTTGCTTTGCTTCTATATTGATGACATTTTAACTGGCCATTTTTGGCTATCTTACCATCCAGTTTATGCACTGTCTACTGAACGTCCTTTTGTAATGTGAAGCAATACTAAACGTTTGTTTAAACTCTCCGTAAAATTCTAATTGTGTGACATTTTCGCTGCAACGTGATAACTTGCTTAGCTTCTATATTGATGACAATTTAACTGGCCATTTTTGGCTAACTTACCATCCACGTTTATGCACTGTCTACTGAACGTCCTTTTGTGATGTGAAGCAATACTTAAGGCTTGGTAAAACTCTGACTGCGTCAAATTTAATCAGTTCAAGAAACTGTCGTAATGTACATTTACATGTTAAATTCGAGAACTAACAAGGTTAGAAGCGTCTGTTTAGCAAGAGAATATAAACGAGATTGAATTGTTCTTCTTTAGTTTCAGTAGAAGAAGACATTCACAACTATTTTGATAAGGGACAAAAGAAGTAATCATTTTCGGTGAAATATATGGAAAATAAACGAAATCATTCTTAATTGATAAGCAGATGTTTTTTGGTTGAAGCATAGAACAATTCCTACCTGCTGTGCGAATAATATTAAAATATAACCCAATACATTAAATAAGACGGCATTACAGGTTTTTCATTTTAATATGCATGCAGATAGAAACAGGTACTTGAAAAATAACCCAAACTGCTAGTATTATTGAGAGAGCGATTATAGTCTCCATGTAAGGGAGATTGACTGGCTTAGTGTTTTAGCTTTGACATATTCGTTCAAGGTCGGCATAGACTACTGTGTAGGAGCAAATATTTTAGAAATCTTCTGCGGAGGAGACAAAGGAACAACAGGAGAGCAGAGTTCCTTTGGCTCTCTACCCTCCTTCGCATTACTCTTTGTACTTTTACATGAGACGATCAGAAATGCAGATCTTAAAGGTGCTCAGACCGAAGACTAAAGTAGGGGCGCTTAAAGCATGGGGCATTCCCCCCAAGAAAATAGCTTAATTTTTTCAATTTTATAATTGTTTTAGCCTTCATTTTTCACGTTGTAACCCCCGTTCCTTTTGCGATTGAGATTGATGCGTCACTGGTTCGTAGAATGTAGAAAGTCAAGGAAACAAGAGATTACCTACAATATCAAATAGAAAAGCACACCTTTAGCAGAGTCCCATAATTAAGGGTAATGTTCGTTAGACACACATCAGAGAATGAGATATTAGATAATGATCAAAAGGCGAGCGAACAGAACGAAACTTCAATTGATTCCACGATGAAAACTTAACATATTCATTCGAAACTCAGCGCAAATATCGTTCAAATACAAAAGGCAGAAAAGAAACAACTAGTTAATTCATTGCTAAGAATAGTTTCAAGAAAGTTCGGGAGAAATCAATTTATTCCCTGAGCCATGATGATGCATTAGGAACTTATTTCAAAACCCAATGCAGTCGAAAGTGTCATCCTCAAATAACTACTTATTACTTAAAAATGCCATCTAATGCAGCCAAAATACAACTAGTTAATTCATTGCTAAGAATAGTTCCAAGAAAGTTCTGGAGAAGTCAATTTATTCCTTGCAGCCATGATGATGCATTAGGAACTTAATTCAAAACCCAATGCAGTCGAAAATGTCATCCTCAAATAACTACTTATAACCTTCAAATCCAAAGGCAGCAAAGACACAACTATTATTCACTCTCAAGATAGTTCTACGAAAGTGGAGCACTGAAATTCTGAGATTGCTAAGGAAAATAAGCTTTTCGATCCCAAGTTTAAAACTGGCTTCGTAAAATTCCACGCAAAAGTCGGAAACATAACCGTAGTGAAAGTATTTCAAGTGAAATTGAACGAGGGAACAATAAGTTTAATCTATAGTTTGAAAAGTGTTTCTCACGTAAATCTAGATTTTACGATATAGGACAACAGAACTCTAAAAACTTTAAAATAATAATAATAATAATAATGACAATTTTATAGAAACAGAAAAATACAGGTTATTACATTTTCACATAAAAAGCTTTCTTGCATAGGTCTAGTTTCGTAACAGTAAAACAGAACTCTACTGACTTTAATTTTATCTAGAACGAAAGATACACAAACTTTACTCACTTTCGGAGAGACTTTCGTCGTCTGCTGTCTGTTTCCAATAACGACAGCTGCACTAGTAACTCCAACTTAGCAATTCACAGCTAAGTAAGCATGCATTCGCATATGTTAAAGCTTCTCAGAGCAATGCAGCGCTTGGAAGGAGCTTGATGATCGATAACTGTTGTCAATTCGTCTCCATGTTGATGAATCATTTCCAAACACCTTACGTTGCCTTTCTTCTGTGAACAGCTGACGAAGCTTTGACGAGCAGGTCTTTTGACATGTCGATCTTCAGCAGATCATGAATCTTACATGAAACCCTTTTAGTTGACATCAGCTGAGGTTTACGATTTCAACTTCACTGATGTAAATAATCATATTTTGAACTATTCAAAACACGAGTTAAATATGTCACCGCGCTTCTCCACCACCTGTTCTTCAACCCACTCCTCTTCAATGCGAACCCTGGCTATACAACTGGTATTCTGTAAACATTGTCACATTTCTCAAAAACATTTAAAAAAACTCATCTTCATTAGCGCTATTTACATCACGCTTTAATTCCTACTATGATGACTCTCATTACTTTTGACATGTGACTGTATTAATACTTAATGGCTGTGACCTAGCTGACTGCAACTGCAAGGAGCGCATGCTTTATCAGACATATATACATCAAAGAATGCGGAACATTAAAGCAAAGCAAGAAATTAATTAAGTACAATGCGATGGAGGTTATGCGCAGGGGATGTGAAATAGCCATGGAGATAACAATAATATTTATGTTATAATATTGTGCTTAATTAGCTATTCTTTCAAATTAATCGTTGTAGTATTATACAACAGTTTATTGTAATTAATCTTGTTTTGCTGAAAAAAGATTTTGAGTTTGAGTTTGATGCGAAAAATGAAAGGAACTCCAAGACCATTCCCGCATGATAGAGGCCCTGGTTCGGTTATTAAGCCTGGTCCGGTAAATATTGGGATTCCAGTAGCCTCCTTTGCAACTGTAAAGCTATGATGAAATGCTTTACACGAAAAATAAAATACAAGGCGCGAAGAGGATAAACTGCAGTTCTGAATCATGCACTTAACATTACCTATATAGTAGAATCTAACTCTATTGGATGTGTGAATAAAGAACTGTAAAGTAATCATGTCATCATTTTTTGCTGTCGTTCTTATCTTGAAATTCATCATGAAGCTGCGATTCTCTAATCAAACTTCAATTACTCATATCATACTTAAACTTTTGAATTTTGTTACTATTTTAGATGTATAAGGACGAGGAAAGATATAAATGAAGAAAAAAATTAAAAAGGAAAAGTACTAAATGCGGAGGACTATATGGTTGCTGCCAAGGAGCATTTAAGTTATATGACAACCTAGTTTATCGCAAAACATCAAATTGTGGTTTTTGTTAAAGATTTATTTAATATTAATTCGAGCCATGCTCCTTATAGCTATTTTGTTTCTTTATGTTATATTAACATTATCATGTATATAACAATCTGAATATTATTTCTTTATACATTTCTAAACCATAAATCCCAACCATGTTTCTTATAAAATGTCATATTAGTATAATGTAATATATCATATATTATTGTTATCTAATATAAAATATATATTATTGTTACATCTTATCATAAAATATCTTAATCTCAATTTCATTTCATTTCAAACTTCTAAACCATTAATGCCAATAACGATTCGTATATTACACCACATCATTTTATTATTATATTCTATCATTCTTTTATATTATTATACAACTTAATCCGACTTTTATTTCTTTACATGTTTCCAAATCATGCTCCTAATATCATATAATGGACACTACAAACTACAAATGCAAGCTTTCTTAAAACGATGAAAGAAAGGCCTTCAATGTCAGATCTGCTTGCCAGAATTTGCATATACTAGTGATAATGATAGCTATTAGATTAAATAAAGAAGCGCAAAGGACGAAAGAGAAAAATCAACAAAGGAAATGAATAACAAATGTTGTAAAGTTCCGATCTAGAATATCAGGATCATAATTAATTTCCCTTGAACCTCAAAACACTCTAATCAAGTTTAATCCTTGAGATGTCCTTTGCTATTTAAACTCTCTGCCATTTTCAATTCAACTCTCTTCCGTCGCCATCTGCGAACTTACGAGGAATCAAAGTCACCATTTCACTTCCTCCTCCTGATAACAGGATTTCCAATTTCAAAACAACGCATCAATTTTCGGTGCAGTTTGAATAAAACCTGCTCACCTGTTCTGTGTTTATGTCAACTATACGCCGAAATTACATTTTAAGCTTCCATCAGTCGCCATCAAATGGCCCGTCCGTCGCTCCCGTTGCTAATCGCATTTGGCTATTGTGTTATATTCCATCAAATTTCTCGCTACAAATGGTCCGTCCGTTTTCTTCGTATTCACTTCTTGTTACGCAGAATTTCTCGATGAAGTTTGGCTGCTTGGAGATTTGCACACCGCCTTGCCATGCATACGTTACTGGGCTAAATAAGAAAGGAAAACAGCTTTGAATCAAAGAATCTTTACAGGTGACTCTTGGAAGACAACAAAAACAGACATTCTTGCTTGAATTTTTCAAGCATCGTTTTGTAAAATGATTTAAAACATATTATTAGGGAGAGCAAAAAATTTACTTTACAACATGTCCAGTGAAAAAAAGGAGATTATTTCTTTCATAATTTTGGTCAATATTAAAGAAACAGACTACATCATTACTACATTTTCTTAATTGCACGCTCTATCTGTAATACGCATTCGGCTTGAATGATTTGCAGTTTTGTTCAAAACCGAAAAACATATTTGTTTCAAAATTCTGTTGAGTTAATGAAAAGTTAAAGTCCGCTTTCATTGCTCAGTAAATGTGTCAAATCTGTTCGTTGAAGGTTCAAAAAAAAGTAGTGACCCTGTTGCATTTTCCACTGGCCATGGAATAAAATAAATGTTGCACTGTCCCTTAGGATGCAGCAATGGGGATCGATTGCGATTCATCCCGAATGCAAATCACGCTCCCGCTGTTTTTCTTCCCCTCTATGCTATCAAAAGCAATTTTCACACGATCATTTAGTTGCAGCAAAATGTCAGCAGCAGCATCCACAGCCAATGAACGTCCAGTAGCCATCCACAGTTCCTAGATACTGTTTACACTCACAACCGGTACAATGAAACGTGATTTGCCTGTTTTGCTCCATTTGTAAGTCACAAAATAGTACCAGGCAGCAAAAACTTAAATATGGTAGATGGAAAGGAATATCAGTAGAAGATGGAAACGTTTACGTATCTTGGGCGGGACACAGTATGATGAACAGAGAAAGACGGTCTTGACAGTAAGATTGTTATTTAAAGCAGTTCTAAATTCTAAATGAGTGTCCTGTGAAGGAAGTCTTAGCTAAGTGCCAAATATGGAGCGAAGCATGTGCTTCTAAGTTCTAAATTCTAAATGAGTGTCCAGTGAAGGAATTCTTAGCCAAGTCCCAAATGTGGAGCGAAGCATGTGCTTCCGACCATGTGATCCAGACCCTGACCCCTGTGGATGCGTTATGCTAATGAGTCTCCTTCACAACAGACGTAAATCAATTGTAAGGGTGAATGAAATCAAACATACTTATCAGGTGACTTTATTTCGACATCAAAATCGATCGGTGCCATACTTCGAACATCTTTAAACCTTAAAGCAATCACAAAATGTCAACATCTGTTTAAATGTAAAAACATGAAATGTGAACGGAATAATTCTTATAATTATACGCGTATTATGAAAAAAGATTGATAAAAATTTTTTAACTTATCCTGCACATTTGTTTGCATCAATAGCATCAAAAGAATGTCTCTACTAAGATTCTTGCTGTAGGTTCTTAGATTTTAAAATGAATTTCATAAGGAAATATCATGTATGTTAGTTATTTATTTTTATTTAAAAATCATTCTCACGCTGAATTCCCCCCAGCTCTATCTAATGCTTTCGAAGATAAAGTTTTTTATTTACAAAATACAAGTTTTTTGATTAATATTTAATGCAATTTACAAAAAAAGAAAATTAATAAAGGGTAATGTGGTTGCTGGTATAATCTTTTTAACCAATAAAAACAATAATGTCATCGATCTACAACTACGATAGCCACTCATATTAATATTAAAATGTATAAACAGATAATAAAAAATTGCATAAAAAAGAAACAAAAACAAAGCTTGGCTTCTTAGAAAGAACATGTTTCCTTAAAACCACGTTTTTATACTAATGTGATATAATTCAGACTATTGATATGATAGACATCAATGAAATAATAGACGTTATAAATTATTTTGGCCTTAGGCGCGTTAGAATATAAATTTTAGTCGGACAGGTTCTAAAGTTCATTCTCAATTTAAATGTGGGCTGCAATTGTTACACTTGAAAATACTAATGTACTCTCGACAGATACAAAATGAAACTTCAATTATTGTGCTCTGGATGGATATTAAATCAAAATTCATATTAATAAATACATCTGGCCTGCTTCATCCATTAGGCCCTTTATCCCTCTTTCCCCTCAATCAAACTCAAAACGAGGCTAAGTCCTCCTAATTCAAATAAATAAGGTTACTCGAAATATCAGGCCTATTTTCGTGGTACAAACAATGCTTACTTACATGCGCTCTGTAAAGCCAGGAATGAGAACATTTCCACCAGTTAGAACAACATTCATATAAAAGTGCGGGTGCATTGCTGAAATTCGACAAAAAAATGATCAAAAAATATGAGACCCGGCATGATTAGAAGCAGAAAATCAATTTATTGCCTTGATTTGACAATTTCACAGTAACCATAGAAACACGGATAATCACTTTGATAGGCCCATCTCTAAGCGACAGCAAAGACGGAAAGGGGAGAAGCCCTGTAAATGAACCAATCAAAGAACATCTTGTGTCATCTATATAAGGACTGTGGAATTGACCAATCACATGTAGCACCATAATTCTGGTGTTAAGGGACTCCTCAAAACAAGAAGGTAGAGACAATGTTTTGATATTTTCAAATATAGCAGCACTGCATTCGCAAGCAGCATCTTTGAATTGCTACCCTCCATAACTACTTGAAATATAAATCAAAACAAATGTAGCACCATGATTCTGGTACCAAGAGCAATTCATTGATACTTTTTCAATCGAAGATGCAGGGTAGCTGTGATTTTTCGTTTTTGAACGTATTAAAAATGATCCTCTCTGGGGTTGGTAGCTCACTTCTAGCCTGAAGCATAATTCAAATAATCTATTTGCACCAGCCTATCGTTTTCAGTGTTCATTAAAGTGTTACATTGTCCTTCAAACCTACATTTTAGCGACCTAACTTACTTATGCTAAGATTTGGTTGACGTAAGCTCCCTGCAGGCCTTGACAGCGATCATGGGTAACCCAGGTATAAATCGATGAATGATTAACCTCATTGATTCACTTAGCTTAAACTGGGCACGCTCGCACTTTTGGTAATAGAATATCACCACGGTGGAAAAAGCACTTCACCGTTTCTTGTAAGATAATTGTTTTTGTCATAACCTAAACACCTTGTCTGTCTCTGCTAGGAATGGCAAACAACATCACAACATATCATAGCACTAGTAACAAAAGTAACAAACAATAGTAACAAAAAATCATCCTCTCTTTCCATCAACAACCAAAACATGGCCTGTACCTTCATTTTCCACCTTTTTCTTTTGAACAACATTCCTCACACAAGCCACCAGTGTAGCCTTTTTATTTCCCTGATTCCTTGATATGACAGTTTTCGTAATTAAAAAAACAATGCCAATATGAAAAACAAGTTTGCAAACCTAATGATGTGGATGAAACAGAGTCGATTACAGCCTCGGCTATTCCCATCTCAGGTATTCCTGCAAAACAATGACAAAATAAAAACAATGGAAAAATGACAATACAACAATATATAAAATTGGAAACAGGGTACTTATTTTGGTACTCTATTGACGTCATCTCTTGATCATATATTGACGTCATCACTTCGGTACTTGTTGACGTCATCGCTAGAGTTCTCTCTTGACAACATCACTTGGGTGCTTTATTGACGTCATAACTTATGTATTCTATTGACGACATAGCTTGGGTACTCTTTTCACGTCATACCTTGGATTATCTATTGACGTCATCCCTTGGGTGCTGTTTTGACGTCACTACCTGGGTTATCTATTGACGTCATTGCATGAATATTATTTTGATGTCATACCTTGGAAATTCTACAGACGCCACCACTTAGATACTCTATTGACGTCAAAACGTATATTTTATATTGACGTTGCCATCAAGTGAATACATTACAAATGCCTCGTATAAATATATTTCTAAAAGTCTAAATGCATCAAAAGTTGCTTACCAATATCAGAAGGGTTGAAAAGCAATTCTGGAACAGTAAATCTTTCATTATTCATGCGCAACAACTGCAATGAAAAGCAGAGTATAATAAAAAATGAATGTTTTTATTGTAGATATTGGTTTAAGCCTAAGGGTATTCATCAATTGATATATTAAAAACTAAATTGCATTAACAAATCCGATTATTTTCATATTTTTCAACTTATGTAGTAAAACCATCTTGGAGTTGAGATATCGCCTTGCACCTTCTGCTAGACTATCAAACCTAAGATTTCACAAAGTTTATAATTTTTATAATTTTTCAACATCTGAAATAAAAATATTTTGAATTTGTGAAATCCCCTTTCTTTTTCTGCTTGATTATCCAATCAAAGATTTTACAGTGTTAATCATTTTCATAATTTTCAACTATTGTTAAAAAATATTTTGAATTCGGAATGTTTACTTGCATTTTTTGTCTGACTATCAAATTGAGAATTTAACAATGTTTATCCTTTTCATACATTTTCAACATTTGAAATAAAAACAAGAATCATTTTAATAAAAAACCTGCTCTTCCCCTCTGTACTTTTCCCACGTCTCTTCATTTGGCTGTAAAAACAGAGATAAATTAAATGAAGTTCAAATTTGAATTATCTACTAGTATTTGCCAGTTACATAAGTTAGCAAAGAACAGGGGATTTTAACCAAAGCCCAATCAGTCCTTGCGCAGAACCAGTACGAGGCCCTGGATTCAACTATGCAAAGCTTCTAATGAGCAGTGAAGCTTCTCGTATCGAGGCTCTACGGTTTGGAATAGTTTACGCTTCTACAATAGTTTACGCTTTCACCCAAGTTATCTGACTATGCTACCCCCTAAAAAGCCTAGAATTATATGGGTTTTAACAGTTAACTGAAAATAAATCCGGGTGCGAAAGGTTTAAAAACGTTATTAAAAACTCGAAGTCCAATAGCATTCTAGACTAGAAGTATCAACTCAGGATATTCTAAGGCAACTATGCGTTAGGACTGCTCTCGCCTCGATTAGCCTAGTTACTGAGAGCCCCACATTAAGAAATTCCCCTTAAGGTGTCTTGTACTTATACTAACAAGACAAGATCTTGTACAAGGTAACAATGAGACAATAAGGCCCATATGTTACATTTAATTGTATCCAACTTGTCATTATGCTTGCATGTAATGAAAACCTAAAATTTCAAAAAACAAGTAGCATATAATCAAGAGCTTGATGGGATAATCTGTGCCTAGTTCATTTACAAGCATTATCCCATGCAGCAGAGCCACGGGGCAACTACACCCTTCAACTTTTCTTAAAATATAGTTCTGTAGATCGTAAAAAATTAAGGACAGGGTTAGGCCAGCATGACGTTTCTTCTATTAGTCACATACCGTCTCGCGAATTGATCGCAAAAAAAGATTTGACCTCTCAAAACTTTTCTAAAACCGTAGCAATCTGATGAAAAGGATGTTTCACAAAATATGAATGGCGTAACCGGACCCTCAGATTCATCTTATCTCCCCCACCCCCACCCCCACTTTCACAAGAAAAAGGTGAAAAATTAGGAAAAATTGAAGTTTTCTTACTCTTAAATAGCCTCGTTTAACATTAGTGTAGTCTGGAAGAACGTAGTCACGTGAAATGGTGTTCTCTGGGCCTCTCTTCCTATATAAAAAAATTCTAAATCAATTCAATTCAACTTAACTTTTATCAATTCAATTCAATCTTATCAATTCAACTCAATGTAAAGAAAACACAAAAATAACAGCAACGTATTCTAATCATACTGGAAACCCAAAATACTGAAAATTATTTTTTCAACATAAAAAAAGGTTGGTTATAATAAACTTGGTTAATTTTAAATTAATACATCAAAGAGAAATAATTAAACAATTTTTGGTGATAGACACATGAAAAGAACTTATTGCAAGCAATCGAGTCATGCGTCCAGTTCTTTTGTTTTACATAACAATATGAAGTTTAAAGAACAACAGTAAGAGATTAGAGATAAGAGGAAAATGAAATAATAATTAAATAACAAAAAAATTATAAAAAATGATAGAATAATATTAGCTGAATGGGATGACAAAATAATCAAAAAATGAGCAAGCTAACCGATTTCAAAAATTGTTGATAAGAAAATGTTTTATCTGTTTCACAAAACAAGCCTAAGCAAGCATGAGCTTCCCTATCAAAATTAAACAGATATTTGCATTGATCAAATATGTATCATTGTGAAATATCAAAATGAGTAGCGTTTAATAGGAAACTACAATGAAATCTTCAACAAACCGCGATGTTTCCATATCTGTGTTGAATTGCGTCGATACATAGCAACAATCTTCACGAGCCTATTAGGGAAATTAAACATGATCTATGGCATTCAAAGCAAATTAAAAAGCAATAAATATTATTAAGGAATACAACAAAGTTGCTAAATGTGTTGGGGTTGTTAAGTCGCTCTTAATTGCGTATTCAAGTCACATTTTGGTTCGCTAGTACATCTTCCTTTTAGGAAGTAGATGCCGTTAATGTCAACCCGTTGCAATGTATCGTATTCATATGCTAACTAGAACTTTCATATTTACGTTGGTATAGAATAAATCTTATTAGAGTCTTGTTGTTGAATGATTAGTGAAAGCATCACAAGCATTTTTTACATATATCTATGCATATGAATATCTATTTCTGTTAGCCTAGCCTTGATAACTATTTACCATCAAAAGAAAAACTCTTCAATGATTTAAAGCAAGTAAAGTACGAAACGAAATAGCAGGCTGCTTAACAGATTCTTGAGAAATGATTGCGACTATATGAGTACATGAAGAGCACAGTGCAAAACGGTAGGAAAACAAAACAGAAAGATGTTAAAATACACCTATTTAAACTAATCGCCTCATTATACGGGGCTTTATCAGAGTACAGTAAAGCCAAAGGCTTAAGTGGATTGATTTATCGATCGATTGATCGATTATACGACTGATTGATTGATTGATTGATTGATTGATTAATTAATTGATTGACTGATTAATTGATTGACTGATTAATTGACTGATTGATTGATTGATTGATTGATTAATTGATTGACTGATTGATTGATTGATTGATTAATTGATTGATTGATTGATTGATTGATTCATTGATTGATTGATTGATTGATTGATTGATTGATTGATTAATTGATTGATTGATTGATTGATTGATTAATTGATTGATTGATTGATTAATTAATTGATTGACTGATTAATTGATTGACTGATTAATTGATTAATTGATTCATTGAAAACGGAGAATCGAAACCAGATAAGGGTTGAAAATCACATGGACGAGGAACATTGCGTCTGATTGGCTGCTTCAGTTGACCAATCAATGCCCATTCATGAACAACTTAGTTTGCTCATGAACAAAAGAAGACAAAACATTGTCTATACCTGATTAATAACATATGTTTCATCCATTACATGTAACTGCCTGAAAGAAAGCAACGAAATTGATTAACATCTTCAAGAATAATTTTATCTTTAATCACATTTAAAACTTAAAACAATATAAGTGGTTAATTATAAGCACTTGGCTATCTTTGAGATTAAGGTGTTCAAAATCAATGGTACTCGGGCAATTCAGTAATCATTCTGTACATAGGTAGGCCAACTTTCAATAAACTGATAAAAAAATGACGAATAATCCAATCCAGTTGTTTTGCAAAGTTTATGTGTCTAAAGGCAATCTGTCTTGATGTTGATTGGTTGAAAGAACAAAAGATAATTTATTGTTGCCGTTGTTTACCTAGCGTGAAAGGGAGGCCAAAAAGGCTCTATTGTAGTCTATCAAGATCAATACGAGGTATTATCCACTTGTCGAGTTTTGCCCCTACCAATAGTATTGTAACATGAAAATAGGGACTCCAAGTTGTGAGAAATACTCTCTCTATTCATCTTAATTCAATACCTTCAATGTCTATATTTGATTAAAGCATATTTCTATTCTCAATTGAGCAGGCATTGCTTTTGCATTGTTCACAAAAATAATTTAGTTTGTTTAGTTCAGTTCTGCTTAAATTCTTTGCTTCTGGTATTTCTTTAATAGTTATACTTTTGTACCAGGCTTATCAAATAAGCAGTTTTTAACTTTTATATTCGTCTTTTGTAATGTAAATTTTTTTGGTGAAGGGCGCTTATAACTAAATTGAAGCCGCCCTCCCGTTACTAAAATGAATTGAACTGAATTGAATCCAACATTTGTCAACGATATAAATGAAAGCAATATACCAAACCTGTAGGATAATATTTCTTTTAAATGGTTCGTCATCAGCTTACCTCCAACATTAATTCTGAAAAAGTGAATGAAGAGTGTTATCAGAATAAATTATCTCATGAAAAAAGCGTGGTAATGCATTTAGTGTGGGGATGAATTTAGTGCTAGAAAATTTTTAGGGCGGGTATGTTTTAAGCGTAAGTTTGTATCTAGCACGTAGAGGAATATAGAGCGGGATATACATTTGTATCTAGCGCAAATTTTATTTGTGTGAGTACGAATTTTGCGAGGGTGTGTTTCTAGGGTGGGTATGTTTTTAGCGTAGGTTTGTATCTAGCACAGAGAGGTATCTGGCGGGATATACATTTAGAGCGCAAATCTTATTTGTGCGAGTACGAATTTCGCGAGGATGTGTTTTTAGCGCGGGTATGTTTTAACGTAGGTTTGTATGTATCTTGCACAGAGATGTGTCTAGCGGGATATACATTGAGTTCGCAAATGTACTTCGTGTGGGTGTGTTTTTAGCATAGGCATAATGCCAACGCAAAATATATGCCTGTTTTCAAAACAAGTATTCATCTAGTGTGGGAATGCATTCTGCTGCAGTTGCCTATGTACCATGACATGACTCAAATCTTTTTCATTCGTCATATTGCACGCAATGCCACTTTTACGTTCACCAACTCTACTAACTTCTGCCTAATGCGCGAAACTGCCATACCATGCAGATAGGCTTACTTCTATTTTTGTGTACTTAGTTTTCATTTGTTATTCTTAATGGCCACAGGATTGCTATCTATTTCCATGCTCCCTGTGGTGTAGTCCTGTAAACTTTGTTTGTTTGTAAATGGTATACGAATAAAGAAAAAAAATGCTTTTAATGGAAATTAAGAACCAACCTTTTGGCACCTTTTTTGATGATTTTCCCGTCACAAATGGGAACAACATGTGAAAATGAAAACCCAGAGTCAACAACCAAACAGCAAAGTGATTTTTGTTTTGATTCCTGTCCAAATTTAAATGCACTTAACTGGGCAGCTAAAAATAAAAAATTGTTAAAATTAAACAATTTTTAATGGCATGAACGAGATAAAAAAATTAGTCTTGCTCGACATATTTAAGTTAGAAATTTTATTTTTAATTCTACTTCTTAACATTTACACATGAAGCCATTCAGCTACTGATTAATAAATTTAGCTAACAAAGAAAAGGAAATTCAATTATAATAATTGCTAATTAAATGAAAAAAAGTAATCTTAAGCTACTGCTGATCTGCAAGGAGGTTATGTTTATATTGGTTTTGAGCTTAGCAAAATAACTTTTGAGCTGTTTCTTATATTGATAAATAGTAAGGAGCTCCCTAATTAAGACTCCCTAGGAAAGCAACAGATAGTTCCTAATGATTTCAAAATTACATAAAATAACCAGGAGATTTCTCTTTTAGAATAAAACTCACCTGTAGTTCTGCACAAAGCATTTACTCTGTATTCTTCAAACAAAATTTCATCTATGCATTCCTAGAACACAGAGCATTAACTACAGAAATAAAAATGACAAAAAGCAACTTTTTCCAAGATATTCTTAAATAATTTCTAGTAATCTATTTAAGTATACTCTACAATTATCAATGATGGTCATTACATACAATAATTAGAATGTTGATAGATTAAATAAAAGTGAATAAAATCAGGGAATTAAATCTGGCCTGGATTTTCGAGAGCCTGCCAAGTGCAATGTACCACTCACACTTAATTTGTGGCCAATATAAACTTAATCAACATTGTCAAAAACACAATGTTCAAAATTCATTAAATTGTATCAAAGTTGAAGTTGATAATCTTCCAACTGGATACAAACGATCAAAGGATGGGAGTTACTTAATGAATCATTTTCATTTCATTTTTTCATTTTTCATTATTCATCAATCTATTTTAAATACATTAATACAATTACAATAATACAGACATAAATTACATTAAAAGTACATACAACAATATTGTATTTAAGATAGATTGATTAAGGAGGAGCTCTCTAAATAGATAAACTAATGTGAATCAAATGTGAAATGACGTTGACATACTTTGATTGACATAAAATTAAACTGTGGTTCACTCATTATCACATTGGAATCAGACAAATCAACCTGGTAAAGAGAAAGAAAGAAATTGTTCATTACTTTCAGTTATTATTTCAATGGAAAAACTATATTTGATGTTGGCATAAATGATTGGGATGACTAGTCAAGGAACAAAATCACAGAAATTGAGGTTCACCGCGTGCAACCACCCTTGGAACCCTGAATGCAGAGTATGGCAATGGAGCACCCAAGATAATTCTTAAATGCCTAAGATAGCGTACATGGGTGCCCCACAGACAGTGGTACCATTGTATAGTGGCACATCAAACTATTTTCGTAGGGTCTTAGCACACCGGCACCTGAGAGGCAGGACTGTTGGCAAACCCAAGACCTTGTCAAGGTCCCCCATACTCTACAAACTGGCTTGGAACCTTTCTCCACAAGCTGATTAGTTGATCCTTGGCCTTTTCTCATTGGTATTCTGATGAGCCAGCACCTCTCAGCCTTGCCATAATTTGATGTTGCCCATCAATTTGATCAGGTATCTGCCTTGTCTTCCATTGCCATCCGTCTCCTGACTCCCTTCTTATTGTGGCCAAGGGAATACTGTCCCACTTATCATATGCCAAAAAACACAGTTATTTAGAAAACAGTATCAAGAAAGGTATAAAAATAAAATTATAAATACTTACATTCATGCATGATTTACTGAAGACATAATCCCATATCTGACGCTGTGCCTCCCAATTCACCAAATATCCCTGAGAAATTGAAATGACATAATAAACTTCATATTATACAAGGCAAAAGATGATTCTTTTCTATCAAAAAATTATCAATGTAAATCAATTATCGTTTTATTTTCTATCATATGTTCCCTTGATGTTCTACCATTGCAGATTGTTACTTCATTTATTTCAATATCCACTCCTACTACAAGAGCCTTTGGTAAATGCTTTACCTCAATAATGATTTTTATATCCATTATTTATATTTTTTATATCCAAGATACCAACACATTTCAATTGCTGTTATTTCTTGATTTATAAATAGGTGCAGTCTGTAGGCACTTAAAAACATGTCTCTGATAATTATTATTTTGGGTTATGTTAAAGCAGGGTGTAAATAATGGTGAAATGGGAGGACTCCTTACCCAGAGTCCTTAGGGTCTTAAGGTTTTCTGTGAATGGTGTGAAAAATAACGTAAAAAATGTCAGTGGTGGGAAATCCTGTTTTCAGAATATCAGACCAAATCCTAGAGGGCACTCTTAAGCCTGCAGATTGTTTTGAGCCCACTCTGCCTCCTTATGAAATTAGACCAACAGAAATTTCTCTTAAAATTTATCTTTTGGGACATTTGATGAAACATTTTAGAAATTTTGCTCTCTTGTCAGGTCTGTCATTTCTAACTTTTCATTTCTGATACAATGTTTGAGAATCAATCTACGATATATATTCATAATTAATTTAGAAATATATTTTAAGGTATAGACATACCTTTTGATATGGCAATATGTAAAATAACCCTGAAAAATCTTTGCATTCATTTAACTGATCTCCAATGAAAACTTTCCTTCTTTCACTTTTGATCTTTGAACATGAATTTGGAATCAACCTGTTTTTAAAATATTTAAAAATATAAACATCTAATGTCATACTATGTTCCAGTCAGGAATCTTTACAACAAGCAAGCTTTTAAAAATTTCTATAACTTTCCATTTATTTCTGCATGACAGCAATAGTGCAATGTCTGCAAAAACATAGATTCCTCTTTTTATTATATCTTACTCTTTATATTTACACTATTTCTGTACTTCTTTGTTTAGGCCATAAACAATGTAACATTGTACTATTGTACTGTGCTAATCATATAAATTATTGTTCTATTACAACATATCATAAAAACACGTGGATGTGCGAATAAGTCTTCATTCTCTTACTTGGGTGATGATCATGATCCTTATTGGTCATTTTTGCATGCCCAAAGTCAGTAGAGCATTCAGAGGGGTTTTGGGTCTAACAAGATATCCAGGTGCACAAAAAATATTCCAGTCATGAATCACATTGAAATTTTTTCCTTGCAGGGGGGGATTCGGAACAACTGCAAACTGTGGTTACAGCCACACAATTTAAAAAGATTATTCCAGCAGCGCAATACTTCTAGGAGGTTGAATGTATGTGAAAATTTACACAATTTTTGAAAACATTAACTGAGCCATACAAAATTCTCATCCAGGCTTCTTGCAACTGCGCAATTTTAAGGACATGGAGCAGCTCCCCTGCGCACTTTTATTCAGAGTTTCCAATCTTGACCAGAACTATTCCGTCAAGTTTGAAATACGCAAAGTTTTGTGCGTTTTATGCAAGGTATATATGGGCAAATTCGTGCAAATTTTACATGGTAGTGAAATTACATGATCATGAGACATTTTATTTCAGTGCTGACCATTGTTTGGCAATTTTGCACTGAAGTTAGTTGCAATTGCAACAACGTTTAGGCCAATTTTCAGATTCTGTATTGGCAAAGATGCAGAAATGCCATTTCAAAAAACTGATAATTTCTATTGCCAAGACCATTTTTGCATCTGAATTAAATTGAGTAATTACCTAGGCTCTTCATCAGTGCTAAATCCAACTTTTAAAGTAGAAGCGCCATTGTCAATCACAATTGTTGCCGCCATTTTCAAAATGATCGAAGGCTACATTTCGTTGTTGTAGTTGTTAAGAATGTTGTTGTTGCTCTTATCATTGTTGTTATTGTTGTTCCACATTTGCGGTAGGGGTCAAGGATGGGGCAAATAAACAAAGTCCGTCCCACCATCCAAAATTCTTGAGCTACGAAGCTCATGTAATAGTTATTAGGCTTGCATCTAAGATTGATTATCCACCATTTGTAGATGATGAAATCTACAGGACACCTATAAATTGGTCTAATCAGTGCTATTAACTTGCACTTTTTCAACCAACTATTTTATTTTTCAACCAAGACGAGGGCTCTGGCAGATATCTACCTGATTGGGGCCTGAGATTTTAACGTCTAAGAGGCCACGCTTTCTTATGTTCAGGCAAGGAGCCACTTCCTCAGGTGCTTAAGTAGACTTAAGCATCTTGGAAGTCTTGAATTCAGAATAATTTTGAGGCCATTCCTATTTGACCTGGTACTGAATTACTTGCAATATCAAAAAACTGAATTATCATTTTCCACAAGTCTATGATAAAAACCTTTTGTTTTTAAGGGTTTTAGTCTGCAACGATACAAAAAATCACATCATTCAATCTTATTCTAGTTTTATAAAACTAAATCTGAATCAATCTAAATATTAATCTAAGACTAGTCTGAGTCAGCGCTGAAAGTATTTACAATAATACATTAAATAGTTAGTTTTGATAATTTAGATTAAATATTTGTTATTTTGACAAATGCTAAGTGGGGATGGGTGGATAAGCCTGCTGTTTACATTCGGAAAAATGTTTGAAGAGCCATGATTCTTTTTATTCATAATCCTAAAAAAGCCGGGGATGACTTTAATCCCATTCTCCATCACCATGTATAGCATAGAAAGTTGTTATTCTTATCTAATCACCAAAATAAAAGTCAATTTTCTCAGATTGAGGTGATTGATAAAGACTTAGCCTTCAGTTAATTATTAGTATTCACCCCCTGTATATAATAATATAATATAATCAATTTATTTAAAGTTGGCGCTACATAACTATGTAAGTAAATATTAAAAACACTACTATATAAGCTAATCCAAGCCAACTGCTAAAATGAATACTTAATCATGTATATAATCACTGTAAGTATTCATTTTAGCAGTTGGCTTGGATTAGCTTATATAGTAGTGATGTTAATATTTACTGTACATAGTTATGTAGTGTATCCACCCCCTTTTTAATTTGACCCCATATCTTACAAGAAATACCAGAAATCGTTTGCTTTCTGACAGTAAAGAAAGTTACATTAGAGATTTTGAAGGAGGGAGGGCAATCCATTAACCTTCTCGAATATTTTCTTCCCAATTTCTGTAGCTTTACGCCTGCAGAAATGTGAATTCCGGATGATAGATGTTCACGTGAAACTGTTTAATCAAATCTGAAAAACTGCAAAGTTCTTCTTCAACTGCATCGATTTTTAGATTTCCAGACCATTGTTCACAAATCATGCATGTCCTCATCCACGCTGAATTATCGGGATTCCGATCGGATGGGCATTGATATATTCCCGAAATAATGAGAGATATATGCTTCAATGAAATCGCTAATCTTCAATGGTGCCAAGATTTCCATCTCTGGACTTTGTCGTCAACATCAAAACACGGTAAGGCATTTTCGGGAATCATCAAAGCTACCATTTGCAAACATCCCTGGATATGTATTGAATCTCATCCTCAGGTAACGCGTAATTTGCTATGAAGAAATTGTCAATAGCTCCATTAAAAGAGTTCTGCGGTTTATAATACTGACGTCCGATTCCGGCAAAATGTCCCCAGTCTTGTGAAAGATACCCGGATCCTGGCGCTTCTTTGACTAGTTGTCCGTTTAAAAAGACCTTTGCTTTGGACTCTTGCGAGTCGTAAGTTGCGATTAAATGCATCCATTGCCGTGGTTTTATTACAGCCAAAGTCACGAGTCGGAAAATCTCCTTTTCGTTGTGGTCTTTGTGAATCCACGTGACTGAGCCGTCCTCAATTACAAAATGGTATTGGTCATGTTTATGCATCGAATGACTCCCAATGGTGTTGAATATCTCATGCGGGCCTCTGCAAAGTAACAAGATGGATCAGCGCAAATAGAACAGGGCAGTCTCTACATACTTTTTATTCTATTTATAGGTATTTTGCAATATTTATTAAGAACATATTAATTCAAATCAACTATTTACAAAAAATATACTTTATGAAATATTATCGGCATATTTTGCAGGTGCATTTATCGCCAACCCATTCCTTCCTCTTTTTGAAGGCCATTAGTGTTGGTTGAATTTTAATATTATCGTCAAGAGAATTCCAGAGCAGACCCCATCTGAAGAACAATGTTTCTTGTCCATAGTTCTATGTCTCTGTTAGCGGTAGTTTGCAAAGATTTTGAATCCTTAGAATGTAAGTTACTTGCTTCTTTTCATGTTATTCGATATAAGCGATAAGTTCAGATGAACCATGGTTTTGTAGATGTTTGTCATCAATTTTCGCAAGTATCCAACATGTACATACCAATGGGGTGCATAGCAATGGAAACAGGCTCTCTAATTGGTTAATAGAGTAAGGAGAAAATAGATGCGATCAGAGCTCTTAGTTGATCAAAAATTTGAAGGTTATTTGGTCTGGCATGTTTATCCCAAAAAGTTGAAATGAGTTAAACAAAACAAACTCTATTTCTATAGGAATTGTGCAGTTGACCAATCAGCTTCTGCGCCATCATGATCAAATCATGCGCCAAAATGAGAATGCTTTCAAGTTAGCACAGACCGTGATATGGCAATTTTCTGTGACGAAGGCAAGTATTAAAACGCCCTAGAAATATTGAACTTAGTGTAAAGGACTTTTTATAGAAAGATTGTTAGAGAGAAGTTGGATAACAAAAGTGGATAAAATTGCATTCAAACCTGTTTGTATTGAGTCGCAGCCATGTTGATATTGATATTGCCATTATTGGCTTTTGTCTGAATACATTCCCGTCCAAGGAGATATACACTTGATTTGTAAAATTAACTCCTTGTCCACAGACTCCGTCGCATAATTCAGTTGTGTTGCTGAATAAGCCGTTATTTGATAATCCTGATTGGTCAATGATTTTTAGTCCATCTATAAGAGTAAATCCAAAATATAGAACGATTCGGCGAAAATCGCAAATTTGGCTCAGTTTGCTGATGTGCGAATGCGATAATGCTTTGTTGTAAAGATAGAACTCATCAAGGATCCCATAAAAAGGTCGTCCATCTATCCATTCACCATTATCTGATGTGTCATAAAAGCGACCAATACTAACACGACCGCTCCAGTCCTAAAAATCAATAAGCGTAAGTGTTTATAGCATTTGAATGCATAGGAAAGACTTCAGCCCTCCCCCCCGGTGACTATACCGCTGTACAGTTACATTAGAATTGTTTGCTCAGATTGCAAGGGGGTACAAGAATTGACAATGTTTGTGCGAAATCTTTACGAATGTTTAGAAGTATATGTATTCAGATATTGAAAGGAAAAGTCTGCCCCATTGATTGATGAAATTTTATTATCATTCGTTATAAGCCATAACGATCATAAAGGCATTGAGTCTTGATAAAGAGCCATTCTCTACTAGTGGTCTGTCTACTTTCATACGACCAGTTTGGTTTCATGTGATCAGACAACAACCAATCAAAATGAGGCTCCCATTGCGAGGTTCAAAATCATGTGTTCTTATTGGCTAAAGCTATCATAATGACTGAGCAATTTTGCCAATTTTGGTATACCTAAGTTTATTTATCATGACTCAATGCCCTTAACAATGCAAAGCAACAATGCTATTAGATCATGTAAAGGAGACAATTTATTATTTAGCAATGGTGGGATAGATCGAAGAGAAATGAGCACGGGGAAGACAAAGAATGACATTCATGAAATGCATCATTTAAAGAATGGGGGGAGGGGGGTCTTGAACAGTATGAAAAGTACTGTAGGCATAAAAGAAAGAGAGTGACATGGCACATCAATAGAATTAGAATACAATAGATTTGAGCGCTCTATAAGTGCATTATTATAGCTATTATCATAATTATTAAGAAGAATAAACTACCTGAGATAGAAGGCCGGAACCTGGTTCTTCATTGGCAATTTCTCCATTGATGTAAATAGCAGCTTTGCCTCTGGTGCTGTCATATGTACCAGAAACATGAGTCCACGTTTCAGGAAAGACAACTGGACGATTTGTTTCAACGCTGAAAACTGTCTATAATGAAAAAAAAAATGGATAAGAAGAGAAAAGAAAGTAATAAAATAAATAAGAATTAAATTTTTGTTTTATTTAACAACAAAATCGACCTTACAATAACCGTACACGTTACGCATTGGTAGACTGGTTGATAGAGACAAAAATGTAAGTAAGTGGGGGGGGGGCTGCAAATGAAAAAGACAAATGAGATATTGGTCAGGTTAGCATGGGAATCGAACCCAGAACCTTTGGGATGTAAGCATCATTCGTCACCATTGCAATGAAAAGAAAGCAGTTTCTACATATATCAATTATTGTATGGGTAGTGCAAAAAAATAAGATTTTCTAAGCTTCTTTGAGGTGAAATTAATTGAGTGTATTCACTCAATTTTTTATTCCATCTATTATTTTGATAACACCACGTACAACCTGCAAAAAATGTAGAAATCAATGGTTTTCAGTAATATGGTAACTATCTTATCAAAATGCTACAAACCATTGTAATACTAAACGCTCTTTTTTTTCTCGGAATTCGCGTTGCCTTGCCATTGAAATACGTTTATAGTTACGCTTTGGAGACTTTCTAAAGTCAGTAACTCAAAGAAACCTAAAATCTGTCGGCACAGTTATTTAATGGCGGCTGTTATACCATAGCCTATTTGTAACCACGTTAATCATAAAAGTGCCATAACACTTTACATGCATCACGTGTTAACTCAAGTTTAAACTTCTGGCTTCAACAATGGTGATATGAAGCTGCAAAATTGTGTAAAACTATGGCACCGAAAAATTTGGCTTAGGGGACCTCGTCAATATCTCCGATTGACGGTGCCAAGATTGGTCAAATAGCTTAGATCGTTTGCGCTACTTGTGCCAGATACAAAGATTTCTAGATGATTCATGCATGCATTGCCTTTGTGATTCGAAGTCACATAATTCGAATGAAAGTATCAGAGGCTTACTTCTCCTTTGCTGTTTCTATGAAACCATCGAATCTGTCCATTACTGAGCTCCATATAAAATTGGCCATGTTTATTTTGATCAGCGTACGGGTCAATAGTTTGGAATATTTCTTGCTGGCCTTCATTTGAATCAACATATACCCAGACAGCAAGTGTTATACCAATACTTGGTTTGTTTATGATCTTTTCACCGTCTAACTGGATGTGGCCTAAAATTTAGCAGCAAGAAAAAAATCAATAAAACAAAAGAAACACAAATGTATCTATTACCCAAGGGAGTAATTCTTTTATATTTCCATGAAATTTACAAATAGTGTCGTAGTTCTGTTGTCTTCAAAACATTTTTTAAATAGAAAAGTAAAGTATCTAAATATTACAACTAACATTTTAAAAGTTAGATATCATATTTCCTCGAAAGAGCACTTCCCCTCGAAAGAGCGCCCTCTCTCGAATGACCGCCTCTCCTCGAAGGCTGACTTTTAAATGAGCGCTCTTTCGAGGCAATACGGTATTACAAATTGCAACTGCAATTAGAGCAAGCATTATTTATGCAGTAAATCTATCTAAGATCAATCATGCAATAAATCAATCATGCATTAATAATGCATACTAAATATTTACTAAGTTAATATTCATGTAATGATACAGTTTCCTTACCATGGATTTAATATCTATCAAATTAGTGTCCATTATATAACAAGTTAATGATGTATGAATTATGCAATAATCTAATTATGCATCAATCACGTGGTTAGTCAATGATGCATTTTCTATGAAGGAAGTTAATTACGCATGAATTATGCAGCATCTTGATTGTGTATTAATTATGCTGTAAGCTAATTACACATGAATTATGCAATATGCATTAATTATGCAGTAGGTTGAACATGAATGCATTCCTTACCGCCTTGAAATCGAATTCCATGACCACATTTACCAGCATCCCTTGCGAGCTGGCTGAAGTTCGTCAACATTCCATCGTTAGAATATCCAGAATCATCCAAAACTGTTTCACCAGAAATCCGATCAAAGTTCAAATAGATCAGCTGAGATTGATTGGCCAATTCTGAAAAAAAGAAGATTCGAAAGGTTATAAAAGCCTTCGAAAAAATCAGAAAAAGTTTGAAGAACTTTGAAAGAAAATTAATACAAATATAGAGAACTGATTGATGAAACGATAAACGAGACGAGACGGCTAATGGAAGCTACGTACAAAACGGCGACATGAACGATGACAGCATCAACAATAAAAACACAATCCATGACGATGAAAACGAAAAATTAGACGAAAACGACGATGCAAATGTAAGGAACGAGCACGGCGACAAAACGACGATACAAACTACAAACGCGATGACGACATGATGACAACATGGGCACTGGTTGACAATGAAGAAAATATTGCCGAAAAACGAAAAAATCGATATTAACGATGAAAATGCAGAAAACGAGTTTGATGACGAAGACGACGACAAAAAAAACGAGGCCAATGACGAAGGCGATGACGAAAACGACGATGAGTGAGTCGTCAATATATATTAATATTAAAACAGGCTCTTACCAGAGTTAAGCACATAACTGCATTTCATGAACAAAGTTCTTATTTCTAATGGATTCAACTCTCTGTCAAACATGTAAATTTCATCGAACCAATCAAATGAACCGGCGGATGAGTTGTGTTTTCCAAACGAGGCTTCCCCGTCCCAGTCCTCTGATAGTGCACCAGCTCCAACCGAACCTTCTTTAATATCACCGTCAACATAAATAATGGCTACTTCTTTGTTTGAATCGTATGTCACCGCCACGTTGGTCCATATTCCTGGATTAACAAAACATATATTATAATGAAATATATATTATTATAAAATCTGGTCGTATTTTCTTCATTTTCCTACCAATTTGTAATGTTTCTCATATTCATGACCTACATATATCGTCGCAAGCATCCCCTGAGTATCCGGAAGGCAGCCTTCTATTTTAGCCTTTACTTTACTTGTTACAAAAGAAAAGCACCGTCACAACTTCACTGATAGCGTTCAAAATCGAAAGTTAATGTACATTAATTTGCAAAGGAGAAAAATTCGCTAATCAACATGAAAAGTGAAACATCAATATTAATTCATGAGCTGCTGGAAAAATTTTTAATTCAAATGTCAGCGTTTTATTAAAACTCTACTAAAACGTCTTTTTCAAAGTATAATCTTTTGTATTTTATATTTAGGCACATCAGGTTACACGTGTCTTTGGCTGATCGCAGCAAATTAGTTTTGCTGAGCAGGTTTAACTGTATAGATATGGTTTCAATTATTATCATTAACATAACAACAACAAATGTTGTTGTTCTCCTTGTTATCAGGGCACATTTGTTCACAATTCTTGATATCAGATTGCAGAACTAGCACTGTTAACCAATGCACTTACCTTCGACAATAATTGGAAGTGTTTTTACATTGAAAATCTCCTGGTTATATTCATTATGGTGCATCCAATACAACGCACCGTCAACAACTCTTAAATCATACTGTTTCCTTGTGTGCATCGAATGACCTCCAATAGTTTGGAACAGCTGATGTGTGCCAGAATTGTCATCCAATTTGATCCACATGATAATTGACACTGAATCAGTAGGCTTGTTCCTGAAATATGGTCCATGTACATTTATGTTGCTGGTACTTCCGTGGGCCACTTTTAGCCCATTGCCACATGTGCCATTTACTAGAATGACAATAATCAATCAGGTTTTGAATAACTTTTAACAGCGAATAGAGGAGTTACCCATCATCAGGTAAATAGGCAGGAACAAAGCATAGTATAATGAACGCCTCCATTTCATTTCAATCTCGTTATCAAACGTAATAAGTAAATATTTCATCAATAAACTGCGACCATTGAAAGAAATGCAATAGCTGGGTCAATCGGTTGTAAAATAATAGAATTTTAATTAGTTTCTATATAACTATACACTGTTCCAATTTAAGAAAAGGTTAAAAAGTTGAGGAAAGAGAGAGAGAGAAAAAAAATTGAAGGTTCTTTTCATGATGAAAGTTTGAGGAGACTTTTATGAACTTTTATGAGAAAATATTGTTATTGCAATCCTATGATCGCTAAAAAAGTTTGATTTCGGGAGTTCTTCTCAATTTTTCCAAACGAGTAAATAAATAAGATACTAAATGATTAAAGAAGTAAACTAATGAGTAAATAATTAAGAAGAATATCAAAACAAGACATGACATGAATCATCACACGATAATACCTGGTAGGGCTTGACCAACGAGGTACCCATCGTTGCCTTGGTATGACGTATCATATGTCATATTGCTCGTGGTGTTTTCAAAATCAAGATGGAGAATTTTAGCAGACATTGGTCCTTTGCATCGGTCATGAATTTGCGCTAATTCACTTTCTGTTAAAGTTCGATTAAATATATAAAGCTCATCAATGTATCCCTTCATTTCACGGTCCTTTTTTGCACCGCCAACGCCTGAAATAAAGAAAACACGGCTCAAACTGGATTTCAAGAGATATTTGCTTTGAATGTCCTAACAGGGTAAGAAATGATGGTTGTTTTCAACTGCTAAAAGTTGTGACTGAAATATATGGCACAGAAAATATCTAGTAGAGAAGCTACTTTCTGTCTTACAAAATTAAAAATGAGCTGTAGTTTAGTTTAGGCAAAATATCAAACTGCCAGAAATTGCATCTCCAAAACTGCATTTAGACAAGCTCAGAGATATGTAAAAACTCCAAGTGGTGGACAAAAAGGAACAAGGGTAAAATGATTGAAAAAGATCGTGAGGCAGCAAGAATGATGGCTGCAAAATAAGATGGAGTAATCTTGGAAGCGATTGATGAATATCTAGCAAATGATAGGTTGTTGAGGCAGTCCGTAGTTCACCGCGCTTTGTTGAATTAAACGACGTGCGTATCAGATAGATAGGAAATATCAAACAAATGAAGGGCAAAGTTATTATAGCGATGTATTTTTAAGTCTAATGAATGACTAATGAAACAGTATTAAGAAAGGCAGATACAAGAAGAGAACTTATAAAAATGATAACTGTGAGACAAATTAGATTTTTTGGCCATGTTGATAGAAAGGAAGAAATCGAATATCTAGCAATAACAGGAAGGACTGAAGGGAAACGAGCGAGAGGTAGACAAGAATAAAAGGACTTGGGCTGACACAATCGCCAACGTCGAAGGACATAGCACATAGATAGATAGATCGATTGATCTTTAATTCTGATAATTTCTAAATAATACTTAATTATTGTCATTGCAATTAGGCAGGGGCAGAAATTATAGATCTTGAACATGAAAATTCAAGCGCTTGAAATCAATTTACTTTTTTCAGACTAAAAGCCTTGGACATTCATCCATCCTTAAAAAAGGGTATGTAAGGCAAAAATGCAAAAATTTGGAACGGAAATGGGAGGAATCTATCCACTTTGTTTTTTAAGTATATTCTGGCCCATAGGCGCCGACTTTTGATTTTAGCAGGGGGGGCTGAAACTAGAAATGAAAAACAATTACATACCAATTTCTCTAAATTATCAGTTATAAGAACGCAGTTTGGTTCTTTGATTAACGATGCATTGTATCCTATTCATTAAAAATATATGAAGATACTATGCCTATTCGGGAAATTAAGCTAAAAAGCGATAGAGAGCAAATTTTTGAACATTTCTCAGAGGGGGCTCAGCCCCCCCGTAGAAGTATCCAGGGGTGGCTCGAGCCCCCAAGCCCCCACGTAGTCGGCGCCTATGTTCTGGCCTTATATTTGAAAGGCAGTAGGAAACATTTTGTCAGTACAATTAATTTATCTAAAAGAGAAACAAAATACCTGCAAATGAACCCCAGTCTTGTGACAGCTTCATTGGATCAGAAACGTCATCTTTTATCATCTGTCCATCGATGTAAATTACGGCTCTCCCTTTAACTGAGTCATACATTACGACAATTTCGACCCAAGTATCGGGTTGGATTACGCTGCGATCAGTCGTAACTGAAAATACAGTGTTTGCTTTTTCATCACGATGAAACCATCGTAAATTGCCATCGATAACTTCCAAGTGATACTGACCTAGAGATATGTAAAACACTTTCGTTGTTAATATGTTATCGTACCCTTACTCCCCCGGCGATTATACAGCTGTACAGTTACATCTAATGCATCTGCTCGTATTGTAGGGGGTTAATGAATGGTCACTGCTGAAACGGATACTTTTACTAATGTTCAGAAGCAGGTATATCAAGATATTGAATGGATTAGCCTTTCCATTCTAAGAAGAAACCATTTGTGGTTGGAGGGAATTTGGTCAAACTTTTCTTCTATAAATGACAGAGCTATCTATTTGGGGAAATTTCATTTCTCAAAGGTTCTTAGCAAGCAACTTATACTTTCTTAGAACTTTCTACAAAATTAGAAAACTACATCATTATCCCTCAATTCAAGCTTTAGGTTCTGCGTACATAACCAAAATAACTTACATTTCTAAAGCATAAAGCAAATAAAAAGAAATTAGATGACCTATCGAGTAATTTACCCTATCACACTTTTCATCTTCACGACCTTCAGCATTTCAAAGTTCTAGACAATTCTGTTTTTATCTCACATAAAATTGTTAAAATTCATTTCGTTAACAGTCTCAAAGTTGCAAGCATATACCGTGCGTTTCTTTAGGCTAATAACAGACGTTGAAAGCTCATTCCATTTCTCTTAAATGCTAACAATTATGTGCATAGGCTAGGGCACCCAATAAGACTTGAAAAGCGTTGGGGGGGGGGGCAAACTTCGATGCAAAATAGTTTCTACGTAACAACTTGATGCACTGTCTTCACAATGTAAAAATCTTCTTTTTATGAAAATGTGCATGAGACTCATACAATTAAAACGATTCGTTTAGCATGTGCAAATGGTGCTTCTAACTAATGTTAAAGAGGAAGTGGGAGGGGGCGGCCATCGGGGACCCTGTGGACAAAGTAGCTTTGATTATCGATAAGAGTTTAAAATTTATGGAGAGGCAAATCATTAGGGATAATTTGCATGGTTTGAGGTCATGATTTCAATCGCAAAAGGTGCTCTAATCGACAACGGGAATCAACACGCAGGTTGAAGCGACTTCTTTTGTGAAGGATAAAACAGTATTAAATAAAATCCGTTTAAATTCACTTTAATTTAAGCTGGTAACTTGGTGGAATTAGTCCAAACAAAAAGGGATAACGAATAGATGTAAGAAATAAGTAGAAGATCAAAGGATCAAATGAAACTTAAAATTTAAACTAATAAGATCGTACCGAATTTGTGACTTGAATGATCACCAATTGTTTCAAACAATTCGTGAGTTCCAGCTGTATTGACCAAGTTGACCATCATGGCAATGGTTATTGCATCTCGGGGAATACCTAAAACATTAAAAGGATGTAAGCTTTGGAACAATCTACCAGATAACCAGGGGTGCACATCCAATTTTTTGGTTGGGGGGAGGGGTTGTATCAGGGGTGGCGCCGGAGGGGGGCAGGGGGCTTTAGCCCCCCGTCGGGGAAAAATTTTATGCCTGTCGAGGAATTTTTAATGGAAATTTGTGTTCTTATGCTCTGTAAGATATCCTCTATTCTGTTATACAGCCCTCTGTCGGGGAACCTAGCCCCCTATCGGGAAAATCCTGGCGCCACCCCTGGGTTGTACTCTAGCTGGAACACATTTCACAAATTTTCCTTTTTTTTAGACCGACTGGGTGTAACAAATTACAGTAGCATGTAAGTGAATTGTTCATCTCATGTGTTCTGGATCGATTTTTAAGAATTTTCATGTGTTTCTTTTGCTGTATTTTTCTAAGTTGTGAGGTTTTTTGCAGATTTAAAGGCCAATTTCATATTAGTGTAAAACAGTTTTGGACTGATCAACAAAAAATGGTTGTGTGACATCCTCAACATCTTAAAATGTGCGTCCCTACAGATAACTTCAAAAAACTAAACCCGTTCACTCCCGGTGATGATGCAGCTGTACAGAAGCAACTAATGCGTTTTGTCAGATTGCATGGGGGTTCTACGATTGTAGATGTTGGATCAATGTAGCCTCAAAAATTTTGAACTAGAAAGGAATCAAGCTATTGAAGCATAAGTCCCTCCTCATAAGAAGTAGGCAATTCCCTTGAAGAACAAAGGACCACATGGTCCCTGGATGAAAGGATTAAGGCTTAGGAAAAAATCAAGCAATTGAAAGATAGTTACAGCTGTCCGGTAAGTAGGAATCTGTAGCACAGGCCAGATTCCAGGTAAAATTAATTTTATAATCCCCTAAAAAACTGTCTATTTGTTTGTGAATGAACCTTCAATTTGAAATAAATCTATCGTTAAAATTAGCATATTGGATTAGTGGTGACTCAATAACGTATATTTTTTACCTCAACCCATCGTTTGAAATTTAATTTGTTTTCTAATGCAAATCTTTGAATATCACAGGGGTGGCGCCAGGATTTGCCCGACAGGAGGGCTATGTTCCCTTACTTTCCCTTGCTTTATAACCGAACTGAGGGCATTTAGAGGCAATAGAGCACAATTTGCGTTAACAATTCTACGCCAAGCATAAATTTACTCCCCGACGGGAAAGCTACAGTCCCCTGCCCCCTCCTAGCCCCACCCCTGAAATATAACGTGCTAGTTAGCTTGCTTCTAAGCCACTATTCAACGTCTGATGTAAATAAATGAATAGTTATTTTATTATTGTTGTTAAACTGTACTGCAATGGGTTTAGACATGACACGCTGAATTAAAGAAAAGTAGCTACTAGACGTAAGATGGAAGGGCGCAGCCACAAAAGGGGAATAACAAACAGAGAGTGCACCCCTCTTATCTTAAAAATATTGCCAATAAAAACAAGTTATTTTGAAAGATTTAAAACGATCCACCTCATAATACTAACTAAAATGGATGCAAAATACCTATGAAATGTTTTCCATCAATAGATATCCTCCCTCCAAGCAGTTGTGCACAAACCCCGCAGCTACCATCTTTCTTCGAAACCATAGCACCATCTTGCAACATCACTTTGTTGTTGTATGGTGAATCGTCTAATAAATATTCGGCTTTGGAACGATCAAAACCAACGTACAGAACGCAGTTTGCATCATCTAGAAGAAACGATATCTATAACTGTTTAGCAATCTGAAGTAAAATTGCACGGGGGCATACGAAGGAAGGGCAAATCAATTGCAAAATAGAAAAATCGATATTTTACTAAGAGCAGGACAGGGTATTTGCCCCCGCTGCCTTCCTGCTGTGAGTATCTTTGGTATGAAAGATCGTGCACAAAATCAATTTCACCTTTTGAAGGTAGCTGATTTTGAAAGTGTGGAGGAGCCACCCTTTATTCCATATACATTCCTACCTACATGAACTTTTAATAACATGCTCCGTGTATCTGAGAGGCAATGCAATAAACCTTTTTCGAATCCTTTTCAAATTAGACATATAATGGATGAAATAATTCTTACCTTTTAATCTATTTGTTGCTTTGATTGCAAATGGAATGATGTGTACGATAAATATGATGAGAAACTTCTTCATTATTGCCATCTCTTTTATGACAAATTCAAACTGATTGGGTCTGTTTTACCTAAGATAAACAGTTGATAACAGTATTAAATAGATGGTTTGAATGATAGTGGCGCCTATTTCGACAACAAATTGTGTCCAGATAGACTCTTAAAAATAAGCAACAGGTCAAAAAGCAAAGACTCAAGTTTTCACCACACCAACCCTTTCATCTCTGGTGGGACAATATGGTCCTTTGATTTCCAGCGAGAATATGTATCCTCATAGGAGAAGAGGCTTATGCTTTAATAGCTTGATTCATTTGTAGTTTTATATTTGTAAGGCTTCTTTGATCCAACATCGTGAATTATAGTACCCCCTTGCAATCCGACCTATAGCATTAGTGGCTACTGTATAACAGTTTTATCACAGGGAGTGACAGGGATAAGCAATTAAAAACCTTGACGAAGGAGCTGTTACCAGATTTAAAACCATGTTACAATAGTCTTTTGTTGATCTTTAACTTTGATTTCTCCTCAGTCCTTTTGGATAAGGCGCTAATCGTTGTTTCGCTATAGGTTATCACATATCTTGCACAATAGTATTCCAAATTTCGATTTTCCAATAAAAAAGGCGTGAAATTCTCACCTTACATAGTGGAGCAACTTTTAAGCATAGCTGAAGGCTGAAATCTCAGATATTTTAATTTAAGTAAACTGAGGTGCTTACTAAAATGAGTGTCCATTTGCTCCACCCAATGGAGCAATGCCTTTAGCATGTTCTTCAACACACACACACACACACACACTCAGAGACGACGTATTTTATGACGACAGTACCGAAATTCACATATTATATTATTACAAAATATTGTGATCAATCTTACTTCATATCGCAAATCTTAGGCCGTGCTTCCAGCGCCGGCTAATCGAGACTAAATTGATAACAACAGCTGCGCTCATTGCAAATATTTGACCAAATGAAAATCTTCTTCAATACGATTTTAACTGTAAATAACTAGCAATAAACTCAAATTCATTGATAGAAAGAAACTAAGAATCTTTTCACCTGGTTAGCAATCCGCAATAAATGAACCGTGACCAATAATTCAATATGGCGGACTTATGAGACATTACTTTAACAACCTCGACTTTCTCCTTCTTGGCAGTGCAAAACTCTTGATTTCTCCTTCGCCCAGATCGAAAATTTATGTAATTTTGATAAATTATTTATTCAAAGAAGTGAATAAACCAGTTGTTTTTAGAATAAATCCAGCTCAACTTGACATTTAGGCCCATTTCAAAAACAGGTCACGGTTCATTGATTAATCACCAAACTACCAGTCTTGTTCGGCTCAAAACTCAATCTGTGACTATAATACCAATCAGTCGTTATCATAATTACCATGAAAATATAAATTTAGAATTACTATTTTTCACAAAATGACTAATGGTAGTTTTAAGAGATAGGAATGGCAATGCTCGATAAAAGTGGAAGACTTTTTTTCTATGCAGGCGATCTCGAAAATTTTCATAATGGTATTCAGAAGTGTTAGCAACTTTTGACTTGCGACCCAGGGATCATGGGTTTGAGGAAGGCTTCTTGGTTTTCGGCAAACTCTCGAACATGCACATATATTTTTCTGCGCTTGTATTTGGTCAACACTTTGTGAGCACGTGCAGAAAAATAACTTGTAAGGCAAATGAATGAACCTCAACATCTCTATCGCTCAGAGATGCCGGCGGGGTTGAACGTGAGGGGGTCAGCAAATTAGATTATAGTAACGGGATAAATACGGGCTGTTAATGTTCACATGAACGAAATCCCGAGTCACCCCAGCTTTAAAGAACGTAAAGTTTTAGATGAATTTCAATTCATCCACTTTTATGGAGGTAAAAGATCTGTTGGACAATGACCATTTCTAACAGCGTACATGACAAACTACAAGGTGAACTATGTTGATTATGAAAAGTCAATTTGATCACAACATGACGAAAAATAATAAACAAACTATGAAATTAACCAGTTCATTTGGTGCTCTGTTAGCATGCTCTTCAGCGTCATCTTAAACGAAGGGAATGTATAAGCTAATTTACAGGCATTTGGCAATGAATTCCAAGCAAAAGACTTGTCTGCATTTTATTGCTTATCATAGACTCACCTTACGATCTGCGGTTGGAGGGTGAGACGGCACTTTTGCCCTTGATAACGACCTTTTGCCTTATTAAAATTTGAAACAGTGCTGATTAGGCATGAAAACTGCCTTGTTACGGCCTGTTTACCCTGCAAGATGCACATATATTTATAGTTATGACCCCAAAAACAGGGCCGTCGCCACCCAATGTCACTAGGAGGGGTGTAAGCGGAGGAATTTTCCGATAAGTTGGGCGTGGCATGTTCTGTAGGGTGTGGCCTTACACCTACCAAAGCTTTTGTAATCAGATTGCAATTTTGCTTGAAATTGACCGAAGCAAACGTTAGTAATATTAAATAAGGAGGATAACAGAGTAGTAAAATTTACCGAAAACAACAGCTTGCAGCCTAAGATTTGCCGACAGAGCCTGTTTCAGGGGGGGGGGGCAGGATTAACATCCCCAGACCGCAATAACGACAACCCTGCTCATAACTTCCATCCAGTGTTGCCTCTAATCTAAGTTAGAACCACGATAAATCATGTTCGTCAATGAAGATATGCTATTCGTAAGACTGAATAGAGCCTATGAGAGTGCAGTAAAGAAACGTGAATGTGATGAAAACAATCAATTATTCACATCAAACACATTTACAGAATAATGACCAAGCTATGGACTAATTTACAATTTTCAGAGCGATTGTGAATACTCTTTAAGGTGGAAATATTTGAATAGTATGCAAGCAAACATGAACACGTAACTGACATGCAATTATTCAGTCAATTATACACTCATTGTTTTATAAGAAACAATGTACAAGAGACGAGTGTTTAATCAAGGGCACCGCAACGGGAAGACACCGGGATCCCACACTTTGGAAATAAACTAGACTTCACGTAACCCTTTCCCCCTGGACTATGGCTCAATGACAAACACCGAAAAAGATCATTTTTCAGGGGGTTAAGTACAAAATATTGTAAATGTTCTGACGGCAGTTTTCTATAATAGTTTACGCTTTCAACTAAGTTATTTGACAATGCTACCCCCTGAAATGCGTAGAATGGGTTTTAACAGTTAACTGAAAATAAATCCGGGTGCGAAAGGATTAACAGTTCAGTCTTTTGAGGTAGCTAGTTGATGCGACCAGGACCGGCCTCGCATCTGCCACCTCTCCATCCCAATATCCTACCGTCCAAGCCTAATATCCTACCCATGAAGCCATTTGGTCACAGCCCAAACAATGGGACCAGCTGTGCAAAATGCTCACGGAGGATGCCTTATACGAATGTCGTTCTTTAATTATCCACTCAGGAAAGGTCTTTTAAAAACTAGGTGCTAATTTATGTTCCCCGATATTCATTGGTCATTCTAGTTCTTAGAAATGACTTAGTCGCTGCGTGCGTTCCTGCCACTGCGCACTCCATCACAGCGTTTAATGTCAGCTAAAAAGGCAAAGGGTGATAATGAACGAAACACAAGGGAATGCGATGGACTTTCCAACGCGATAATTTTCGTGTGAAATCAATCGGGAAAATAAAATGTCATTCAATGCGAATACTTTGCACTGATAACTTTGCATTGCTTCTTACAAACAAATGAACGTAATATGAACAAATAATTGACATGCAATCATTTCTTATTCGAATATATTATGAACAACTAATTGCCAAGCAATTGCTTTATGAAAACGTATGAACAAAGATCTTGCGCAAAAAGCAAGCGACTAACTCTTCGTAAATATCAACAGATCATCAATAGAGTTTAAATAAAACAAAGCCAAACATACATGAATGTTTGGAAACAGTTTTGCTTGTGACTAGGGGGCCTTTGCGAGGCAGTAGCGTAGTCAGGGGGGCAATGAAGGGAAGGTCTTTACCTCCTCTCCAATTGGTTAAAAGTTTGGTGTCTAAGCTAAGCACAAATCTACGAAGTCGGCAAAACACAGGAGCTCTTCCATCCCTTGCTTCAATTGGTCTTCACCGTCTCAAAGACATGGCTTTGTCATTGATACAGGGTAAAAAGCTTGCAATAAGCAAAAACATCCAGATAAATATTATATATATATATACATCAAAAGGATTCTCCACTGCTAGCCCAGTATTTAGATTACGAGAGACAACCCACGTAATACTTCTTGGACTGCTTCAAACATTCAAGGCGTTTTTCCTCCTCCGTAGCACACGTTACGTCTGCACCTCAGCTTAGGGTTACTCGTTTCATAATGGTTAGCGTTTAGGCATTGACTTTAATTCAGGTGAAGGTCAATGAAATTGTTTTATTTTGGGCCAGTTCTACGTTTTTTTTGGAAAACAGTGCAACACTTTGGTAAAAAAGTTGAAATTTGTGGTTTATGGTCTGTTAAAAGCCAGAGGCTACTCTTCCGACTTTACATTTTCCCCCGGTCGCTGTGCGGAATCACATATAGTAGAGTGCAGCCACAGACAGCTCTCATAACTACGGACCAGGGGGCCATTAATACTCATGGCTCAAGTGAGGCACGATTTTGTATTAACACCTTGCTCATTGGCGCTATACTCACGAATGGTATGAGCGTGGATTCGAACGAATGACGTTAAGATCTCTAGTCCTACACCTTTTCCATAGCACAACACTTTGGTACATATCGCACCACAAAAACGTGTGTTTAACGTTGACAAACTTGACTTTTCACGGTACAAACAAGACGAGAGCATCGAAGGTTTTAATTTGAACTCAATCGAAATAAATATGATATTGAAATTAAAGATGCGAACCTTTGAATGGAATTCTTATCAAATGAATCACAGGAATTGCAATCACTTTAATAATTATAAACTCTCCTTTATTTGTAATAATTTAAAAGTGCCTAAAGTGTTACTTTCAACATATTGAAAAGTCATTTTTATTTAGTTCAGAACATTTACACGCATATTTCAAAAGATTATTAAATTATTAACAAACATTATAAAATGCATCAAGCAAAAACTTTTTGTTTAAACTTCCTACCATGTTTCTTTTTCGCATTGCCAAATACCTCTTTGCACAGTTCTTCTTGTTGCTGATTAGGCAACTGGTTGATAGGCAATTGGCACAAGCCATTATGCACAACGTCTTTGCCATTATACCATTTGTCGCATCTGACAAAAAAAGATCACGTCACGCCAGTCATATGATTGCAAGCACGTGGTCATGAGACTTGGACCCAATCCATGATATGACTGTCAGCCATGTGTCATGGGGGTCATAAGTTTGTAAGTGTAGAACTCATTGTATTGAGCAGTTGTTGTTTGATGAGTTCAAAGTAGCACAATATCCCCTATTCTCTGGTCTCTCTCTCGAACTATTTCCGCACATAATATAAAGTAGGTACAACTTCAATTACAAAACGATTCCTAAAATGCTTCGTTTGGTCAACAAGGTCAACAATACACTATGGCTACGAAAGTTGGTAAATGGATAAAATGATGCAAAGGAAGTTAATAGCAATGGAAGTGTGGTGCTTTAGAAAAACACCAACAATGTCTTAGGTAAAAAGAGTGAGTAATGTCGATGTTTTAGTGAGTTGTTATAAAGAATGATCATTGATAAGGACAATAAGTCAGATGCAATTAAAGTTTGTTTAGCATATCATTAGAGAAGACAGTATTGAGAAACTGGTCGTTTAAGGGAAAGTAGATGGGAAGAGAGCAGTAGGCAGACAGAGAAGAACTTGTATGGAAGGTTAGATATCGTCGGTTGCCCTTCGAAAGATCTTCTTCCTACTCCAACCGAAACACGAAGGTCAAAGGTCATGGTCGCCAACGTCTAGAACTGATTGGCATCGTAAGGAGAAAAAAGCACGGAGGAGCACACTTAGTAATTTCAAGCTCTAAGAGTCTCGTTTTCCAACCGCGCATATTTGTATTGTAAACTACGTCATTACCGCTGTTCGAAACGTCTGCAAGGTCAGCACTTTTCCAGCTCAGACACAATGATAGACCATGCAGCAAATAAGTTAATAGAGAGATTTGGTTTCACGACAAGCACGAGTACCCCCCTGCGTTGAATAATAGGTTGTACCCGTACTCGTCCTGCGTTTGTGCAGCTTATGGAGGAAAGAAGGTCCGAAGTGTAAGCAATCATGGCGGATGATGAACATTTAGCTGCGGCAATGCTATACGCAGAAGAAGTTATAGAGAATGAATTCTTGCTACTAGTTGTAGAACGCGAGGAGAAGGCTCCAGTTCTCCTTTATTTTAAAAACGATCAATTTGCGCTGGACCAGTTTCTTTAAATCATCGGATATAGGTTTCCAGGCTAAACCCCAATCCTTTGACTGCTCCTTATGCGTAAAGGGCTCGATCAGGAACAATTCTCTCATTCTCTTATTTCTCAGGGACAATTCTCGTTTTTGCGGCCATTTTAAATCGATTTTATCAGCACGTAAATTCGTTCTACACTGTACGAGGTTGAGTTGAAATGTCGTCGTGAACAGGTATGTTTAGGACGAGTTTCGATGGTGATTCCCGCTGTAATGCGCAGATAAGATGCGCTGTTGTATATCTCGTACTCGTACTCGTTTTGAATCTCAACCTCTCTATCATCAACACTCTACATAATCAATGCGATACAAATATTGCAAAGGAAATAGATCGGTAATTTGAATAGTAATAGGACATTGCAAGAAAAAATTTAAAGCAGAATAGAATGAGGAAAAAATAGAGTTACCTTTCGTTAGAATGAAATACCATCAAAAACTGTGAACTGCCATCTTCCAATGTCCTCCTTCCGAGAGGCTAAGATTAAAATCATAACATATTAGCAGATGAAACGAAAAGTTATGCATAAGAAAACAGACTTTCAGAGTGTTATAAAGACTTATTTGAACTAAGGTTTGTAAAGTCTTAATTCCGAAAAACTAACTTGATGCTGCACAGGTGACATCAAGACCTGGATTAGGCTCTATAAATGCAATTGCAATGGACAGAAAACGATGGCAGAGTTTTTTAATGATGTTTCGTATTCTGTACAAAAACGGAGAAACGTAGAAAAATTGATGCAGAAACTAAAATTAAAATTTGCATAAAGATACCTGTACTATGCTTCGAAGTCCATTCATTTTTAACAATTTTTCTGAGTTGTTTTCTAAATGAAATAGTTTCTTCTTGACATAGCTCATTGAATCTCTGTCAAAATCGTCATTCATCAAATCTGCAATAAAAGCCAGATATACACTGATATAAGATCAGTAAGTTTTTATTATATCCTTGTCTAAAAGGATTTAATTATCAACATTCATTGAGGCAAATAGACCAAATATGAGAGAATTAATGATGAAATATGAGGAATGAAAGTAAAGAATGAACTAATGAAAGAATGAACGAAGAAACGAAAGAACTTACGAACAAACGAACGAGCGAGCGTAGTATTGAGTAAATGACGGAATAAATGAAAAAATGAGGAAACATATATGAATGAATTAGTGAATTAATGAAGAAATAAATGGATTGAGGAATTATTGACAAATGAAAAAATAAAAAAAATAGAAAAAGAAAAAGGGAAAAATGGCCTAATCAAATAAAACAAACAAAGAATATTTTATGGTTTCAAGTATACTTCAAACTGGAATCATGACGTAACTAGCCTGCGCATAGATTTTACAATGTGCTGCAAAGGAGAAAAAGGACCTTCAGAAGTTCACCTTTTCTCCTTCGTAGCAGAATGTAACGTCTGCGCGCAGGCTATGTAGTAAGATGCAATAATGGTAATAATTAACATATTCAAAGGTATTGTAATAATTTAAAAGTTTTTCTCGATACCATCAGAGAAGACTGGGAACAACCTAGGCCTTTACCCAATCAAAATTTAGAAAGATTGTTTTTTGAATGGAACAAATGAATCAATGAATAATTGAGATGCAACAGGCTGACAACATACTTGTATTTAAATGCCTTGTCCTCCTCATCAACATGCCTGTTGTCTTTCGTCTCTTTGATTCTTTGCTCGACGTCGATTCGCTACCCGATAACGTATCATCTGCGCGTCCGGGACTGGGTACAGTCTCCTTCGCAGGGTCCTTTGGTTTTTTATAGTACTTAGACCGCTCGTTAAAATGTGATTGAACGTGACGTATTAAGGCACTATGGGATGCAAATGATAAACTGCAGGGCTCAATAACACATTGAAACGGCCTTATTCCAACGTGAGTGTTGACGTGTTTTACAAGCCAGTTATACGAACTGCTTGGCTTATTATAAACTTTGCAGCCTTTCCAAAAGCAGAAAAACAAGTCGCTTGCAGCCATAGTTTTAACATGCATCTCCTTCACATGCGTCTTCAACTCCATAGCATCTGTAAGCTTTGCATCACAGTTCACCCAGTTGCAAGTACAAGATGGCGTCCCACAAGACTCCTTGCTGTCCTCTTTACTATTTTTGCCGGCATTTTTGCTACTTCGTAAGCTAGTTGCTGTGCTACCATCGACCTTATCGCGGTCTGTTGTGGAAATTAAAGAACTTGGATGAGTACTTTTACAAGCTGTCACCTCGTTAATTTGTGAATTCGATTTACTTCTTTCCGTCTTAGCAATATTATTTTCTGTTAGATTTACCGTTGTATTATAATTTATAAATTTTTGCTCTGTACAATGCGTATTGTCATTAATTGTTTTATTTACATTTCTAAAAACAGCATCTTCTGAAGTTCCCGTCGCTTTTCTTCGGTTGCTACCACGGCTCTTCAAATTCAATACATTTTTATCCAATTCTTCGTTGCAATGGTTCCTTTGATCTATGTTACTAAAGCTCGTGGACAAATTTCCATTTCCATTTAAAACCGTACTTTTAGAATTCACGCTCTTTAATCGCACTCTTTTCAAATTGTTATCACCTGGCTCCTTCCAATCATGGGTATATTTACTGCCTATAACACCATTCTTAAAAGGAATGTTTTGCTTTTTAGTCTCCCTGACACCACCTACAGCATCGATTTCACTTCTACTTTGTTCCCTTCGACTGATACTAATACAGGTACTGTGACTCATTCCAAAGATAAGATCTTTGCATCTCTCGAAACATTGGCCTAAATCGCAATCACATGCATCTCTTATGGCCTCCGTAATATTTGTATTTGTTGAGTATTCTCCGTCAGCAAAACTGGATAGAACTGATTTGCATTTCACAGGCTCTTTACCATTCTCGAATAACATCATGTGTCTATCACCATTACAATGACCGTTCAAAGATGGCTGCCGTTTCTGCCTCCTGGAAACCATAATATAAGCATCATTCGGCCTGCAGTCGTCTAAATTGTCAATTTTGATCGAATCGTAATCCTTTTTTCGATCTTTTTCAAGACCATCGTCAACCTCCACGCTGTTCTTGTTAGCATTGGCTTCGGCGTTCTTTTCAGTGGCCTTGTCATTTGCCAGTTGGCTTGGCCTTCTTATCTCGTTTATATTCTTCAAATGTTTACTAACTGATTCTTGTGTGGTTAACCTGAAATTTCAAATAATATATCGCATTCAATAAAAGTAATAGAATGTCTACGATAAGTCAAATCAGTTTTGAGTAGAAGGCAAAAACTCTGATCATAATCATAATTTGGGTTGACATGTTCATTGCACAAACTTTCAAAGTTCGTTGTAAGGCCTTTAGAAGGAGCCTGTAGCGAAGCGCAAAGCTCTTAAAGTTTATGAGGATCTTTGAAATCTTATATCCAATTGTCTTTTATCATAAAAGATCATTGAAAGAAGAAATACAAAAAGCTGGAAAACGGACATAACAAACAAAGAACTATTTTCCTACAAAATAGTTAGGAAAGACATATAAAGCCCAGGAAAAATTCGTTTCCCTTACAGGTTACAGAATGCTTGCAAAAACAGGCAAAGCACATAACATTACGGTTAAATATAATCTCGGAGACTTCAATTACATCTATTCAGGATATTTTCGGACTATGTTTAACAGACTATTATAACCGATATCAATAAAACAGTAAAGAATAGCATACAATATCTGCCAAACGGGAAGACAATCCACGCTAAAAGAAGCTACCCCCGGCTTGAATTCAAGGAGGTGATATCCCCAATGATGATTCCCATGTTGCGGATTCCCCTAAACTTGAATAAATGGATGCTACCCCCTGGAATGCAATTGTTTAACGGAACAAAGGACGGCTTTCGTTTACTTCGGTTTACTTGTGGTTGCGAAGAAAAATAATTGAAATTCGCCCGTACGGCCAAAGAATTAGCTTTGTGTTTGACAATTTCTATTCCAAATTTATGGCTATGTTTGAAAACAAATACGGGAGCTATCCAGCCGCGTTTCGATAAAATTCAAATTATCTTTAAGTTTTCTGCTAAACTTTAAAAGCCAAAAGATGGTTTTAGATAGTTATCAAAGTTGCTCTGAATGTCATGTCCCCCAGAGGTTCATTTTACTTCCTTGGTCTTCATTCGAACATAAGCCAAGAAAGTGGAAAGAAAACCAAAAAACTCTTTTCAAAACATGCTTACAATATTTCATGAACACATTTGGTCCTGCTAAAGTTTGGTTTTTCTAATTTTCCCACATAATTTCAGCATCTGGTTTTCTTGAATTTGTTTATTTCTATGTTGCAAGTCTAATTAGAGAAAGTGATATTGATGGTGTTGCACTGATTCTATTACAAAAAGTTTGTTTCATCGTTTAAACTATATATTATATTCTCTTCAGTATTTATGATGTTGTGTTTCAATTGCTGCTGGCATTTCATTTCTTAGGTTGTGTTACTTCCACTAGCTTGGCATTTTATAGCACTGCGTAGTTTTTTGAAGTGTTCCATTTAGATAAAATTGAACTTGATTTAAAATTCATACATCGATTCCTACGTAAAGAGAAGTAACATTTGAAAACAAAACATACTTTTTCAAGTTGGAGAAACTCAGAACTGACATATTTGACGTTTTGAGAACCGATATATACCATTCTCTGCCTGCAGTTTTTTATAAAAACATGTCTATTAGATTCATCTAGTGTTAGTACAAAGACTAAAATAAGTTGTAAAACTTGTTTATCCAACCTATATGTAAAGCCTAGAGTTCTCGATTCATGGTTAATGGTTATAGATTGCAATGCATCGTGTTGCCTGCTCCAAAAATGTATTTGCCTTGGGAGATCGATCAACAAAATTTTGAAATAGTCTCATTCTTCTGCCCCCCGCCTTCCTCACCCCCAAACGAAAGAAAGTTTTTACGAGTACACGCTGCGTTCATAGAAACAAATCTCCCAAAAGTCGAAAACAAAACGTTGTACGGCGGAAACTTTGCTGTATTAAAGAGCAAATTCAAATCTTCTTTATCAATTAATCCCAAAACTCATTGAGATCTACAAGTTTTGTTCAAATGAAATTTGTTGGGATATTAAGAAGTAATCTCATTATTAACTATTCACACTGCGAAGGAGGACAATACGCATCAACAAAAAGGGAGCTGACCATCAAACCAAATACGATTAGGCCAAAGGGAAAACTGCTATTTACATTATCACACAAAAACTAATTCAGAGATATACAATTCTGTAATCTGCCATCTCAGATGTTAACTTAATATTCACGGCAGAGGAATAACTTTAGAAGCCCTCAAGGTATAAAAGTGGTTTTGTTCTTAGGATTACAGGCTTTTTCTACCATGCATGAAAAGCTTCAAACGCCAGGAGCATTTTTCTAATCCTTCGTTACGTTCAATCAAAAAGAACTACAAATCACCTGCGGAAGAGGGGGAGGGGGAGGGAGGCGGGGAGAGGGGAGAGGGGGTAACTGTCATTTCTGATAGCAGAAAACAATCCTTATACACGCTATTTTATATACAAGCCTTTTACGCGCTATTTTATAAGAAAAACCTTGGTACGAAGCATCAGGCTGACATTTGCCAAACAATAAGGACAACATAAGCAAGAAAGCGAGCTAAGATTAAACAAAACTTGAAAAATGAGAGACCGAAAACAATTGAAACATAACAACAAAAGAAGAAAAACAATAACGATACTGCATTAAAACGATTACAAAAATTTATTGTAATAGAATTAGTTCAAAGCCGTCAATATCACTTTTTTTAATGTAATTTTGAGATAAAGATATAAGAAACAAGATAAAAAATCTGAGGCTGAAATTATATAGCTAAGGAAATAAACGTCAAGCTGAAAGTATTCTCATAAAATGCGTGTTTTATGCCCTATTGATTTGGTCTTTTTTACTTACCCTGCCCCCTTGCTTGCTTTAGGCGTCCTTGTGGCTAGCGGCTCCGGAAATAGGGGCATAAGGGCCGCATAGCAGATGAAATGCAGAGGTGAAATAATTAATTAACATAAATTAGTTAACAATATCGATAATTAAATCGAACACAGAAAAGGGAAGTAAAGCAAAGAACACCACAGTCACGCGATTGTACACGCGTATTTTTTTATAAGAAACACTCAATAAGAAATCAACCCTGAACTTAGGTGTTTCATAAACTTTTAAGAAACTTTTAAGAAACGTTTAGTGCTAAAATCAACAAAAAAAATAAGAAACTGAGTACTATGTCAGAGATTAGTTTCTTATAGTAAAATGCGTGTACTCAAACAGCAGTTATAAAAATGGGGTGGTACCCCATCACGATCTTATCAGAAAATTTCATGCACCAGACACTGGGTTTCCCTTGATTTCTAATTCACTTTTTGCAAAGGCAAAAACCTTTGACATTCCATCTAAAAAAAGACTATTCTAAAAGCAGGATTGCAGAAACCAAGAAAGGAGAAATAAGGAATCTTTACGGTTTGGTTCTTTTAAATATAGCTTTGCTGGACATCTGAGGGGCAGAACCCCTCCAAGCGTATGACCGATCTTGACACGATCTTGGTGATGCGTCAACAATCCTGCACCTCAGGTACCGTGCAAAAATTGTAAGGTGCGCCACTACACTATGGGTACCACTACACACACATAAATACTTCAAAATCTGAGGGGCGCCCAGGTGCGCTTTCTCAGGCATTTAAGAATTATCTTGAGTGCGCCATCGACATACTTTGCAGTCTGGCCTCCACTATAACCCTTAAATCAGTGACACAACAGAATACAAATCAATATTACGTGCGCACCCCCATGCTTGAGTTTATACCAACGTGTTTTCAAGGCACTGAATCCCAACTGAACTTGAAATCGAAAATCGCCTGCGTTTTGGCCAACAAGCAAACAGATCTCGAGGAAGGCTTTGCTACATTTGCAGACAGCTTTCGAAAGTCAATAAGAGGCAGGAATGCCGGAAGGAAGGGAGAGCAAAGGGCCAGAACATGACCTATGGCCAGAACAACAAAGTGAAAGTAAAAAGAATACCAAATAAAAGTATTGGACCCTTAAAAATTGACACGCCAAAGGGGTTATTATCACTCTTTATGTTGGAAGGGTGACAGCAACCCCTCCTAAAATCACTAGTCGCCGCCTTTGCAAAACACAAAATAGTAACATATTGGTACAAAAACTATCCCGCGGTGACCAGATTTGACCTGCCAGAATATTTTTCCTTGGTTACTCAATCTCCTTTATACAACGAGCTACCTCTTCACCCTAAAGTGCCATCCCCGACCCTACCTGAAGTATGGCGAGATCCCATCTCTCCATCGCGAAGTGCGAAGGTATGTGCAAGGAGGAGAGGGTGCACCTCTCAACGCAGGCCCGATGCCAGAAGGGCGCTAGAGGGGCTTAGCCCCCCTCAGACAGAATGGAAAAACAATAGAAATAATCGCATAAAAACACATTTTGTAGCAATTTTAGAATTTAGCCCCCTAGAAAAATTCAGCTAGCCCCAGGCTTGTCTCAGCGTCCCCCCCTCCTGGGGAGATATGGCCAAATATAAGTGGGCTACTAAAGGGGGATCTTAGTTTGGTTACATTATCAACAGTCACAACACCCGACTGGGTCATCACCTTGGAAATTCAGTCTGGGAACATGCGGGTTGTTCATTCTGCTATAAATAACCCCAGCTTCGAAAGACAATGTGACGTGGGAGAAATTTGATCTTTGGAAAGGCCTAATTTATACAAATGTGGTCAAACGACCATGAACAAACCTTATACCCCAAATCGCCCCCCTACGGCTCAGCGCTCACGGCGAAAGATGAGATATACTGTCTCACACAGGCGTGCCCTGAAAACAGATGAGAAAAAGATTTATTTACAAAGGGTTTTGCAGGTGACAACTACTGCTTGGGCAGTTTAGCTTTACTTTATTCAATCTATTCGCAGTGATTTAATAAAATTCAAAATCCTTTGAATCACCGCATTATCTTCCACATTGTTTACATCATTTCCAGTAGTCATACATAATTAAGTCTAGATAAAAATCATCAAGATAAAACTATGCCATCCTACAAGACCATTTTTAACGAATTCTATGCCATGTTTGTTCAGCTTATTCTATCTCTGGCCACCTGAATCCAAACCTTTTGGTAAATCAATGAAGTATTCCTTACAAACACCGAAAGAGAAGCTAGAACCGGAATATTCAAATAACATCAAACATTGGGAGCCACATGCCTTATTACGTGTTTAAAAAGGCAATTCCAAAAAAAGGAAGGGCGTGGCCGGACCCCGTCACCATCTTACCCTCCCACTTCGCGGAAGCTGGCGCCGCCACTGGCCTTCTTTGTCTTGTTTTACCAGTTATGTTCACTAAAGGAATGGTAAATTTCACATTGAATCGGTTTTTATAAGGAATTCCAAGCAATCGCTGAAACGAAAACATAGTAGAAACCATCCCAGGTCGGAAACACTTTGTACCTCCTTTATATTACTGGGATGGCGTCAACTTCAACCTTAGTCTGGGAAATCGGCTGAGAAATCGAAACTGTGAGCATTTGTTGTCATATCCTCGAACAATAAATGACAAACTTTATGCAGTCTAATTTTCTAACCTCATCCTGATTATAAACATTACCCAAATTTTTCCCCCACTATGTCATAGTCCCTCATAAACTAATGTGCAAAATATAACACACTTTCAAACAAATTCGATTTTGATTCATGAAATTTGAAGTAATTGTGATGCTACCACGATGCTGCAGAAAATAAAACGATGACTGAACATTTTTATTACCACCCTGAAGTATCTATTTTGAGGAGAATCTTCTATTATTAAGAATGAGAAGCTCTTGCCAATCTCTTACCAATAGACTCTGCATTCTGCAAATTGTTTCTTTTTGATCAAAGTTGTTAACACTCTCTTTTATAAGAATCAGGAAAATTGATGTTCAGGCTGGGTTTTTTTCTCAATTGTTCCAAAACTTGTGAGGTTGAATTGATCTTAAATTTTACTTTAATCATTTAAGTGTAGCTTAATCAATTTTTTCATAACAGAAATTTGTCCACAATAAAACATCTTGCCAATCGTTAACTGTTCATCATTAAAATCAAGGAGGGAAAATAACTAAGTTGTTAACTTGTTCTTAATTTGCTAGTAATTTCTAAACAATTGGAAGACTTGTTTTTTTATAAAATTATTCTTACTCGCATAAAATTGTTCCTCTTTCTGCCACGTTGCCCGCTCGACTCTTGCCTTCGTGATGAAGTAGTAATTTTGTGGTCTTGACCTGAGGTGAAATAGTAACGGGCCAATGTTTCTTTTGGACTTGACAAGCATTTGCCCTCTGGCAAGGGCTTAAATTTAAGCAGAAACCCAAAACTGATCGGGTATAGCTTAGCAACGGATCAAATTAAAATGTTATTTCAATGAGCGAGTTATGAAACATGTGATGAGTCACGAATACTTCATATTACTCTCATGAAAATAAAAACTTAATTAAAGGATTAAGGGGTAACGTATTTCCCAAGAGCTGATAAACCTTTTTCTATTTTACTGTTTTACAGCCAAGATTTGATATTTCAAACGCAAAAAAGATCGTATTTTTAGGGCAAAGTGGGTTTTGAAGGGCAAAAATTTCACCCTGTATCAACCACTGCAATGCAATGAAGTATGCCTCCTTATCTCTGTATCAATTAACGATAAAAAAGGCCATTTCACATTTTAGTTGAGTTAAAAACCTTACAGGCTTTCTGGGAGGGCCACAATTGTTCTGATTTATACACACACAGACCCCCGTCAAAATCTACGGTTGCATTTTTCGAAGGCAATTCGTTTTGTTATGAAAATCAAAGTTACTAATGTCCTTTTGTATGTAACCCCTAGAGTAAATTAAGACAGTTTTCACAAGCCCCGGGGGTTTATTAGTAGATTTAGAGTAGTCTATCTGTCATCTACCAACACGTCCTTCGAACAAAAGGGAGTCCTAGACAATTAGGGATAATAGCATTATTTAATTTAATTAATGTTATGGGATTTTGGGACACTTGCTAAGAAAAGAAAGTGCTGAATGGTTGCTCAAGTTAAGTGGACTAACTCAATTGCTGAAAGCTCCAAAACTCTAAAAACTCATTGGTCTGAAAGTAAAAATTGTGGGGCATAAAATCATAGGAGCAGGGGGCAACCAAGGGTAAGGTCGTTAGGGATAGCGGGCAAAATGTAAAATACCATTTCTCGGACATAAGAAATACCAACAAAAGGGTCATCAAACTGCCGAGATGGCAGAAAAAAATAGATGTCATGTTAAGTTAGGGGCTTTTACTACTAGCAATACACACAGTGAATTTTTCAGCAGAGCCCACCCCCCTTAGAGACCAACATGTCACTTTCACAGCTCTACGGTTTGAAAGAGAAGGCAAATGCAGATATTAAGTTTCTTAATTATTTTTATTAATACAATCGCAATAGGCTATTATGGTGACCCGACCACGCGACTTCTAATTTTAGACATTAAATCACCAAAAGTGAGAGCTCGTTTAAGCAAATTTTATGGCTGAAATCTTTGGAAAGAAAACACAGTTTGCATCCCAACCAAACTGTTATAATTGGATCAAAAAAGACGTGTTTTCTAATCTCTTGCATAAAGTTCATATGGAAATTTTGAGTAAGGTATGCAGTCTGGTATGGGCAAACACTTTGGAAATTTCTAATACTGCACTGCCAGCTACAAACAGTTTTTGTAACATTAGAATTTTGATGCAAGATGCATTAATAACAAAAGAATTGACAAAACACTAGACGAAACAGGAAGGAATTTTCACTTTTGGGAACCCCCAAGAACACATATACCCAGAGTCCCAAATAACCCATTTACAATCAAGAACACTGAACTATGTAAAAAGGGATTTTCTAAATCATTTTAACTTCTACCAAGGTAATGGTATCATGAAACTTCATTCATAACACCACTCAAACTATCAAACATATTGCATTATATAAAATGTTCAACGTTCCTTTAGCAATGCCATCGAATTTGGCAAAGGAAAATACTTCTTGGCTAGATTCTCTACGAAATGAGAAATGATTTTCAAACAAAAAATATAGTCTCATACAATTTTAGCTTGGAGAAACTCAGCACTGACCTTTCCTAACCTTTTATGGGGCCGAGTACTACTTTCATGTTAACCATTTTCTTACAGAAGACGTTTTCACTAGCGCAAGAATTAACATCCCCCGCAGTACAGAGCAAATATACTTTTCAAAGTCATGGTAACAAGGCAGCTAGCTCCTGATACGAAAAGGTACGGGCCACGCACATGATTCTCTTAAGAGCACTTTAAAGTTGGTGAAAACGCAAAAATACTACCGCAGACGACTGCTAAACTCTATGGCAGGGGGCACAAGCAAAGTGAAAGATAAACAGTAGCCAAATAGAAGATTTTTTCTGAGGGCAGATATCACCCCTGGTTCCCCCTGTTTCAGGCATCCTTTGATAATACCTTATGACAAACTAAGAACGCGTATTTAGAACTTAAATCAATTTCACATTTTCAATTATTTGGAATCATGTTTACAAAATTCACATTTCCATCTTCCTTTAGCGAGGAAATCACTTCTAGAGAAGAGGGGGGCAAGTTATTATCATATAGCTAGGGGTAACCCCATCATCACGACGGCTTTGAATTTTCATCACCGCAAGGAAAACCGTCAAGCAAAACAAGACCTTAAAAAAGATGACAAATTTTCATACAAAAAAGAAATTGTGCATCAAATTAAGTTAATCTTCATAACCATCGTCTAAAGAAAGGTTTCTGTTTTTAGGAAATTTTCTTTAGTTTTAAAAATTAGTCATTGGCATTTCTAACATTATCTACAATTCTTTAGGTTTAAAAGGCAATTTTCACTTAGCTTCTGATGAGTTTCTATTGACCTTTTGAAGTTATGTCTTATTGCCGGCTTCTGATTGAAAATGAATACAAAAATACAAACATTGACATACATTTATTGAAGGGATGAAGGGGTGGAAATTGCTCACTGCAAAAAATATTAAAACATTCCATAACAGCTTGAGGTAAGTCTCATTTGCCAAATAAAAACAAAATTTTTGTACTTTTGAAATCCCTCCAGTTAATCTATTTGTCTACTTTCGATTTTAAAGGCTAGTTTTAAAAACATTTAGTCACATTTCATTGACCTCAGCAATGAAATAAGACATTTCTTTATAATTATACCAAATTATTTCGACTGCATAAAATTGTCCCTACTAGCTGAAAGATACCTAAATGCGTGACAGTATGAAATATCAAAACTTTGACGTTGGATCGAACAGCTTTTTTTGTTTTCTTAGGATATAGTTCAAAATACAAACTAACTGTGAATTGAAAACAGTTTGCAGACATGCAGTTTGCTGAGACCATCTATCCTTTACTTTCGAGCACGCTTTTTATTTTGAAACAAAATGGCTTTGAAGTATTTCTCGGCTTGTCAAAAAGTTAGTCCAGCTTTTCTAGCCAAGGAGAGAATGGAATAATGGTTTGTTTCTTAAATTCCCTCTACATTTTCTAACAGCTGAAGCAAGGCATTCCAGGTACTTTATTTGTCAAAAAAATTATCATTTAAAGAACATCATAGTTTTTAAAAATGCCTAGTGATGGTAGAAGATGTTAGTTCTTGTTAAAAAAGCTCTAAGAAAGTTTCGAAATTGAAATCATGCGATTGCTAAAAGTTTCAAAACTGGGACCATTCCAAGCAGATAATCACATTCTTCGTACAAAGAGAACATGTACTGATTGCGTGGGGTAATGCACGTCGCAGTAGGGAATCGCGGGTAAGCACGTGTACTATTGCAATGAATATAAGCATCCTTAATGAAATATGAAAGCATAGCTCCAGGTACCACATTTTCTTTTCAAATAACAACAAAATTAGGACAGAAACAAGAACTTCGCATTATTTAGCGTTTTAAAGAAGTAAAATGAAATCCAATGACATGAAACAATCACGGTCACGGAAATATATCTCGATTAAAAGAACTTTGTTTGTTTTCAGTTCATAAATACATGCTAAACTCCTCAGTTACCAGGCAAAAGTTGCCTCGTATTCTAGATCGTTTTGTTGAGCATTTCAGACAACAAATTTGAGTTCACTTGATATAGCCTAGTTTAATTTGCAATGTGCAGCATTGCTACTTCAGGGAATTCAATAAGTCAGCATTTAAACTGCGGCCAAATGGCTTCGTAAATTAAACTTTAACATGAACCTGTTAAAATATTTAAGTCATATATTTATATAAGCATCTAGTCCAGGTAATTATCAACACCTCTTCACGTTAATTGGCTATTTCTAAAATTATAAGATAATACCTTATGTGTAGAGGGGCTGTAAGGAGAGTTTTAGTTCATAAAAAGACTCTTTGGAAATGTTTCCTTGTTAAATTAAATATCGAAGGAAGACTATTTGAAAAAGATACACCGGGCTTCCACTTACAAATGGATAATAGATGCGACTGATGACATTTCTTCAATTTATGCGCATTTTAAGGTTATGTTTATTGAGGCCCCATTGGGAATCTATGCCTATATTTATTGGTCCCATGGGATTCTATGCCACGTGGTCTGAGATCCGAATATTCATCTTTTGATCAAGGCGGTGTGGATACATAAACGAGCAAGTTAAAAAACACAAAACATGAAGGAGGATACGACTGGTCTTTTAGGGAAGACAATTGAAAACAAATTAAAGTAAGGGGAAAGATGCCGCTTCAAAAGAATCAATCAGATATTTGCTCCTTTTAATGATAAGGTGAAGATGCTCGAGCCAATGATAAATAATTTTGGCCTGATCGTTTAGCGCCAAAAAAGCTTGCAAAACAGCCCCGGGAAGTTTCACCACACTCTTTCCATTGCAAAATCTGTAAAATCTATTCAGTTTTGTTCTATGTTTCATAACTCACATCATTTGACGTACCCTTGTCTTACAAAAGTAAGCAAGCATCCAGCTTTAAGCAACAATGGCCTTAGCATGTTTATATTTTCTCTTTCTAGTTTACTTTTTACTTTATTAATGTGCCAAATATGAGATGAACAACCAAAAGCTGCTTGTACGATCAAGAACAGGTCGAACCAATAAATACTAAAAACAGCTGATCATCAACTGACCCTGGCCATTCAGGTCACTTACTACAAGTTAATTTGTTTCAAATGAGAAATTCTATCAAGGGATATGGGAACTTTCTTTCCTAACCCTCTTGTTCAAGAAATGATGTTCTAAAACATATTCAAGCCTTGGATGGTAACTAAGAGAAACCACGTTTCATTTTAAATACACATATAGCTGGAATCCTGTACCCAGAGCATAAGGCTTAGCTTAATTCAGAGGGTAAAATACTCGGTTTCGTGGCAGAATTATGAAGAAAAGGTTTGTGTTTGTGTTAAATCTAACATTTATTCGGTATACTTTGCATGTATCTTACAGAACGAGTTTACCTTACGATGGCATGGGTCAAAGTAAACTCACTTTTCTTAATCAAACAAAACCTTCCTTGAGTCTACACTGTTATAGATTTCACCAATACTTCGGACTTTTACTTACCCTTTCCCATTTTCTGCCAAAATATCTCTCTCTTCAGCAGTTAAACTCTTTCCTTTAATATCGTTTTCCTCGTCCACATCCCAAATTCTTTTCGAATGTGTGCTTTTGGGCTTAGCATTAGTACTGCTAAAATTTTTGGCATGATTATTCAATTTCCTTGCTTTACTACGATGGCCGCCCTCCAAGCATCCATTTTTTACTGCCCTTTTCAAGATGTTTTGATAACAAAACTTCTCTGCTCGATTCCGCGCTCCAACAACTTGATATCCAATTTCGGTTGATGCCGTTGAGGCATGCTGCTCTACTTCCATATCAAACGTCTACAATTCCAGCAATTTACCATAGCGAGCTTATCTTACAAAAACTCTCTGAAAATCAAAGAATTCTCGTAATAATACTCAATTTGAACGAACTATGGTCAGAACCGATTATTCAAGTAACTTTCTGCAGTATTTTTTACTTATTTTGAGCAACAAAATGACATTTCTAAACAGAATTACACTCTCGACATCCTTCTGCTTGCCCGTACGAAAACGCTGGACTTCCCACAAAGACAGCCGAACAAACAGAACCTCCCGTGAGCATTTTACTGTGGTTTCCATTCCCCATAATGGCGGCAGGTATTATTAGCGATTGTTCCGTGACACTCCGCAAGCATGAATTGCACACAAGATACACAAAATGAAAGGATCAATGGCTCATCACACACGGGGGTGTACCGACCCACCCCCAAAACCTGATTTGTTATTACATAGGGCGCATTGAAACAGGTTAAACATATGCTCCCCCGGCATCTTGGGGAATCCCCTTTTGATAAAATCTAAACTATTCATGAAATTCCACACCTTGCTATTTCCCAAACAACTGCAGGAACAGAGATCTTAAAGTGTGAGACAAAGTCTATGATTGAAGCCATGCAGAAACAACAAATAAGAGAGGATGCAGTCACATCACCCATACTCTATTGAACTTTCCTTTGTAATTTAAAACATACTTTTATCCTGCCAAATTACCGGAGGGGGTAGCCCAAATAAGCTTCGGGCTCTCTGATTGGTTGGGATAAAAGATTTCCCCGAGTTCAAGACATCTGTCACCAGGGTTATACGAAAATGGGGCTTACATTTGTTCTGAACATAAGAACAACTCAATAGGACCGCCGAGAGGGAGCGGCAAAGAAGGCAGTTTGCCTCAGGGCTCAGGGGGTCTAATCAACTAATATCAAAGTTCTTATTTATAGCCTCTTTAGATGTATGCCAGGAACCTCCTGGTAGAAGTAGCCTTCAAGGTTCTGAGAGTGCCGCCAGATTCAGTTCCCCCAGATTCCCTTACTGATTGAAAATAAACTAATTGAAAATAAAATTGATACTTTTCAAACTCTACTTCTTAATAAACATCTAGACTGGAGATCATCAAGGATACGTATATCTGTAATTCTCAGATAACATTTAAAAGTATAATAGTATAAAAAAACTTGTATTATAAACATCCAATGCCTTATATTGGCTAATGTCTAATTTATCTATACCCTAATAGTTTAAGAACAAATAGCTATACGCAGCCAGCCTGGTCCTCAATTTTACTGGTTCTTATAAAAAAAAGGTTGTATGAGTTTCGCCTGCTTGCAAATTCTAGAATCAGGAAATATCAAGAACCTGGCCGTCACTCTCTGTCATATCAGATAAGCTCTACAAACACAAATTCCATTTTTTTGTTTTATCCGTAATTCGTTAAGGAAACGGTTCTGACCAAATACATCGTTACTATCTATGATCGTTACATAAAGGATATGACAAGGTTCATCAATATATACTGGCTAGTTCTTTGAATTTCCTATTAAATCAAGAATTTCTTTCATTTTGAATCAGTTTAGTTTTCCAATCGCCTTGGTACTTGGTAATACATACTGTATTGAATTTACTCGTATAAAACTATTACTTCTTCCTTCGACAGAAAATTTTTCGAAACTTTTCGACAATTGACTGTAAAACAATAGACCCATTGATTACAGAACAATAGCCTCCTTTTTAATCTATTGTTTAAATCAGAACGAATTTCCGACGAAATGGCAATTTGTGGTCCTTGAAGGGCGCTCCGCCCCCCATTTTCCCACTGGCTTTGTCCCTGATTGACTGCGAATCTATTTTCAATAAGGGCCTTATCTAATCAGATATTGGATTATACCTCTAAGAATTCACATGTCTTTTACAAAGTTCGCAATACTAATTTTGTCGCTTAAATTAAAACTTAAATGCCCTTTTCCACCATATAAAAGCAATCACTTCTTTTTTAATGAGCCAAGTACAACGCTCTTGTAAACAGTGTATTTATATCAAAACGCAGAAATTGCGACAAAAATTTTCACTCAACGCCAATCTCAAAAAATGACTTCACATTGTATTCTTATCCATGATAAATTAACCTTGACAACACTTTCACAAGCATTGTTAATACTATTTTAACAGAAAGTAATTAATGCTTACAAATGTAAACCAAATGTTGAAAAATTAGCTAAAATGCAACGGATACCCATTCATAACCATTGACAGTAGCAACCCCCGGTGATCAGAGACTCGTCTCCAAGTCCCTCCATTCCGTTATTCTTTCACGCTTGCAAGAGGCTGAACGCAACTGCATGTAAAGCGAAGCTTAAAATCGCAAGATTATTTGCTATTTAGCGTGCGTTATCGCAAGTAAGAATCTAAGCATCGTTGTTATTTTAATCTTATTTCTTTCTGCATTTGCTAGGTCTAATGGTTCTGTCTTTAAGGCGAAAACTATAGCGATCTGCGGTGATTGGACAGAATAGGCCTAACTAGAACTAAAGCGATTGAAATGGTCATATTGTAGCAAAAAAGAGTAGTTTGTAGCTTTTTAAACAAAAAATTTTCAATTAAGCTGAAGCGGTCTATGCAAGGTTGAGTTGCTTTTTTAAAGCTAGTATTAATTTTTCGTGTGGATTATAAGAAGTCGAAGTTTCCAGTCAGGCAATGAAATGCCCTCAATTTATGATTCGTTTTTGAATTCTTAATTTGCCAGGGGAAAGTAGGCGAGAAATTGCACCGCGTAGTCCCTATGAATATTTCATACATCTTAAGAAGCACTTGTTGTATTCCTTTTTGCATTAACAAATTGTCTGAGTTGCTACTGTATGTCACTTTAGTGAATCGTTAAATCTCTCGTCTCTTGTTTACACTTCGTCACTTTCAAACTTACCTCACTAACCGTTCTTGGCGATCTTCACATACCAACAATCTTCCAGTGAACAGCAATGCTGTGTGTCTGTTGTTTGGGTGTGTAACAGCTGTTGGTCTTCATTAACAACATATGTTATTTATTATATTACTCTTTTCTAGATGGTGCAATAGCATCTCTCTGCCACTTTTAAATTGTCTAGTCTGCAGAGTATGGCAGCACTTGACAAGATCTCGCGCGTGCAAGGTAATTCTCTAGGGTGCACAAAGTCGCTTTAGGTAGTATGAAACTCCAGGTTAACCTATTTTGAGCCTATACCCATGCCATGTGCGCGTGCAAGGCCTAGATTTTAGGGTGCACTTCAATCTGGCACAAATTTTCTTGTGCGTGCAGTTTCCACGCTCTGCAGACTGGTGAAATTGTCTTGCATTTTTCAATAGCATGCTACCTTTTACTCCAGTAATGTTCAATCTTGCTTTTACTATCACTTGCATTTTATTTACATGTATGTAATACATGCTGAAATTCAAAGCTATATCCCATACAGTATTGCACTCTTAATTGAAGTAATGGGTTACAAAGAGCCAATTACACAGCTCCACCCAGCCTGGAAACTTCATTGTGTGAACCAAACAGAAATACATTTGTAGCAGTTAAAAATACTTTCATATTATTTAAGAAAAATGTAAGATATCTCTAGCTTAATTTGTATCCTGACAATATGCACACAATGAGTTTGAAAGACCTAGTACTTTTATGCTATTTTTTGGCCATGCCACACTTACAAAACATGACAGGTTTAGTGCACAGTAAATGTCAATTTTCATAAGCAAAAATATTGACCAAAAGCTGCCTGAAGTACCAAAAATTCCAGAATTTGGCTCAATATTGCTTAGAAATTGAAATATTAGAATTTCTGCCAAGCCTTTAACCCTCAGTTATTCTAGCTTTACACCTATGTTTTCATATTGGGGATGCATGTAAGGGTTTTATCCAAAATTCTTTATTCATGCAAAAATTGGTCTACAAACTTACACAAAATCTCACCAAACCACATTAAAGGAAAATTACTTACTTGCTACTTTATTGTGCTACAACCAGTCTGACCCAAATAAAAGAAATAACGTAAACTCCAGCTAGAGTACACAGCCCCCACCGCAAATTGAACATGTGTCACAGTTCTAACCAGCGTAAATTCTAGAAAAACATAGCTAAAGTTCCTTTAAACAAAATACATTTCAAATAAGAATATGCATATGACTCTGGCGGATCATAAGAATTCTTGCTACTTGCGCCTTCTTTCAGTGAGAAACTTTTGTGACTGTTCATAGTTTCCCTAACACTTTGATGTGCCAGTGTGAGATGGGTGAAAACCTATGCCCTTTTATAAGTTTCCTTTTGGTCTAAGCTAGCCTGAACTTCCAGTGTAAAACTAGTTCAGTTCAGGACAAATTGAAAGCTTGACAAATTTGATCTGATTAGTGTAAGCAGTTTTGTTGTCCAGTTCAGGGTAAATTGAAGTATCATAATTATAGTGGCTCAAATTTCATCTTGCACATGCTACACAAAACCATGGACAAGACTATAACACTGGCTTTTTACTCAGGACAAGTTTTTCTTATTATGTAAAGGGCCTTTTAATTTGAGTTTGCAGCAGGGTATGGCACATAAGGAGAGATCGAATCCAGGATCTCTGTTTGGGGTTTCTAAAGTGTTTAATCTACCTCGACCAAATAATCCCATTTATTGACTAAAATTCTACAATCTCAAAGCTTCAAGTTAATGAACTGCTCTTTAATAAACCTCATTGGATAGAGGGCAATATTTCTACAAGCTCTAGACTTTCTTACCTTGTTTTTTAATATCGCAGGTTCTTTTAAAGCAAGCAATCTCAAGTCCGATATTTAAACTTCAACTGAACCCCCTGCCACTTGATGAGGCCATAGTGGTACATTCAATTTAAAATGCAATATGAATTAAGAAAAACCAAAGTTTAAGCATTGCATGGCCCAAAAAGAAACCTATAAAACTGGATAGGGTTGAAGTAGGTGATAATATTGAGGGAGCATTCCTGTTTCTAAGTTGTCTCATCTTTACTTTCTACATGTTTACTAGGGTCTGTCTGAGCAAGTGAATTGCAGCAGCCAAGGCAGCAAGCTCTGTAGCAGCAAATTTAGAGGCAGCAAGCTTGAGAGCAGCAGGCGACAAGGTAGCAAGTAAGAAAGCAGCCCAGTAAGAGGCAGCAAAGAAGGAAGCGAGCAGGCAAGGCAGCAGAAAACTAGAAAGCTGTAAGCTAGAAGGTAACAGGTTTACAGGCAGCAAGCTAGAGGGCAGCAGGCTAAAAGGCAGCAAATTAGAGGGCAGCGAGCTAGAAATCAGCAAGCGAGAAGGCAGCAGAAGAGGCACCAAGCGTCGATCGCGACATTACCGTTTGTGCGTTGCGTTGCAACAAGGACGAAGTGCGTTGTAGCTGCGTCATTTGTGCGCCGTAAGCAAGCCAAGCAGTTAAATTTGAACAAACCTTTCACATTCTGTTAAGGCAGCGTAAAAATGGCAACAGAGAAGGAAGAGAGCATCGAGATCGATGATGCTAACATCTGCCGTGATTATCAAAGGGGCGTTTGCAATAGGGGTAGCAAATGCAAGTTCGTTCACCCAGCTAATATTAAGCCCCCAGAAAATGAAAAGCCGCCAATTTGCCGCGACTTTCAGAATGGCACTTGCGATCGCAATAATTGCAAATATCTGCACATAACGAGCCAAGAAGAAAGAGTTTTCGCCGCAACTGGCAAATTGCCGCCTAACACAGGCGCTAGCGGCCCAGGTGGCGGTGGGCGAAAACCAGGACCAACGGATGTGTGCAAAGATTTCTTGAATAACGTATGCACCCGTGGCAACAGATGCAAATTTCGCCATATTTCGGAATCCGATTGGGAGAGCGAAAAGCGGCGTGCTGTGGATGATGAGATGTCAAGGAAGCGTAAAAGGGAAAGCTTTGGAGGAGGTAGCCTCGATTTCCAGTTCCTTACTGACGAGAACGACATGTTACGTCGTAAGATCGCTGATTTACAAAGGCAAGTGGCCGATCTTCGCGCAATGAATGATACGCTTTACGAGCAGAACATGCGATACAGGTCGCAGCTGAAAAGCGAGCTCGGTGGTGGTGCTCGTAACGGCGCTCCCATGACATACCCTGGCTATCCTCGAGGTCGCGACGAGCCTGTGCGGTACATTAGAGATTCATATGATGGCCCAAGCACTGCCTACCCAGATAGGGTCACTGGTGCTAGTCAACCAGTGGAGTTCTCGCAAAGTGCTTATACGAAAGACCCAACTTTGGACGCTTTTAACAAGTTTTAACTGACTTTTGTATCTTTGTGTAAAGGACTCTGTGCAATATTTGCGTCTGATTATAACTGCTCTGTGGTATTCTCATTGTAGCGTATGTTTTTGTTTCTCAAGATTGCGGCGAATCTGAAAAGTGCATACAATCTAATTAGCTGTGGTTTATAGCGTTAAAGAACGTTAGCATTAACGCATCCCTGAATGTGAATGTGAATGCCATCGTTGATTTTCTAAGCTGTTAATATAAGACCCTGCTAGGTTCATAGCACCATATATGTTATGATGTTTTAGTCTTTGATAATGCCTTATCTCAATTTTTATCGTATTTATTTCATAATACTTTTGGAACTGACAAATTTTCATCTTTAAAAGTGGTCCTTCTGCTGTTTTGGGGCTTTGGGTTTATGTATAGTACCTCTGCGATGCCAAGTGGGGCATGGCAGAAATTTTCCCGGAGGCCCCTAAAAAGCTTGGAAATGTGGGCCCTAGAAATTTTCAAGTTACCTGCCTTTGTCTTTTGCAATTAGTTGCGTCGATCGCTGTTGTAGAGCAAGAAGATGGTAAATAAAATCCCCCCTGCGTAGGCACATTCATTTCGCCTCTACCGTCACCTGTATATGCCTTGGCAATTCTTACGTATTACGTCATAGAAACATGGCGATTTTAAAGCCCCTCATTTACACAGCATTATATTAATGAGTGAACATTCCCTTACTTCGTTTTGAAGAGTCTTTGATGTTTGCTGAGGCAAGCCACTCACACATATGCCAGCGCGAAATTTGTCCATTTTTTCAAAAATGGTTTAAAATTGGTGCGGTGAGCCAGTTTAACCCTTTCACCCCTGGACGGGCCATATGGCCCAATGACAAACACTGGAAAAGATGATTTTTCAGGGGGTTAACTACAAAATATTGTAAATGTTCTGATGGCATTTTTCTATAATAGTTTACGCTTTCACCTAAGATATTTGACTATGCTACCCCTGAAAAGCGTAGAATTTTATGGGTCTTAACAGTTAACTGGAAAAAAATCTGGGTGCGAAAGGGTTAAGTAAGTAATTATTGAGGTATTGGACATTGGCCCAACAAGCTTGGATAGCAGAATTTTCTTCGATTTATTAACCCTTTATCCCCCGGTGATAATACAGTTACACAGTATCATTTAATCCGTTTGGTCAGATAGCAAGGGGGTTCTATGCTTGTTGATTTTGAAGCAAAGAAACTTTACAAATGTTGAACTAAAACGAATCATGTTATTGAAGCATTAGCACCTCCTCCTATGAATCAACCAAAAATCGCTGTAGATCAAAGGGCCAGATGGTACCACCAGCAATGCAGATTTGATTAACGGCGTACTGGGCAGCCGAAATACGAGACAAAATCTTTAAGGAAAGTAGCAGAAGGTATATTAAGAATACACAATACCTACCCTTGAAATAATTTAGTGGGTACGTGTTGAAAAACCGCGATGAATTAATTTATTAAACTGTATGTGCGGTGTACATCAAGGGGCGCAAGTGCATATCTATTTAGCCAACGTTAAATTGCATGTATCCAGAAATATTGCCAGAATACATTTTCCCTTTCAATCAGCAATCGTACTGTGCAAAAAATGTTAATATGATAAGTGAAACAATTGCTCAAGATCCAAAAAATACCAAGTGGCTTTTTAATGGGGGGGGGGTGTATCATCTTTGATTATACTAAGAAGCGTACCTGTGGAGGCTAAAGGAATTTCTTTGGGGGTGCTTAAGCCTCCTTATGTCCCAATGCCGTGGTCAAAATACCAAAACAAATAGAACAAAACACAAAATACAGACGCACGTGTATCTGCCATGGGCAAAAATTCAATGCAACAAAACTAGAACGTGATTACTGTCCACGTTAGTAATTACAGACGTTTTTATAAGCAACTGAGGACTACTACGTAACGATAAGCAATTAACACGTAACAATTAGTAATTCAGGCACAACAATATTAACGTAAACACGCTTCGGGTCTGATTAATGAGAAATCCCGCTTAGCAGGTCAAAATTATCGTACTTAACGGTTTGTGCTTAGAGACAGTAGCGGAAATTATTGGCTTCTGGGCAGGGGGGCTTGACGAGACAAGGGCGACGTTCCCCTTATCTGAGATAGGTTGTTCCTCGCAATTAAATCTGAAGAGCAGTTTTTGCCAGAATTTGGCTGATGCTGGCAACATACGTGTGTGCGATAAGCGATTAGCTTTCTTCAAAAACAGTCAAAGCTCGATAACTGTTTTGTGTTTTTAAACTTTAAAAAACAGCACGAAAATACGTAATGTTTCCTCCGATTTTCCTCAAGTCATAGTGAACGAATTGTTAAAAGAAAAAGTGATTTTAAAGACATTAATTTTTGTAAATGTAAGTTCCTTTTCTCCTTGGAATTTTGGACCAATAGACGAGCGGATGTTTCACACGCGACTTTCAATCTGCACCTGGTAATTCACTCTTATTCGCCTCTGGGCTAGTGTACAAAGGTTCATGCTATGATGGGTGTCGGACTAAGAGGTTCTTTGAGTTTGCCTCCGGCCCTTATGAAGAAAAGCTGAATTGTTTTATTTTGGTATCGATTTGCCCGTATTTTCACGATACCCCCGTGTCCTCAAGTACAGCAGGCGGTCCTCCTTGCATGTCATATCAAAATTTACCGAACAAGGATGGAAATAGACGGGGGACAGTACAAAACTGTAGCAAGGTTAACAATGATCACGCACAAACACAGACATAGTACAGTCAAAGTTAAAATATTAAGCGATAAATTAAACAAATATAATAATAAATGAAAAAACAAGTAAATAACAATGAAAACAAGTTTTAATCACGACAAACTTCAACTGACCAATCAAATCCATGAACACGACATCAATTCTATTATCACGTGATGAAAGAAGACGATGACGACATAGAACAAACAGTCTACAAGAAACAAATGAGGAATAAATTAGATAAATTTATAAATTAGAACGCATGACAGAACGTTACACGTTTAAGACACAAATGCCATCAAGTAGAATCAAGTTTCTACTCACAGTCAAAAAATAAACATTAAATCCCAGTGTTTAAAAGTAGTGCAGGTGGGATTTAGATACGATTCTGAGGGAAACCCGCGGGTAAATCCATGACTAAAGAAGCGCAGATGGGATTCGAAGGGAGCCCGCGGTAACTTTAAAGAAAGTCAATTCTTCGTTTCTCTTGTTTCCAGATAAACATAACAGCAAAGGCCGATTAAAATGGAAAATTTAATTTCGTGAAGATATCACTCTAGATCTTGAGGAAGTGTTTCTTTGGTCACACTTTAGGAAGGGGAGTATGGGAAGGTGCATTATCAAGGCAAAGACTCAGAATGCATGCATCATTCGGGTTTTGCTTCGAAAACATAATGACAATACGTCTGGACGACGGATGAACAACATCTATTGGCGTGTATACGAAAATTGTGTATTTACTGCAACCATAAATAGCATCGATTGTATCGACATTTATACCGGAATTAAATTGAGTGCTTGATTTTTAAAATCAATAGATATCATTATACATGGTAGGTTTTGAGCCCTTTAACGTAATGTATAGACACGCTTCTCGTAATTTTTTTTACGTCTTACATTTTTTACATTAAAAAGTACCAAAGTGATAGCAACTTTGTGTAGATTAATCAAATGACATGTAAAAATGTAGTTTTTATTGTAACTTTTAACAGTAATCAGGAGAAAGGCAATGGGAGACGGGAACACCAAGTCGATTAAGGGTCCTTACTAATTCTTACTGTTACTCGGAGTACTGATAGAGTAAGTTTGAAATGCCCAAGTGTTCTATAAGAGTCTTTAATCAGTCTCCTTACTGTTAGTTCTATTTGCATTTGACTTTACCATTATCTAAGATTAGCCCCAATTTGAACAGTTGTACTTCTGCGAGTCTATCATTTTTTGAATGTTTACAAATGCGCCCCGTTTTTAAAGTATTTTTATTGGAGATTTAAATAGCTATAAATATGTACATGTTTACACATACGAAAACCATATAGTCTAGTTTTTTGAATATAATTATTAGAAGTTTTTAGCCTCATTTTCATGCGTTTTGCCATATAAAATTGTGTAAACATCTAAGCATCGACCATCCTCACAGCAGTCACCAGTGCAATCTTGTTTCAATTAAAAAATTTGAAATTTTTGAAAGTTTCCAGTCTTATTTTGGCAGTCAGTTTAAACCTTACAACGGTTTCAATAGACGTAAGAAACAGGTTATGAGTGTGACAAAATAAATTCTTTGGAATTCAGACATGTTTCTCACATCTACCACCAGTATATTTTCTTTTCATCAAAAGATAACATTTTTGAAAGCATATAGCCTTATTTCAAACATTTCTTTTAAATCTTGTAATGTTCTCCGTAAAGAGCAGGGAGAAGTCTTCTTGAGCTATGCCAAATTTTTTTCTTGGGCACATTCTTTTAAGCTGCCAGCCATGGAACTTAAAATTGTCTTGTTTCTGACTGGCATTAGCTTTGAAATTTTCAATTATAAATTCCTTTATACTAATCTTTTATACGTTTCGACAAAGCACATTTTCAACAAAACAATACATGCAGAAATTAAAGTTATAAATTCATCGAAGGGCAATTTAAAGTATGAAAATTAATGTTTTCATTAAAAATATTAACTTGTCTGCAAAACAATAAGCTTTGGGCGTGTCAGTACAAAAATGTGGTAGGAAATCTTAGCCGAATTTATGCGTCCTGTTATTTATGACGTAACGCATTAATTTCAAAAATAATGCGGCAATATCGAAAACGAAGATGGACGATACACGAAACGACGATACATCACGTGACACAAAATGACAAAAATTGCAACAACAAGATGGCGGCGGGCGAAACAAGACGAACAGAGAGAAAATATACGTTACGTAACCAATGGCAAGTAGACGAGAGCAAAATATAAAACTATGCAGGACATACCTACACAACAAATAAATAAATGTTAATAAGGACGATTCGCATCTTTTGGACGTTTGTGTTGCACTTTCAGTCTTTTATTTCCAATTTGGAATCCGTGCATTGCATGGATGGCATTTTGTGCTGACGCAGCATTTTCGTAACTTACAAAACCTGTACAAAACACAAATCGTAAACAATGCGATAAACATGAGGACAGTAGCTTAAACCTTTCACCCCCGGAGATTGCACAGTTGAACTGTAACAATAAAAGCGTCTGCTCAGATTGCAGGGGGGTTCAATAACTGAGGAAGTTGGAGACGAGAATCTTACAAATGTTTGAAGGCAGGTGTATCTAGATATTGAAGGGAATAGTCCTCCCTGTAACAAATAATTAATTCTCATCGGAGGTCTCTCCGTGGATGAAAGAATTAAAACAATTGAACGACACATCAATAATACACCGCAAGTTTCCCCAGCGTTAACAAATTCCACCACGTTTATAGGTTTTGTGCGAAGAAAGTCCCTGAATTAAGAGGGGGTGGAATAGTCTGGGGTGGAAATACTAGCAAAATAAATTGTTAGGGGGGGTTAGAATTACAACAATAGGTTAATAATTTGGGCGAGAAGGATAATGGTGAACCATTTTACAAACGTCATGAATAGATTCACCCTCTTAAAGCATTTTCTGAAATGCGTCATTTTATCACACCCATCTACCGCATGGCTGAGATAATATTATTACCAATATCAAGACTATTTTAATCTAGTTCTTTCCCTAGTCCATTTCTATGCATTTTATAGATCCGAAGTGTGAGCTCGATGCGTAATGAAACCCAAGTGACCTTGTTACTTTTACTCTGGATGGTACGGCGTAATACACAGTGCTAAATCAAATATAAGAATGCTGCGGTAGATAATGCAGTATATCATACAAGCTTCGTGAAGTATTAATGTCATTCGTGATGTCATTTAGAATTGATGACGATGAGCAGGGGAGTGCAGCATGAAGATCTGATAGTCACTCACATTATAAACAGTATAAACTCATCACTTCAATATGCAGCAAACGAATTGTTGAATATTTGTGAGAATAATAACAGCTCTTACGTTTTGGCATTGGCTGGGGGAAATCGTGGGGGAGTTAATCGAAGATTTGCAGAGGCAACTTTTCAGCTGCAGGTCTTTTTCTTCAGATAAATGAAGACATTTGTGATGAAAGCAGAGACCAGTCTTTCCTGGTCACGGAGGTTTATCTGGCAAAGGAAAACCTGAGTACTTTGTTTGGGGTGTTGGCTGTAGCCAGCAGCGAAAATGCTCATGGCGAGATGAACAAGTGTAGTGAAATGGATAGCGAACGATTGTGACAATTGCAGTAAACATGAAAATAATACAATCTTACCAAAACATTTGCTTAGATTCGTGTTTTTGTCGATGAAAACTTTTGCACTATAAATTGTGCCAAATGGGAGGAATGTCTGTAGCAGATCAGCATCTGTGAACTCAGGGGGAAGATGATAAATAAACAAATTAGCTCCGTCCGGGCCTTCTTTTTGCGGCGTTCTTTGGCTCTGTTGCTGGAACATGCTGAGGTATGCATTGGGAAATGCAGCTGCGTACTGTTGAATACCAGAGTATGCCACTTGTGACAAGGCATCTGCCGATGACTGGTTATTGAAAGTAGATGCCAAATTGGCTGCAACACCTAAAATTGATCATTAATGCATAAAACACTTGAGAATAACTGATGGATACAAATTTGTGTTCATCTATATGAAAACTTTGCTGTAAGAGTATACTATATTCGAATTGGACTTTAGGTCTTGATCATACGAGTATTGCCACATAATAAGGCCCTGAAGAAAACATATGTTAGTATAACAACAACTAACAAAGACAGACAAGAGACGGGGGTGAGCAATCCTAAATTGATTATGATTAATACTTACAAAACTTGGCGTGACATTCATTTCCACTCCTTTTTATAAAAACAGTTCATGAGACCACCAGCTTCAAAATTGATCGTAACTTAAGAACAAAATAAAAAACAAACTGAGAAGATATGGTCTTACTTATCTGTAAAAGTGGTTAATCTTACCGGCTAGGCCAGCTCCTTGTAATCCATTGTTTTGCAATGAAGTATTCTGCAAGCCACCAAGATGTACACCTGTTTCAAAAATGATAATCCGTCCGTCAATTCAATTAATTCATCACTTTAATTTGCATATGAAATACTGCTTTAAATCAGATACTGCTTTAAATCGTATAATCTACACTGTTTTAATGAGAACCAGTAAAATTGCGGGTTCAGGCAGTTGTTCTTCATTTTTTCCAAATTTTGAGGCTGGAATGTTCTTGATTCGTTGTAGAAATCATTCGGGTGTACCTCAATCAATGTGTTTTTATTCAAGGTGTTTATAAATATATGTGACTATTATGAGAATGTTAACACAGTAGCTAGTTTTTTAATGAAAATCAAAAAGGAGAAGCGACAACGGTGTCAATTCTTCTCAAGCTAACAAGAAAATAAAATTTCTTGCATTATGTTATTGGAACGCGTAGCATTGTTGTCAAAAATTTGTATTACAGTGCTTTAACCTCAGTTCGTTCTTAATTTGCTATCAGTTTAGCCTTGTGCTCTTATAAATGGTTTTTTATTCATAATTAATTCATATTTTAAATTATAAAAAATTTAATGAAGACTACTGTTAACCGGTCTGCTCAAAATAGTGCTCGATACCGTAGAGACAGAGCCATACTTTAAGAAAATTTATAAATAAATACGAGCGCAGTGGTGATGGGTTATTGTATCTACTGTCTACCGAAAAAATTCAAAACATAAAAGATCACTCTGCAGGCAGGGGGTTAGCTACAAAAATATTTTTTTGGGGGTCCAAAATTGGGATTTACCGACAGAAGGGCGAGGCTTAAAGGCATCGAGTCATGGAAAATAGCCAATCTCTGCTAGGGGTCGGTCTACTTTCTTGCGATGAGTCTGATTCCATGTGATCAGACAACAACCAAACAAAAATATCGCTCCCATTACGAGGTTAAAAATTATGTGTGCAGTTTGCGTAACAGAAATCTGATTGGCTAAAGCTTTTATAATGTCTCGGAAATTTTTGCAATTTGGGCATACCCAAGTGTATTTACCATGACTCGATGCGTTTAAGGTCATGGTCGGCATAACGAAATAAAATTTAATGGCATATGTGTCACTTCTGTCATAAGCAACAAAATTCCTTGCATTCGAAAGTTTATTCTCTCAATAATAAACTATTATACTGTAATATTTTTTTCGCGTTTTATTGAAAATATGACGTAAGCAAAACTAGATACAAAGGCAGTCGTAAAATTTCATCATTTGCCAAAGAAACCTTCACTGTGCCGACAAAAAATATTGGGGTGCGATGCCCCTTACCTGCACCCCTTTATCGACGCACCTGCTTGCATGCAATGATGAACACTCTCACGTCGATTTTGTTTCAATATTGTGGTTAACAAGGAAAAGCCTGAAATACCTTCTGCACCATAAACACATTGAAAGCCACAAAATGATAAGGCTCTCCGTCTCAACTATGACGTTCTATAAGACTTAAAGGTTGTGATTGACGGGTATTTGCAATCCATATATCAATCTAAAGCACCATACGTCTTTACAAAGGGACCAAAAACAATAAACTGTCCACCTAAAATAACCTCTGCATGTTTGAACGGCATTTAGGTTGACTTGAGGCTTTCAAATAGTTATTAACGTTTCATCAACGCCAATAGAACATCATATCAATTTAAATTGCTTCATTCCAAAGGCGATAATTCGTCTCGAGCTTATAACGGATTTTGCGTTTTTAGAATCTGAAGCGGCGCTACGGAGAAGGGGGGTTGTCAAACACTTTCCTCCCACAGGCAAGAAACCTGCGCTTCACACAGCAGAATCAGTATTTGGTACTGGCAAATCTCTAAACTTTATGGTCCATGATTATACAAAACCAATGATAATATATATGTGGTGTTTAATACCTTACTTGGCAAACCGGCATCAGACAACCCCCCCCCCCCCCCACCCCACTAAAAATTCATCTGTTTAGCGTCACCGCTGTTTAGAATGAAGGCAACTTACATGACATTAAATTCATGGTTGGAACAAATTTTAATACACGTTACTGATAGGACAAAAAGGTTAACTTTGCAATACATAATTTGAACAAGTACACCTCATGTTTGAGGCAAAAACCAAAACTAAAAAATTGGACAAATGTTAAAAGGGTTTAGACAATTTAGAAATTAGATATTGTTAGATGTTTATGAAACAGTAATCATAATTATTTTCATTCTTGTTTTGAATTTTTGATCTTTTTCTAAGTGTGATCTTCGCATTAACTTTTGTAATGTTCTGTAAACTCAGGCTAGCAATTTACAAATTAATTTAGTAACATTGATATTTGTAAAAGCATTTTTGATTGAATAGAAATAAAAGATAAGATAAGGTAAATTTTAGGCATAATAATTCAAATATCAGTTGATCCTCTAAACCATTTTTACCCATTTGATAAATTTAAGTAAACACAAAATCCCACTGCCGAGTCGAAAAATTTGGCCCAAATGCACAAAGGTGCCTTCCAACTGCAACAACATTATTAAACGCTGTAAAAAACTATATATTGTTGGGGTACCCAAAACGTTTGGGTAAGGTTCAAGGTCAAAGTTAGGGTTGGCATCGGTTTAATAGGGTTAGGGTTAGGGTTAAGGTAAGTGCATAAAACCCATTATTTTTAAAATTGGTGTTGCTATCTGCGCATGCCAGGTACATATTTGCATTAGCATCCAAAATGTAACAGAAACTATAATGTGACATACCGTTTTGTGATGCTCCCAGATTGCCTAAATTCCCAAGATTCCCCATGGCTGATGAGTTCCCGCTAAATGTCGATGACGTAACAGTCTGCGGTGGCTGCTGTTGTTGTTGCTGGGCGAGTGATGACGTTGCTTGGTTATTGAACGATTGAAGATTAAGACCAAGTGTTGTTTGAGCTTGGCTCATTTGCGAAGACTGCTGCTGCTGCTGCTGCTGCTGTTGTTGCTGTTGTGGCTGAGCTGGAGTTTGCTGTTGTTGTTGTTGTTGATTTGCAAGAGCAGCAGCAGCAACGATTGCTCCCATTGTCCCAGGAACACCAAGAGGAGGCACGCCAAGTGCAGGCGCTGGAATAAGGAAGTAATCAGTTTTAAATTCATTTCTACTACTTCTAGGGCGTTCCTCATAGTTAGCAATGCATCGTACCTAGCCCCCTGCAGAGAAACACTTCTACCTTAAAACTCTCCCCCCTTAAAACTCTCCTCCCTTAAAACTCTCCCCCCTTAAAACTCCCCTCCCTTAAAACTCTCCTCCCTTAAAACTCCCCTTATTTAAAACTCCCCCACCTAAATGATAAAAAAACCAATAGAGTTTAAAGTAGCCCACTATGCTTTCATTTGCTGGCGAGACTCCAAGAACTAGGTGAAAGCTTTTTTTTTTTTTTTTTTATATTCATAGAGATCAAAATCAAACTAATGTAAATACATAATTAATGTACCGCTCTTGGCGTAAGAAGACATAAAGTCATCTGGCCTACACCAGGAACGGCACTTACAATTTTTCAACTACAACTTCAAAACTAAAGAAAATTAAACAACAACATAAGGGACAATACGAACCAGAGAAAGGTAAACATCACACGAGTAGTTAAAGAAGAGAAAGCTTTGACAGCATATATGTGTGTTTTATGTAATTGGTATTCATTTCATATTTCAAAAATTTAGACACAAAAAGCAGACAATTATTTTTTAATCGAAACGAATACAAAATAAATAAATAAATAAATTAATTAATAAATAAATTAATTAATAAATAAATAAATAAATAAATAAATAAATAAATAAATAAATAAATAAATAAAAATGTATATATATCTAAGATAAAGAAAAATGAACCTAATTTCGTGGAGTCTTCCAGGGAGGTCGTGTTTTTTTAAGGCCTGTTCTTCGCCAAACTCTCAGATCATGTTAAAAGTATCTAATTTTGGTTATATCACGTATGTTGTTAGGTGTATAATTCTAGTCCATGAGAGCTTACTGATGGAAACTCTTTCCATAATGTTCTGTTCTGTGCTTAGAGATCTGAATATATTAGCTATTTGATAGAATCACTAGCTTGTGATTAAATACTCGACATTAAAAACATGAAATGCGATGGAAAGATACCTGGGTTGACCAAGCCAGCAGCCAATCCAGCGGGTAGAGTTCCAGCAGCAACAGCTTGTTGTAGCAACTAAAAATAAAATCATAATTATTACTATTTTTTGGCTCTAGTTTCTAATCTTCTAGTTTATAATGGAGATAACAACGCACTTAGCAACACCAGAATATGGCACGAAAGAGGAATATAATATGCGAAACGCAACCATTAACTCTTTCATTGTTGCTGATCAGTTTTTATCAGTTTTTTTGAAGGAAGGTGTCCCTCAGCACGGTAGGTTTTCAAGAGGCCCCCATAAAAACATCATACAATATTAAATAAAAAATCTAAAAACAAAGTAATCATAACAGTCCTTAATTACATTTAATCAAGATGTTACAAAAACATAAAAAATAAAAAAAGAATTAGTGAAAAAAATAAAGGCTGCCCTCTTAAGCATTACAGCTCGAAATGAGATGACACTTGACTACTCAATGTTCGTATGATTGGTTGCCTCGCAAATGCTCCTGGGTTGCGGAGGTTATGGGCGAAGCAATGGGAGGTATCTAGAAATACCTCAGACAGTGACTTCCATCAGATGGGTGCACACGATGCGTCCTGCATGTGATACTGCATCAGTGCCGCAGTGCCAGCTTAGATATCGTAAGATACATTTACAGGAGACGTTCTGATGCATCGAATACCTACCATGTATAACAGGACGGTAAAAGTATGGGAACACTTTCTTAGGAACTCAGCACATTTCGTGTTCCGATTATTGGTCTATTAATAAAACCATAACAATGGATCTGATTGCTCTGTTTTTATAGTCCCTAGAGAGAACGGTGTTAGGTTAAGGTCTAGGGTTGGTTCCGTGTTAGAGCTATATATATATATGAGATATATAAATGGTGAGTTCCGTGTTAGAATTATATCTAGGAGCTATGAACTCTGATTTCGTTGCATTCGTAAATCTTAACAGCTATCCGGCACTTCAACCATCGCTATATTTCATTTTGCCTGTTTGGCGCAGTGGATTGGTTGTGTGGCTCCGAATGTAGCGAGCGCGGGTTCGACCCTCGTAAGGTCGAGACTAAAAATTACAACAGGGTAGCACCCTCATGGTTAGTATATTAACTCCATGTCAGCCATTGCCTATTTGAATTTATATATATATAGATATATATAATTTGCAATATTTATCTTAGATGTATATTAGAGGGATAGTAGACCTTCGCTGGGACCTAACCTGGTCTAGATACATCTCTGCTTTACAATAGTCGTCTTTTGATTGGCTCCTCTGCATTTCACAACAATACATGGCCAAGGGGAATTACCCTGAATTACGGTTGACCAAAGAGCATCTTATCTGATCTCTATGGCGACTATCAGAAACACAATTTCTTGTTGTGGGAAAGTCACACTCACCCAACGAGATATCATAGCATTTCCTATTAAATCCTTGGAAAGTCGATGTTCCCTTCGCGATTGAAAGGAATTTCTCGTTTGACTCCATTTTGACCAGGTCTTTCTGTTCTGTCTTCTCCTCCTCCACATTTTCAATCAAATACTCTTGATTAACTTTATTCAACTTGATTTCACTTTGCTCGTTTTGATTTCCCTTGATTTGATTTCACTTGAGTTGTTTTGATGACACTTGGTTTGTTTAGAATTCACCTGATTTACTTCGATCTCATTTGATTCTGTTTGATTCCCAGTCGCGAAGGGAATGTGTTGCTAGCGCAAGTTAGCAATTTTCTAAAGAAGAATGTTGACAGTTTATACGGTGCTAGTCTGGATGACCCTTCTGACATCTGGTCGCAGAATCGAGGCTAGAAACTCGAAGCGAGTCTGCAGTTGCTTCCGATGTATGTTACCAAAACATATGACGTCATTACAAGTTACAAAGTACTCCATGGGGGCCCCTAAGAAATGTGATTAACAATTTAGGGTGAAATGTCCTTTGTTCATTGGACACTGGAATAACTGCTAATTGCAGGCTCGCCTTAACCTTCCATTTGCATAAACACTTCATAAAAACTAGTTTGGCACATAAATTTGCAGTTCAACCGTCGGGAACACGAAATTACCAATCGTAGATCTCAACGCGCGGAATACATTTATCACATTTAAGGCAGTGTTCACACGGATATTTTGGAACGGTTCCGTTTGGGACCGTTCCGGAATTGCTTGGCAACAGAAACTGCGGTGGCGCAATTGTGGAAGGCGCCAAATCTCCCTTCTCCTTTTGATTGACTTTTGAATCAGAAAGTAGGAGTGTAAATAAAGACAGTATTTTAAATTCAACATTATCCATGATGCGAGATTACGCAAATCTAACAGAATCCTAATTCACCGAAAAAGAAACAAATTTTGGGCCTAAGAATCAATTGTGAACAACCTCGTATTGGGATTTTTACGCCTCCTTTCCCATCTGTACTCGTTTGGAACAGTTCCTCACGTTTACACGGGAGCTATTCGGAACTGTTCCAAATGGAACTTTTCCTCTATGCGACCCCGTCTGGGTACGGCAAGCAGTTCAATTTGGAACGGTTGTAACGGGTCCGGTGTAAACGGAAGGCTTAACCGTGCTCATTTCGGAACAGTTCCAAATGGAACCGGTCTCGTGTAAACGCTGCCTAATCGATACAGCAGAGGTACACTGGTCTGGAAACGTAGCACTACAGATAAACACTTATGGTTCGAAACATTTGGATGATAACGGCCCTAACTCATAGATAGCCCGGCCAATTTCTACACAGTTACAAAATGCTGGGGCCAATTGTAGAAGAAGAATAAAGGATCTTTGAGAAAGTTTATTTGAATCTTTCATGAGTCCTAATCTATGAATATTGCCAAGTTATCCGCCCCCAAATATACAATGTTACTCCTTTCGCGTAGCAAGTTGAATATGCATATTCAAGCATATAATTTAATAAAGCAGTTGAGATTGGACTATTTAAAATCACGTTTCGATCCACAATTATTCACTTTCTGATGCAGAGCTTAACTCAAAATGTTGTGTTTTTCAAATCATACATTTCCCACCCATTCTTATCATTATAAGCCGTATATCCGTGGATTTTTGCAAGACTTTTTCACCCACCCCCCCCCCCCCTATAATTGGCGACTGAGTAAAGGAGCGGGAACAATTCAAGGGGCTTTTCAAGGTAAAAATATATGTAAAAGGGGTCACAGTTACAAACAAAACTACCAGATACAAACGGAAACAGGACGCAATGCTTACGTACTAACATAATAATAATAAATATGTGTATATACGTAAAACTCGAACCTTATCTGTCTGCAATAATTGACTTTGAGACTAAAAGAAAAACAAACACTCAAAGCTTCAAGTTTTAAACAAAGAAACATGAACATAGTAATCACATTACGCAGATATTAAGCGCGACGAAGGCGGATTCTGTTACGTCATGGCGCGCTTTTAGACTTTACTGTCCACTACGATCGAGAGAATTACAGATCTTGTATAAGTACAGGACCCACATATCTCTCCCTCGCAGCCTGACGTCATAGCCTCGCTACCTTGTCATGCGCGGAAGCTGCTGACCATCAAAAATGTTACAGTTTGCACTTGAATTATCGCATTTCAGAGAATATTGGATGTACTGCATAAAAGAGCATGGTCATAATATTTTTTGAACTATACGTTGTAGAATAATTTCTCGGTCAAAAGATTTGCCAGATATTTATAATGAAAGTTACTTTTTGAATGATAACTGAAAGAAAACTACAAGGAATACAATTGATAAATATTCTTTTCACTATACAGTTGCCTATGCCCTGAACAACACTCAACACTCAAAACATACTAGTTCACAAACTAGGAACAGTGGCGGACACTTGACCAAAAATTGAGGGGGCAAGCATATTGTTTTGGTAGGTTGACATCACACATTTCCATTGTTTAAGAACAAAAAACTATTGTCTGCCAAAATATTGTGGGCCGCCGCCCCCCCCCCCGTGTCCGCCACTGACTAGGGAACAAAACACAATCAACACAACATAAAAGACATTTACTAATTTCTATTTTCTGCTCTAATCGATTACAAACAATAACCACAAAAAAGAAAACTGTTTAACACGTAAACGTCAAAGCTATTTTGAATAAAAGAACCATTATTCATTGTGACATGTGTGGCAAAAGGAATTGAACCACCAGGAAATATTTACCCACAAAAGGACTCACATATTCGAAGAATGTTCTATTGAAAGATGAATACATGTAATATTCTATCGGAGTTAATTGCAATGAGGAAGTATTATTTGGCCCTGTCTCTATGGGATACGTAAGAGCAAAGGACTCATTGGTTTTTGGCTCAATATTGGGCTTAGCAAATACGAGGCATACTCAGTGGCACTGGCAATTTTTTATAATCAAAGATTATAAATATGGCAGTCATTTCCCTCCTGGTCCTTGCATGCATCTACAATGGACGAACGTATAATTTTGCCACCCATTCCCTTCTGCAAACTGCCTCGAAAAAGACACTGCTTGATCCAGGACTCTCTTATTTTTGACACAATAATCTTAGCTGCAATTTTCATGATGCAATTGAAGTCTCTTAGAGACATGGTAAACTAATGGATCGTTGCGCAACCGCCAACTTGTTGCTGATTATTGACCGACTTTAGCCAAATGTGTTGAGGTTTGGCAGATTGTTAAGAGGGGGATTAATTCTATTCCATTCTTAATCTAATTCTAATTTGCATTATATATTAGACCTTTTCACCCCCTGTGATTATACAGCTACACATTAACATTACCAGTGTCTGCTCAAATTGCCCGGGGGTTCAAAAAAGACAATGTTGGAGCGAGGAATCTTTATGAATGTTTAGAAGCAGATGTATTCAAATACTGCATGGATTAAGCTTTTCATTTTAAGAAGGTCATTGGGGCAAATGGTCCCTCCGTAGATTGAGGGGTTATTGTCAGGACGTTGATCTGAGTATTCCTTGCTTTTACTGTTTCGTCCTTGTGATGAAATAAACCAATAGTTGCGCTTAATAAAAAGGGCGTAGACGTAATGTTAAGTATGATGCAAATGTTCTTCGTTCTATTTGGAGCTCCTCTCAATTACACCCTTAACAGCAACTTTCCAAAGCCACGGGTATAATGATGAAAAATATAATAACATGAACCACTCTTCTGATGAAAAACAAAACAAAATGTAAGCTTTTATAGCACTGAATGATCAAACTCGAATTTTTGCCATCTTTTGGGTCACCTACACAAGAGGTAACCGCAATTGTCCTTAGAAGGTAAGCTTAATTCCATTATTGTACTATTGATTGCCTTAATTCTTCATGTATAAACCCCTTGCCCAAAAGTGCTCTGGTTGCCACTTCTGTCATTTTCAGGGTCAAATACAACAGGGGGTAGCTGCTAGGGCCCTTTGAAAATAAGCAACAGCCTGTAAAAAGAGATTGTGCTATCATTTGCAATTCCGTTGCACTTACATTTCATGTTATTGGCTGTTTGCCATAAAGTGCTCCTGCTATGATTTTGTCATTGGTACCTACGTCAGGGGGTAGCAGCGAAAACCCTTTAAAAAAAGCTAATTTCTTTTATTTTGTTGTCTATTTGTCCTTATTTTTATTTCTTTTGCCCTCGTGCCCTAAATTACCCCATTGCGCTCTTCTCATTTTAGTCATTTTTAAAACTTCAATAACCACTGCATAAGAAAATGATTCACCGTAAAAAATTAATCTTTCTTACAACATTTCACGCATTCTTATTCAATCACGAGTCTAAGATGCCAAAATAACACACTTCAAGAGAATATACCTGCTGGTAAGTGTTAGACGTCATTCCCAATCCACCCAGACTTCCTTGCCCCAGTTGCAAGCTTAGGCCTAAGCCGAACATATTGCTTGCTAGAGATTGCATCCTTTTCTGTGCTTTTTCTTTCTCCGTATCAGCTATTTTCACAACGACTGGTGATGAACAACCCTGGTAAAAATAATGTAATAATGCCGTTGTAGATAAGAAAGCAATTTAACAGTCTGCAGTAATATGAAAAAATCTTTTTCATACATTAAATAAAAACAATAAAAAGATTACTGCATTCCCGTCTTGGAAAATAGGAGGTAAGGAACAAAATACCCTGATTTTTGGCGCACTGAGGCCCTTCCAGTCCATACTTTCTTCAGAAAGTGTCTTATTCAAAACTAAACTAAATTTTTTACTACAATAAATGGAATTAAAGAATACTTAACTACCTAATGCCCTTCTTTTTAGTTCTTTGCATTTATCTAAGCACGACACCCTGATTATAACAAAATGCTTGCAATGCTGAAAGGCTTTATTGCATGGAGAGTTGTTTATTACCATTAATATAAAAATCATTAAAATCAAATGTAAATCTTTCTATGGGTTCACTTGGCATTTTTGGTCCTCTCACTCATTCATTTGTAGAAATGTTCCAAAAACCAAGCTTCCAATATAACACCTCAACTTTAGCTCAGTAAACTGCCTCCATAATTATAAGGTACGCACAACTTCCTTTAAATTTTGCCGCCGAAATAAGGAATGAACTCATCCCAACATCAATTTGAATCAATTTCTTTTCATTTCGTTATAACAATAATTTTTCTTATTTGTTGTAACTAAGCATGCCAGTGCAAACAATATACTTTACCGAGAAACTGTGTCTATACCCCAGCGAAGATGCTATGAAAGCATAAATTCGTGTTTTAGTGGTTAGAATATGGGATGAAATGTTTCTATTATCATCAACAAAATCGGGACACATAGAAGTGTAAACACAGCCTGTACTGCAATGCATAAGTTTTACCTCCATTGTGGTGCTATTGTGCATTTTTATGATGGCATTTTGTGCTTGTAATCTTGTGTTGAATTTAAGAAAGGCACAGCCTACGGAAAGATATTAATTATAAATATATGTTTAACAAAGTATTTTAAGGTTACAATAAAACATTATCTCCATGCATAAAATATGGTAGATTTGCATGTGTTATATTCAAATGAACACAATAAAAGTTTCGTCTGCATGCACAGACCTAGATAAGCACTAATTCTTTCCAGAATGAAAACCCAAGGCCAGAAATCTCTTGTGAACACATTCAAAACTTACTGAAATGACATCCAATGATTCTGAAGGCTCTAGGGCACACAGTCGCATAAAACGTTCAAGAATTTCATTCTTAAAAGATCCGCAAAGTTTTATGGAATAAAGATTCTCAAAGTTGCCAAACAATGCTGGAATACAGTTTCTGACAGTTTCTCAAAAATTTTTGAAACATAGATTCTCAAAACTGCTGAAAATTTATAGCATGTTGATTTTTTTGTCATTGCTTACAAATTCTGAAAAAAATCCACTCACAAAGGCGCTAAAAATTCTTCAATATTGATTTTCAAGTTGCTTAAAATTTTCAAGACTTAGTGAAGTTAAGTCAGTCTTTTAAGCATTTTACTAAATGATAAAATGAAATTTTTCTTTATGTAGAATCCTAAATAGATGAGAGTTCCATTCTCAAAGTTGTTTAACAGTAACTTAACTGTTTTTAAAGTTTTTACTTAGCTCTAAATTACATACCTAGCTCAAGCCTTGAAAATTGCTCTTTGGATTTATCTTTCTTATCAAAGGTTGCTAATCAAATACTTTGGGTTTTACCAAAGGGCTCAAAAAGGAGGTCTATCAAATATATTTGATTTGACATTGGGAGCTTGAGGGGGGTAGCTGGGGCCTACTGGAAGATGGACAGCAAATTAAAATTTAAAATAAGCAACAAACCTTTGCTAGAACCATTTGAATTTTTTAAAACTGTTACTTCTTCAATTGTGCCAAAAGGTGAGAACATCAGCTTCAAATCTTCATCCGTTGTGTGCTTACTCAGCATACCAATAAATAGTTTTCTGTCTTCTGCAATGAAACAATATTACAAGGCAGTTATAGATTGGTCATTTTAGCTGCAATGCAAAAGTGATTGTGCATATTGTACTCACCTTTGTACCCAGGGGTATAGTTTTCTAAAAGTATAGTTGAAAAGAATTTTTAGTGTCATAAATATGCATAGAAAAAAGAGTTGCAGTTGACAGGGCAATAACAAAAATCAGGAAACATGCCTAGGCTACAATCTATTTAGAATTTAATGTAGGGGTGTTTTCTCAATGATTAGTTTATTGGCAGAGAGAGCTCCTCCTAAAGAAATTTCCCTCCATTATAAACTATGGACCCATAAATGCAGAATTTTGTTATTCTTTTTTTTCAAGGATTTTAATTTGTTATTCTGGTTTATTATATTCATTTTCAAAATGTTTTTTGTAATGGAAAATTGAAATCAAAATTTGATCAAATATTAATGACAGTAATGTGAAATATCTAAAATATAATTTCTAAAATGCAATATAATTGCAATGGAACTGAAATTGAATTTCAATGCAAATATTTGAACATTCAATATGCTTTAGCTAAAGGGGGACCTCCTTCTCATTAGTTAATATATGTGAGAAGTTCCTCCTTAAGATTTATGTGTGTTTCCTTTTCCCTTTTAATTGTGTTACATTTAGGAGCAGAATTTAAAAACCTGACTTTATTACAAAGTGAAAAACCCACCTGACTTAACCTCACTATCTGCTGGTTTGACCTGCATTGGATTCTGCATCTAGAATTAAAGACTTATTCATTCATTTAATTATATCTTGTTGCATTACCATACTTAAGCATTAACAAAACACAAAATGTTTAAAACTGAATTTAAGAATATTTATTATATGTGATAATTCTCATGCTTATTTTGTGTTTCTGCCGACTTGCACTGTTTCTAATATTGATCAAAGAATTACATGATAATTCACTCTTCTGTTGCATTTTTCTTTTTACACCATTTTGTCATTTCTATCTACAAGTTGTTACTTAGTGATTGATTATAACCAGATAATCCTTACCAGAGACCTCCAGACAAAGGGTAAATAAATTCAAACCAATTTTTGGTTGAGCTATTTGGTAGCAAGGATCTGCAGAGTTTTCTTGGAACTTTCTTGATTTATAAGAAGAACAACTTGAGCAGGGACGGATCCAGGGTGGGTCCAATGGGTCCATGGACCCACTCGAGTTTGCTGATGAAACTTTATCAAAACAATGATTTTAAAATCACAGAACCATTATTCCAAGGAAGAAATTGTTCTAGCATTTCACATTCAAATATCTTGTCTCTTTATGTGAGTCTGTTTCCTATGCTTTATGATATTGCGGCATAATGGCCAATATCTATAGATAACACGTCATTAACTACTACCTCATAAATCTCTTGACATAAGACCCACTGGAATATTTTTGATGTATTGTAATCTGTTTTGAACTCCATCAAATGGACCCAGCCTCTGTGCAGCATTCCGCAGAGGTTGGGTCCACTTTTTACTAACAATGGAAGTTTTGCGGAGCATTCTGCAGAGGCTGGGTCCACTTGTTACTATAAATGGAAATTTTTGCGGATCATTCTGCAGAGGCTGGGTCCATCTGATGCTAAATGTGGAAACTATTGCGGAGCATTGCGCAGAGGCAGGGTCCACAGGAAAGCTAAACTTAGATTGAAAAGAAACTGTGATTGTGCAGACCCTGTTTGTTTACAAAGCTATTAAAAGCTTCTGAATCGTGGATTGGCATTTCAAAAGCCTGTGCGTGAGTTCATTTCTCAGATTCGATACTGGCCTAGAGCAAGGGTGTAAGCACATGGATGAGAAACATAAGTACGATGTTGCAGAATTAAGAGAACTGACAAACCTCTACCTTGGAAAGATTTCATTTGAAGTTTTGAAGGTAAAAAGAGCAATAAAGCTAAATAGATAGCAATGTTAAAAATGAATACATTTATTGATAATTTTGCACATTTTCTCAACACGAATTGAAGAATTAGTGCGATTGCACCTTCTTAAAAGTAAGGGTTTTTGTTGAAAGAGCATTTCCATTGAAAAAAGGGCGTGGCCCATAAAAGCCTCCGCCCTGGACCCACTCGTCATTTTTCCTGGATCCGCCCCTGTTGAGCATTACCCAAGTAACACACTCTTAATCTCTTACCTAAAATTCTTTACCTTCCTAATGTTTAGAATCTGGGGTGTGAAGGAATGCAGCTTGTGTTGCAGAAAGATTTGATAGTAGCTTTAATATTTTCAAGGAAACCCTTGTGACCACACAAGTATTACAACGAAATAAAATTAATCCTAACACCACCAAAATCCAAGGTGACTAAATTTTTTCCCATGATTTCACAATGCCCATTGATCCAATTTTAGCTACAACTCTATGAGTGTTATCACACAGACGCTTCATTTCACAATAAATGATAACCTATTAATCTACTATGACTATTCTAGTAAATAATTCACAAACCCCTGGTAAAATTTTCCTTTCATGAAGACAATCTTGTGCTTCCATTGCACTCTCTTTGTTGCGGAATGTAATAAATGCACAACCTACAAACAAGTCAAAATGCATCACTTGCCACAATAAAAAATATATTTACAAGTTATTATAATAAGTATAAAAAATTGATACATTACAATACAATATATTAAATTTAAGGGTAAAAACTTACAGGAAAGAACACCCTCAAATACAATGAAAGAGATAGCATTAAAAAGGTCAAGCTGACCTCATTCCATAATGGTCTCCTTAGAGGTGCTTCTAATTTTCTTTCTCATTGCTTTGTTAACATTTTGCTGTATGTGGCACTTTGTATCTATCCTCTATTTCCCAATCCCAATTAGACATGTTTCTATATGTTTCTTAAACAAGCATGAGAAGTGTTTTTTTCAGAAGTGTTTTCAACAGATGGTCACAAAATCATGATATTTAGTTTTTTTATTTTCAAATTTCCCTACATGCAACAACTATAAACATATAAAATATATAATGTCAAACAAAACATAAGCATCAAGTTTGGTAAAGAACAAATAAGAGAATTGTTTAATATGAACTGTTTAAGAATAATTTAAGGCTTAAGCTCTGACAAAAATTTCATTTTTACTTTCTTTTTAGGATTTCCATGCAATGAAACAAACATATTTATTATGCCATGTGCACAAGATTTATTAAAGTGATAGAATTTGTTTTCACTTTATGCAACATTCTAAAATTTTGAGGGAGATTTAAGTATAAATCCAAGATCTGATTAAAATAAAAAACTATTAAGGCTCTTAAAAATCTAGGTACTCTTACAAAGTAGTTTTTTTAACTGTTGATTGCAAATGCATTGACAAAAAGGATTGTTGGTAAGAAAAGATTTTGTAGTTTTCATAATTATATCAAATCTGTTATTTTTGGATAACTCGTAGCTTGAAGAAAGCACTCCATTATATATTAAAAGATCTGACCTAATAAACAGGACAGTCAAAGCAAAATTTAAACGCAGTTGCTGGGTCACCAAATTATTCCATTTAAAACACAAAGTCCAACACTAAGGTGTCAATTTTCACACAAATTTCACATCAGTGAGAATCAGGGTGGACCGTTGTTCGCTTAATTCAAATATTGACAGGACTTTGCAAATTAATGGACTTAAATAATTTTTTAAGCAACGAAAAACGAGGAAGTCAAAGTTTGAATAAACGATAAAAGACATTAGACTAGTTGTTTGAATCATTTCACTTTCATCACAATTCTTTTTTTCATGAAACATTTTCTTCATCTTATATCTTCACACCAGTTAAGGCAAGGAACAACCTGTAAACTTCGGTCAGACATTTCCTGCCGAGAAACAGGATGGGTGATAAGAAAGGGGTTTTCGCAAATTTATACTGAAATACACAGTTTTAGCTCTGAAAAATTGTTGTTTCCAAAAGATTACCAAGGTTATATTTTTTATGTTTTGCGTATTGGATTAGACAATACAAATCTAGTTTATTTCTCGTCAATTTCATGAATTTTAAAGTTGTTCTGATGCAACGTCGTGCAATTACAAAAAGCAGGACACCATTTCCTGTATCAGAAATCGACGTAGCTAGGTTGCATAAAACTTTTTGGGAATGTTCTGGGATGACCCTTATTAAATTTACTGCCTTCGTATTCTTTCTAAAGCAAAGCAAACTTTGGGGGAGGCATTAAAATAATTACAAACGTAACAATTCGAAGGAGGCTTCCAGTCGTATAATTTCAAAAGGAATTCAACAGATCGCAACCACCAGCAACTTTAACAAAGGGACGTCGTCCAAATAGATCGTTGAATTAAATTCAATAAAAAAAATTAAACTTTTAATAGAGTGCTACATTACCTTTGTGCTGGCCCGTGTATTTATCCCGTAATATTTGCAAATCGTGAATTTCTCCGAACTCTTCGAACATCGGCCTAAGGTCTTTTTCCTCCCACGTTCGTGGCACTTGTCCAATAAACATCTTTGGCGACAGTTCTTCCATCTTAACGTCCCCTGAATGCATACCATTTTGAACATGGAATGACATGGTTGATTTAATGTACGTTTGAGACAAATTACACGACAAACAGACGATAATAATTAAATACAATGTCACTGCCAAAAATTACTTCACATTTTACACAACGCGCTCACAGAAAAGTCCTTCTACGCATGTATATGCTCCTTCGCATTGGCCAGGAGCAGAGAATTGTATGTTTTCTTCAAGAGACTTTTTACAAGACCCTTTCTACTTCCTCTACGAATTTAGGATATTCAGAAACTTTTTAAACTTTTCTCAGCAAATATAGCTATTTCAAACCTTATTACCACCTTTAATCTTTCTCAAGTCCCCACACATTTTCTTGAAGACTGAGATTTATGACGAAATTGAGCCTTATCGTAACATTTCGATATTGAGCACCCTCACTTTCTGTCCTAAGACCCACTCAGAAAATTTAATCGATGTGAGGACTTAGGATCTTCTTGTGCCTGCTTGACAATGGTAAAGACTCGCAATATCCAGGACCTGATCGTCCCCTGAACCCTTTGCTTACCATTTAAATGGAACAACTGCCTTGAGCAAGTTTCTGACAACAAAAGCCACAATATTGCTCATTCAACTTCAATGTTATGCTATCAAGATAATTTTAAGCAAAGTATTGTTATTTTCAATTATTGATACTATTTAGAACACTGCAACGCAACCTGGCACTGAGGGGTCATGACTCTCTAAGATTGAGCTCCGGGGGTAAAATCCTGTAAGCCACTTGACTTGGGACATGCTTTCCAACATGCACAAATATCTGCGCTATAACGTGCTCAGAATTTGCTAAACTATTTCCATTCAGGGTGAGAAAGTCATTTTTAGCAGATGGGAAAAACTTTGAAATATTAATGCATAAGATTTATGAAAATCAATACCAAGGTTACCAAGGTTGCAGATTAACATATCAAAGTGTAACATCGTTGATAGTCGCTTACAGCTCTTTACTTGCGTCTAGAGAGCTTTGATCTCAGCCCTGATTGCCTATTCACCGGTCGCTTAATTCATAATTGATTAAAATTCCCGTTCTTTTATGAGTTGGTCATTATGACGAGTCTGCTGCTCCAGTTCAAACCTAGATTCTTCCTCTGACATGACAACAAAAGGTGTCGTCTAGGTCAGGGAGCGTGGCAAAATAAAGGGGAATTTTTGGAAAAGTGCCCCATCTTATCTGACCTCTAGTTATGAGAATTTGATTTACCAGCTTTTTATTTTATGATAAATTTCAGTAATTGGTAAATTTCAAGTTCATAGGGTCAGGTTTTTTAGGGGCCATCGGGGAAATTTCCCGATGTCCCGGAGGGCCACGCTGCCTCTGGACTGTGTAACAAAACAGTAAGACCCCTAATACTTGGGTACCGTCTCTGAAGTTTGATTACCAATTTCATATTGCACCACTGCCTTAAACAAAGAGCTTAGATAAAATTAACTTTCAATGCCTATTGTAAGCTAAAGTAAACTGCAGTTTTCATAAAATTCTTAGCCAAAGAAGTTATTATTTTGCTATTTTCCAAAGTGGATAAAATTAATTGTAGCAAACTTAGCAATGCATTTATGAATATTTGCTCAGAATCGTAATAAATCACCCACACCCATATATTTGTAATGAAATTGCTGATAGATCCCAAATGGACATTGACAGTTTTTGCAGCTCGACATCTATTCCATTGAATACAAGGCATTAGACAACATTTGTCCCTTAGGCCTAAATTACAGCTTTGTACTCAAATTATCTTCAAGTTCTTCTTCTTCTTCAACTGATTCGGCAATATCTTCAAGAACCAGAGAACCTCTTGAGCTGGGACGCATTCTAATTTGCTGCAACATTCTCTCCGTGGCACTGTTGAATGTTTTGGAGGGATGCGTTTCATAATCTCTATAAACAAAATCATCCACAGATGGACTCAGACATTTTTGGTCCATTTCATCTTCTCTTTCGTTTTCGATTTCCTTTTCCCATTCATCTGCCGGGGGGCTGATAATAATTTCGAATTTCAGCCCTGCTTCTACATTACCCACACATTCTTTTCGTATCTTTTGTTGTTGATCTTCATGCTGGCTTTTCTTCTCATGATCTTTACTACAAGAAGAAGTGCTTCTACCAAATGTTGGCGATGGATTTGGTGGCAATGGGGTTGTCCTCAATTCTTTTGCGCTGTATAAAGCTTGTTTCCTATGATTTTTCTCTTTATTTGTCGATTTGTAGTTGAAAATGTGGACGCTTTTAGGCCATACCTCAGCATCAGGTTTAGCATCTATCCAATTGTTTCGATGCTTCGATACATTTTGTTCACTTTTCTTGCATTTTCGAATGCCCCATTGTTGGAACATCATTGCACATGGTTCGTTTTCTGACAGACCTTCCTTCCTTACAAAAATTATCGGCTTTTCTTCGTGATTTTCAACCAGGTCTGTTCCACAACTATTCATACCACACGTGCTTATCTGCATTGCTGTTATCAAAGCAGGCTTTCCTTTCCTGGTCAACATTCTACCATCACTCCGTCGTGATTTATAGACGGGAGCAGAGCAGACCCCGCTCCTTCCATTGCTTCTCGTTCCAGCATAACTCATCATTTTACTGGCATGATATCCTGAGAGCAACGCATACTCATCTCTCATAACGACGTTAGAGTTGAAACTTAAACTCAGGGTATTGCAACTATTGTTCTTATTTTTGCTGTAAAATGCCCCGTCTGAAAAGGACCGAGTCACTGATGTTTTTGAACGCCTTGGAAGCAAAGGAGTCGTCTTCAGCAGTTCTTTACTACCTTTAAAATCGCCACCTGGTAAAAAGTTTTCTAACTGCGATTGGTTCTTCAAAATCACCAAGGGATGAGAATAGTAAAGTCTACGCAATGCAACTTTTTCGTTTAGCACTCGAACCTGTTCAACTTTGTTTTCCATCCTATAAATGGTCGCTTATCCCTGTATCTGTATAGATTTGAGGAAATACTTCAACTTTGTGTTGTTTAGTTAATATTTTTGCCAAGATAGCATAAATTTGACAAGTAAACACTCGCCCAGCTATTTCAGGGGAAATAGCAACTGAAAAATCAGATCTAAAAAACAAAAGATAAAAGTGTTTGTAGAATGAGAATCGAAATAGATAAAGCGCTAAGGGGGTTGTTTTCTCAAGAAATTTTCATCGTACAACACTCGCTTTACATCCCTTGCTTCGCAAAAGCGTGAAAGAAGAATGAACGAGAGTACCTTTTATGATAGGAAAAATATGCACTGAACGAAGTCAATTCAAGCATCAAAGAATCATTGGATTCTATCCACTTCTTGGAAGAACATAATTCTTTCGTAGATGAAATTAGAGGAGGGTAATTGATGTACGATTATGATATACTATAACATTTGTGTTCTTTTTTGAAGCTAAACTCAATGTGGTAAGTAGATACTGAGAAAATATATGTGCTTTTGCTTGAAATAAGTGAAAAGATATTGACTCAAGAAAACTCTTTAAAGAGAGTAAAAGAGGGAGTTGGTTGCTTCTTGGAGACCAGCTCTACGCTGCCAGACTTGCGTTTGGCGCATAACCAGTAATAGCCTTACCCGCACAGCTTGCTGCCCCCCCCAATCCCATCGTCTAGGCAGTGCAACGGGCATAAACAACAGAACACACAATTTTTCCATATTTTCGGGTCATGCAGCCGCGCAAAGCAACCAAGCAAAGCAAAGATAGGCGACTGGTCCTTGTGCGGAAAAGATACACTTTCCAGTTTTTGCATGGAATCCCCATTGCATTCAATTACTGGGGGCAAATACCAAAATATGCCCACGTGTTACCCCCATTGAAATGTACATCCAAGTGTGGAGCTGTGAAGTAAGGATTGGCATCATAGAAATATGTGCAAAACATCAGATATGAAGGATAGCTATAAACTTTGTACAAACTAAACGTACCGTTTAAAGTGCTTTGAAGTTTGGTCGCTTCGACTTTCTGTATCTAAAATGGGTCAGGTTCATTCAGAGAATTCTTGAGATTTAAATCAACACTTTGGAATGCTAGAAGAGAAGGCAAGCAAATTAAGTTTAATATCGTCTACGTTTAACAAAAAGGCCAAACAATAATTAAACCCATTATTTCAATTTCTCTGTGACGTTTGCTATCAAAACGTGTGAAAATTGAAATTGAATATACTCAAGGCTTGGGTCGTATTGACGTCTTTGACACAAGAAATTATTCTCTTGGGTTTTTAGTTTTTAATCAGTATACCTCTGAAGTTACCGAAAATATTGTTTTGACATTTCTTTGAATTAATATTTTTTCGTAAAAATATTATCAACATATCAAAACACATCAAAACATAACATCACATAATGTAACGTAACGTAACGTAACATATCATAACACGAGGAAACATTCAATAACAACGTAACGCTAAAAATCGCCCTGTTAACATTATGAATTAGTTGAAGTTGGTATTGTCTGCGTTGCCTTGTCATTCGCAATCTAAATGGGTAATAAATCATCGAGCTTAAGAACAGGTGTGCCCAGAATGCAGAGTATGGCAATGGCGCACCCAAGATAATTCTAAAATACCTAAGAAAGCGCACCTGGCCGCCCCTCAGATTTTGAAGTTTTTATGTTTATGCAGTGGTACCCATAGTGTAGTAGCGCGCCTTATGATTTTTGTACGGTTTTAGCGCACCCGCACCTGAGGTGCGGTACTCTTGGCGCACCCAAGATCTTGTCAAGATCCGTTATACTCTGCAAACTGGCCGACCTCCTCGTGAACGTTCGCGACAATCCTTAAGTCGTCTTTGTCGATATCATCGATAACATCTTCGATGGCGTACCATTCTAGCCCTTGCGTTGCCATCACACATAGCAATTAGTGTTGTCAATCACCGCGCTGCAATCCTGGTCGGCCGAACTCGTACTCGAATTCCCGTAGTCCATATAGCAATACAATGGCGACAACGATCATTGGATACAACGATAAGCTAACTACATCTCTTTCAATCCACAAACACTCAAAGTACATGTATTTTTTTAAACTAAGATTCGGGGCTGGTGAGAAGTTTCTTACGTGTTTCTTAAAATTTTCAGAAAATGATTTTTTCAAAAGTGCTCCGAGGACTTGAAAATGCAGTTTAAGAATTGGAAAATCTGCATTTAAGCGTTTGATGACAAGGGGTCCGGCCACGCCCTTCCGATTTTAGAAACGCTTTTGTGACCACAATGATTCTGTTTTAGAGATGTTAACAAGGGTTAAATCTCTGCTGTGATCAATTTGCAAGAAAGTATATTACTAAGCAACAGAGCTTAATAAGGGCCTACCCCTACCCTGAATTTCTGACGCATCAACTTTACCATATCTTCAGAATCTCTTATAAATACAGTAAAAAAGCATATCACAATCAGAAACGTAACCGCAAAGCAACGCAACGAAGCTACGCAAAGAAGCTACGCAAAGGGAGTAAATACTTTCACACCAGGAAGAGGTCTGGGTTCTACATGGGGTAAATCAGGGCATAAAATCATTTGTTTTTGCAGCGATTCTAAGTTATTAAAACACTTATAACAAACAAGCTAGTTAATCCTTTAAAAGTAAATTTTATCTGAAAGAAAACATGCCTACCCGACGAAGATATAGTTCAACTGAAGGATGCTGCATTTGCGGTACCAATTCCTCGACAGAACCCTTTGTAAACAAGGAGAAAGTGTCGCAACACAACAAATGCTTGGTAGACATTTTTGAAAACTGTTTCAAATTAGAGGAGGAAAGAAAGGGAGATTGGTGCGTCACTTGTAAAGAAATTGCAAAGAAATGGCTTCGATTAAACAAAGCAAGACGGAATTCAACTAATTTTAAAAAGGTTAGTCATTATGATACTTGATATCATGCTGAAGTAGAGTTGAGGAGGCCTAAGTTGAACATCGTCAGTTTACGCAAATCTTTTCCGTCTTGTCATTCAAACTTTTGTCATTAGGGATATTCAGGCTGAGGTTTAAGTTTTTGACTGTAAAACTTTCGTGTAAAACAGGCATACGAGGAGCATTATAGTTATACACCCATATAATTTAAAATCTAGGCTTCTAATAGCAAACTCGACTACACGGCTAAAAGCAGGGCTGTGGGCTAACTGATCTTAGGAAACACCATAACCTTGAAAAGACCTAGGCCTTTGTGTTTAGAAGACCATTTGATTTCCTTGCCTTCCCGCAAATTAAAATGCTTTCCTTGTAAGATGAGACCTTCTGAAACTTGATCATCTCTAGAATTTGTTATCAAAGGTTGCTGTCAGATTTCTTGTCTAAATAGTGAAGAAAAATGATGCTAAAGTAAATATGATATTTTTGTTTTTGCTAGTTTCAATAAGGTAGGGTTTATCAAACATATTACAATATTCATTGAATATTAAAATGACTTTTATAGAAAGTTAAATTTCATTAATGTATTAAAAATGACCTTCTATGAATGTAAATTGTTAAAATAACCTCAATCATTGAAAACATGTTTTTTTTAACAGATTGTTGACAGCAAAAGAAAACCGAAGCCAAGAACAACAAGACGCTCCAGTCGATCAATAGACTTGAAAGATACAAATGAAAATAAAGAAGTTAAAAATGAGGACCTTAGTCTACCAGAAAAAAATGTCACAGCAGAACAAAATGGAGACACAAAAATCAAAGTTGAAGAAGGTGATCATGGGTTTTTATTACTCGGTTGTTTTCTTTTTGACCATAACCATATGTTGCAGGGAATAGAGGGACTCCAGATTCCCCATTTCAAGAGAATTTTGAGAGAACTATTTTGATGAACTATTTATAGCAATATAGTTTTTGTTAAACATAATTTTTACTATTCAAACTAACATTTTTTGCCTAAACATATGATATCAAAAATTAAGTATTATTTTCGAAAAGTATGATGTGGTAGGTATTTAATAAACATGAGAAACAAAATATGATTTAAGATTATTCTGATTTTTAGATGCAATATCCATTAAAATTGAAGATGCTTTGTCAGAAGACGACAATGATGATGATGTGGAAGATATTGCTGAATTAGATGGAAGCCCCTTGGGTGGCTTTGATTCTCCATTCGATGGCCCCGCCTTGCCTTTTGGTTCAGCTAATCAAAAAAAGACGGTGACAACTGGTACTCAAACCTCCTTTTTATTTCCAACTCTTACATCACCCCAAGCAAATGCAAATAAACTACCATTCATAGATCTTTCCAAATGGCGCCAAGAAGAGATTTGCTGTGGAACAATTTTTCGTGGGCCTAATGGCGAGGTGCTTGTTGATCCAAAATGGTTGCTTCCAAGCTGTGCAATGTGTAATAGAAGCACACAGCCTCCAACCCCAGTCCAGGCATGCGGATCAGAGGAGATTTCAGTATTTGATGAAAAATTAGCAGGTCTTTGTTCATGAGACTGTGAAGTAAGATTTTTAAATTCACATTTTTTACAGTCTTAGTTCATGATTCATTTTAATCTTAATTACCAGTTTATGCATCAGTGTTTATCATAAAAGACATTCTCCCTAAAAAGAATTGTAGACATTTCCAAGCATAGAAAATAAGAGAGGATGTCTCTCAAAACATGTGCACCTTTACTTTCAAATGCTATCTATGTTTTTGGTAAAAGTGATTGCACAACATACGTCAGATTGTAATAGGTACGCAAAGAAAAAAACATAGAAATGAGAAATATTATTAATGAATGCACAAGCCAGCAGGGCCGTTGAGAGCCAGTGCGGGCCCAGGGGTATTTTATTGCACTGGGCCCCAGTGAGCAATCAAAATTTTCATTAAAGAAAACTTTTGTGGGCCCCAGACCTCCGACCCTGCCTACCCCCCCTCTTGATGGTCCTGCAAGCCAGTGCTAAAATTTATTCTTTAATTTTTTTTAGGGTGAAATTGTTGGTACTAATGACTTATTGCGGAGGATGCCATTGACAAAAGTGAGAAATTAGTCACTGATTGAGATCATGTTTATATTGTAACATAAATGTACATACAGTTGATGTAAAGAACAGTGAAAGGATAGATTGACAATATTTAGGTATGGTCAGTATATTAATTTGGCATTATCACATGTCATTTCTCTCTTGCGTTCAATTTTGTTACTTTTCAAATTGCATCAAAAAGAAAGTGTTAGGGGCCATGCAGCCCAGCGGGAAATCTTCCTGGTGGCACCTAAAAATCATGGAAATATGGGCCCTTGAATTTTTTCCAATGCAGGAAATTTCCAAAACTTCTCAGAAATAGATGTCAGATTAAAGTCGAACCCCTTTTTTATATATTCAGGCTCCTTTATTTTTGCCATATTCTGCCTTGAGAAGCTTAACTAATCATACTGACTAGAGGCATCACTTTTATTTGCCTAAGGGGGTTGACAGCACTTTTGCCCTGCAAGATAAAACCTTTTGCCCTACAAAAACTTGAGAAAGCACTGTTTTGGCAGAAATACTCCCCTGTATCAGCCATTTCGCTTGGAAAACAGATTTTGCAGATTTTGCAGTCTAAATTCTGGCTTTTTCATGCAATGTCAAGTTTTGCAGTACCAAACTGTTGTTCTGTTAATTTTTGATATTTTGTTGCTTATAAAGAAGTTTGACCATACTCATAGATTTTATCTCTTAGGTTTGGTTGTTGTCATAATTTTTTCCATTTTTAATGAATTGATATTCTATCATAGTATGATAATGAAAACACCACATAGTATGTTGAAGGAACCTTTTTTGTCTGAAGTTTATTCCATTTCTTATTTAGCATGAGGCAGATGATATTGGCCAAAAGTTAATGAAATAAATAGCCATTTTCAGATTGAAATAGAATGAGAGGGTGGGTCTGACTGGCTAGTTGCTTTAGCCAACTGCTACCGCCTTGCCTCCTACTCAGTTAAAAGTTTTAGCTTTTAGTAAACCACTCTTTAAATGACTCAGAATCCAGTGTTTTATGGAGCTGGAAATCCGTAGTGTCCTTGCCACCCCACTTCCTCTTGCTTGGTTGAAAAGTCAAGGGGAACTACTTTGCTCTACATAACTTTAGATCTAGTGTTTCTATGGAGCCCAAAATCCTTAGTGTGAAAAGCTGCATTTCTCACCTGGTAAACTGAGATTGGTTTTAATCATTCTGTTTAAATGTTAATTGCAAATTTCAAATGATTAGGGTGGCTGTGACAGGCAGGAGGCCAGAAGGAAGCTTAGTACCCCAAACAGAATGATAAAACAAAAGAAAAAAATTGAAAAATAGCAAATTTTGTTGTATTTTTGGAATTTAGCCCCCCCCCCAAGAAAATTTTATCTTGTCACAGGCTTGGGCTGTGGGTTTTACAGGAAATTGTTTTCAAAAAACTTCAGCCCACAGGGTGAAATTTTGATATTTCTTTAACAAACTGAAAACAATTGCAAAGTTCTCCACATTACTTCACAGAAAAGGTATGCATGCTAAGTCCAAGCAGATAATGGAATAACCTTTCTAGGACAGATAATTTTTGTTATTGTTTTTCAAATATAGTTATTGTTATATTTCTTTCACCATTACAAAAAAGTTGCAGGAATTTTTCAATAAATTTACAGAGAAATTTTATTGCAATGTTACCTCAAACCTTGAAAGAATTTTGTCTTAGGCAGGGCCGAAGCCAGTGGGGCCGGAGCGCTTTTTCGTCGGAAATTTGACCTGATTTAAACAATAGATTAAACAATAAGCTATTGTTCTTTAAACAATGGATCTATTGTTTTGTCAGCAGTTGTCAGAAATTTTGTTTTTCTTGCCCACTGTTCGGAGATGGCTGGATTCGGCCCTAGTCTTGGGTATTTTAGAAAAAGCAACAATTTGAAGTTGAAAATCCAACTGATAAAATTTGTTTCAATTGTATCTTGACTTTTAATTATTTTTAGATTAGTTACTTAACATTGCAGTGTTTTATCAAATAGAACTATTACTTGAAGATATTTGATTAAGAATATGTAATTAACATTTATAGTTCATTGTATTATTCATCATTTAGTTTGCTACAAGAAACCATCTAAAACAACGTTTGACTTCCTATCTTCCCTATCTGTATGAAGAGCCTTCCGCTCTGAAGATTTCAAATATATGATCCTAAAAATGGTTAGGCACCAACTTAGACCTTTAAAAGTATAAACAAAGTTTTTCGAACCAATTTTTAGCCGGCTCTTTTTATTTTCAACAATAGCCAATATAATATTGCTTTTTTTCGATGAAAGCTTATAATCATTTATAGTGGGATGCTACAAATGCTTTTAGGATTTCCAAATTTAACCCTATGTCCTCAAAATTGCAAAAAAATAACTTTAGACGTTGTCAAATCTGTAACTGTCATAAACCAAATTCTAAGATGAAAAGCCGATATTTGGGGCAAAATAAGATCTCTAATCCTATACAATACAACCGTGCCAGGCTGATTCATTCTATTGTATAGGTGGTTAATAAAACTCATCTCTGTAATAAATTTGCCGTTAGTGGATTGGTCAAATATTTTTGCATGATATTCGGCTGAGATTCTAGGCAGTTCACTCAAATGATCAAAATTTAGAAGTTATCAAAGCTGATATATATATAGCATGCAATCTGCAATAGCTCTTAAAAACATCAACAATTATTATTTACAAATATTTTTCGGCTCGTCATATCCCGGACAGTTCCACACACCAAGCTATTTCGCAACGTGTCGCATGATATCGTAACGTGTCGTAACATGTCGCAGACTGTTGTATGAATGTGTTGCGTAACACTCTGAGACAAAAGGAATCCGCCTTCCTTATTGGTCGCTATATTTTCCACCACCTCTCGAATAGTATTGCAGATAAGGAGAAAGTTTTATTGACTTAATTATCTACACATTCATTCTTTTTTACTCATTCAAAAATCAATTTGTCTATTTAACTATTTATTTCAAATTCTATAGGAAAGCCTGGTAACAAAGATACTGATTTTCAAAGGCTCTCCATCTGTATCACTTTCATACTTATTGAAGTAAAAGATTTGCTAAAAAAGATCTTTTAGTTGTGAAAAATGTTGCAACGAAAATTAGGAAAAATCCAGCAGCTACCAGAATTCTTGTACCGGATTAATGTTCGAAAATAATTGACTTAGACCGTGTACTGGTAATATGAAGCTTGAGATGCAGGCTATTCAATTCTAACATTTTGAGAAGTTTTGCTTGATAAGAACAAATAACAATTTTGCTTTGTTAATTAGAATACTTTTGAAAGAAAATGAAGGTTCCCTTGATAATTAGAAACTATTGTGACAAACAAGCGTGAATTAATTCGCTCCGTGAACAAAATCCGGGTTAAAAATAGCTTGAAACCTCGAATCTATTCTTATTATAGAATTCTGTATGCTAATATGCAAGCATTAGATTGGCATGGCTCTTAAGTTGTGTACCATCCAAATATTTAATGTTGATACGCGTGGAATAAGGCTGATTAAACCATTACACATTGCTGCCAGAATCGCGTGGATTAATGTTTGTGTCCTGAGGGATCTGTCGAAGTTTTTCTATAACGGCTCTATGCAAAGCCATTCCATAACTTAAGGTGCTTTCGCACTAGAGCGACAAGAAAACTCATTCGCTACACATCTGTGCTGCAAAAGAATATGCTCCTTTTGCGGCTTGTTCTGATGGTTTTTAAATTTCCACAAAGTCATGAGAGTAGAGGAAAAGTTCGAGAATGCAGCTTAGGAGAAATCAGGCAAGCAAAAGCTGAGCAAGCTGTCTGCTTTAATGAAGATTTCAAGCTGCTGTTTTTGGTGGTAGGTAACAATTTTTTTGAAATATCTTACTCTCGTTAATATATTCACACTTTCGTGTACAAGCTGCATCCTATTTTTGCGTTCATATTTGACGAAAGTGGCTCAACATTTAACATTTAGATAGCAACAAAAGATATTTGACAATTCAGTTTTTAGAGAGAAGAGCTGATTAGTAGCTTCACTGCGCCACAGAAATGCGGAAACATTTTCCTCTTTACCTCAAGGATTCTACCCATTTCACTTTCCTTCAATAGTCCTTACCTGTTTTTGCTCTTTTTTTGGAGTAAAGTCCAAACTCATGGAGCTTTTAAATACAACCTCTAATGTTTTCCTTGATTGGCCGATAATGTCATCTACATATGTTTACATCCTAGCCTTTTTGCTTAGAGCCTTCAATGCTTTTCCTGATAGGCCGATGTCAGGAACATACATTTACATATTTACCTAGATACATTTACATATAATATGTATAGTTAGCACCCTTATGGTTAGTATTATACTCCTCACCGGAGTTTCGCGACTATTTCTTTATGCCTGTGTGGCATAGTGGATTGGTCGCTTGACTCTGGTGACGGTGTACGGAGTTTGAATCCCAGGTAGAGACTTTCAATTTACAATTGGGTAGCACCCTTATGGTTAGTATTTATATATATATATACAGCCTAGACTCTTAGCAAAGGATCTGCTTTTAGGTAGAACCTCCAATGTTTCTCTTGATGGTTCAATATAAAGTCATTTACATACAAGAACCATATAAACCATTTCATCTAAAGCTACTGTTTATTATCTTGAAGCTTTTGTGGAAAGGTTTCTCTAAGGGTGCTTGTAATTTCGTAGGATTATCTGAGAACGTAAGGATATAGGAACAAGGTAACAAGGTTTCTAGTGGTCGAATTTGATATCTTAAAGAATAGAGCTCTTTAAACAAGGGTTTTTATTGTTAACCAGTAACCTTTCTCTGTTTAATATTTGCAGTCAAATCACCTATTGGTGAAATCTGGTCCACAAACAACATCTCGAACAATCGTGGGACGAGCTTTGGATGTCAGTAAGAAGAAGAACCTAACAACAGTTGAACTCAAAGTACTAACTGATGTTGTTCATTACGAAGTTAATAAGAAGCAGCTGTTGGGAAGCTCAAGAAAAGCTATTGTTCCAACAACCGATACCAAGCAGGAAGTAAGATGTTTGTAGTTTATAGTTGCACAAAAAAGCGCAAACATCACACACATACTTATCACGTCCGATACTCCACATACCATACTAAATCATGTTTTGCCTTTTACGTGCAATCATATATTGTGTATTGTATATTTATTAACATTCTACCTGGGTTGTTTAGGTATCTTGTGTTTTAGGCAGGTGGATTGGAAATCCATTTTTGTTTCGCCGTAGCCTAAAGAGGTAGAAAGCAATCGCTAATTTGCCAGAAAAATATGCTCTGTGCAATGTATGATATCCATTAAGAAACTTTCCTGATAGAGAAAACCTCGAAATTTTAGGACTTTTCGGTAAATCTTTAGTTTGAGAGTTACCGGTAAGGTTATATTGTGAAAATAAAATGCCGTAAGGTTAGATTTTGATAAATCACCTGAGCAAATGGATATTGAGGCAATCTCAAGGGTGAACATCTCTACAGTATTTCGAACATCAGGCCAATCAAATTAAGCACACTTTTAATGTGTTGGCAGGTTGCTCTAAACTGATCCCAGCATCAATTCTATAAACGGCCCTTAAAACCTTTATATTGAATTCGTATGTATTTGACTTGTCTGTATCTCAAACTGAATATTGATAGGATGTTGTGAAGCTTGGCAGCGATATCCTTGACGAGAAAAACATAGAAAAGTTGCAGTTGATCAGCAAGGTAAGATCACAATTATCTCTAGAAGGTATTTTACGCCCTTTTCAAGTTCCTTGTATCACGAAGAAGGTTAAATCCACATACCTAGATCATCCATTTCTTAATTGCAATGCGCCAAGTTTAGGAATAAAGACATTCTACTTTGTTTGTTTACTATCCAACAGGATTTAATTGCCAGGAAGACATTGATTTGAGTAACTAATTTGTCTTTACGACGAACACCGTCTTACGTTAGCACAATATCCACCGTTTCTAGTTGATATAACCTTTTGACTGATTCACAGAATATCATTTATTATGAATAAAAGAGGCTCAAAGCCTAGTTTCTAAACTTGTTCATGAATAAGAAACTTTTTACATATCATTAATATATTAAACATGTTTTAACATACCCATCCAGCTTCGACGATTAAATGTTTCAACACAAAAACATCTGAGCACTGCTGATTCCTAACAGAATCAAACCATTATCTCTAAGCACAACCTTATCTATAAATAAGCAACTCCTTTTAGCCACAATCTGAGATTTCTACAAAAAAAACTGAACGGATCAGACAATGGAATTAAGAATTTTCAAGGAACACGCCTGGGTCCACGTGACATTTTAGCCTCTTTGTAGAAAAAGCATTCAAATCTAGAGACGTTGTTCTAACAACTTGCATTTCTAAAACTTGACACAAAATTAACCGCCCGCGAACAAGAGCCTGAATTTTTCAATTCAGCCTAAATAGGCCCATGCGCAAACGGTTCATGCTGCAAATTTAGACCAACACGGTCCAACTAATAACACACTATCAGTCGTTGTATTGTACAGCAATGCTATGTCCATTGTATTTATATTACTCTAACAAACACATGTTGTGTCAATAACTAATACTGCTTCATGTTATATCAAATTTATACTTAAGTTGAGGTGGAATATTGTTCATAGTATTGATCTGTGTACACAGGAATATCCAATTGGCGAGCGGCTTCTGCTGGATTTTAATACATTTGCAATCAAGAAGATGAATGATGTTAATGACAATCATTCATATATCTCAAAAGCGGACAACATCGGTTGGTATAAATGGTAGACATTGCTTATAAGGAAAGCTCTGGTGCATCTATATAAACCCATTGCTGATTAGGGTCGAAGGAACAAGGAGGCCGAGGGGACATGGCACTTCATTTTGGCAAGCTATGTAAAATTGTCAATGCAAACAGAAGCAGAAGAATCGTGGGAACTTCGAAGTCGCTACCACATGGATAAATATAATCTTATATACATGTGCTCATGCCTGTGTGCATGTGTGTGCTTCTGTGCGCCTTAGATGCTTAGGTGTTTATTCATTATTTTGGCAATCTATGCAAAATTGCCCATTCCAACCCAGAAATGCCCAGGATTTATACCTTTCAATGCAAACAAGAGCAGAAATTTAGTGAGAAATTCAAAGACGCTACCTCCTGGATATGTCAGCCGTTGCCTATTTGAATTTATATATATATATAGACATGTTGGGATATATATATACATTCAAATAGGCAATGGCTGACATGGAGTTAATATACTAACCATGACGGTGCTACCCAATTGTAATTTTTAATCTCGACCTTAGGAGGGGTCGAACCCGAGCTCGCTACATTCGGATTCACACAACCAATCCACTGCGCCAAACAGGCACAATGAAATAATCGTGAAACTCCGATGTAGTTTTACGCAGTTCGACCACTCCCGGGAGACTTGTTTTTTCTTTGTTTCGGCTTAATGATTAAAAATTACAATTGGGTAGCACCCTCATGGTTAGTATATTAACTCCATGTCAGCCATTGCCTATTTGAATGTATGTATAAAGCTTGGCTCTGATGAAGGCATTAAGCCGAAATATATATATATACCATGAGGGTGCTACCCTATTGTAATTTTTAGTCTCGACCTTAGGAGGGGTCGAACCCACGCTCGCTACATTCGGAGTCACACAACCGTTAGTACATTAACTCCATGTCAGCAATTGCCTATTTGAATGTATATTTATATATATATATATATATTAAACATTCATTAGCTCTACCACATAGAAATTTTTAAATATTAAATAGATACTCAGAAAAAGACTTCAACTTTTAAACGTTTCGACTTTCGTCTTCAGCAGTAATATATATATATATATATTGCCTAATTGTTTGCCATTGCCTAATTGATTTAGTATACAAAGCTTGGCTCTAACGAAGGCATTAAGCCGAAAAAGAAAAAACAAATCTCCCGTAGAACTGCGTAAAACTACATCGGAGGTTCACAACTATTTCATTGCGCCTGTGTGGCGCAGTGGATTGATCGTGTGACTCCGAATGTGGTGAACGCGGGCTTGATCCCCACGGTCGAGACTTACAAAAATTTACAACTGGGTAGCACCCTTATAGTTAGTGTTTATACACCATGCCAGCCATTGCCTAATTGATTTAGAATATATTTATATATATACGTGTGCTTATACATATGTGCTTTTGTGTCTTAGATGCTCAAATGTTCCTAATGACAACCGTATTGTAAAGACTTTTTGGACGTTATGGGATTCCTTTTTCCCATTTGCACAATCTATTTGATATATGAAAGTTTCCTTATTTGTAAATCTTTCGTTTTATTCTAGAGCTTACTGCGTTCTCATGCAGTAATATGACTAAGGGTGTCACATATAAACCAAAAATTGATGAAAGTATCACTGAAAACAGAGCGTATCAATTGGAACAAGATTCAATCACGTTGCCTGGCGAAATTTTCAAAAGCAGCAATGGTATGTAATACCTAATGTGTCATACCTAATGTGTCATACCTTAGGTGTAATACCTAATGTGTAATACCTGATATGTGATACCTAATGTGTAATACCTTATGTGTAATACCTAATATGTAATACCTAATATTCAATATCTAATGTGTAATACCTAATGTGTGATACCTTATGTGTGATACCTGATATGTAATACCTAATGTGTAATACCTTATGTGTGATACCTGATATGTAATACCTAATGTTTAATACTTGATGTGTAATACCTTATGTGTAATAACTAATATGTAATACCTAATGTTTGATACCTAATATGGAATACCTAATGTGTAATACCTAATATGGAATACCTGATGTGTAATACCTAGTGTGATACCTAATATGATACGGGTGTACACGGAAGTATGTGATTACTGGTGAAGCATAGTTTGATATGAAAACCCTATCATTGAAATAGGTAAATTACAAAGCAAATCATTAATTCAACTTTGTAAATCAAAAATGAAAAAAAAAATTAGCAGATATTATATTTCTGAGATTTATATTTAATGCGATTCTTTCTAGGAACCAAATGTGCATTCTCCACTTTGTACTTCAAAACATTACAAAAGATTTTACCTCCAGAAAATGATTTATCTCAAAGACAAAATTCTAGCAATTTTACGCAGTAAGTTTTCTAATGAATCTGTTTTCTTTGTAATGGTGCACATAATTTCTTATCTGTTATTTTATTTGTGAAAAATCAGAAAAATTTTGTATCAATTGCTTTTTATATGTTTCTCTTCTTAGTATATTTTTAATCTTATATCTAGGGAATAATAAAAACATTGATTGTTTTCTTAAAATACTTACTTTTATACAGCTGTATATACTCATATAAAGTGAACCTTAAACTTTTATTTGCAGTCACATCTCTTACTTGTTTATTTATTTATACAGCAATTTTGTCAAAAATCATCGCATTAAGCTTACAAGTCAAACTCTGCTTTAAGGCCTAAAATTTCTTAGACTCACTTAGGTACTTTTCAAAGTTTCAAAATTCATCAAATGAAACTTTTGTGTATCATAAACCTCTAATCAACGACCTATATTTTTATGCTCTAAAAGTACTTTCCGTAAAAGATCTCATAAGCCCCAGTCTCTATTAAGTCCCCCCTTGAGAACCTTAAAAATTTAATAAGCCCCTCCCGGGGGCTTAATAGAACTTTTGAGGTATTTTTACTGCCCTGTCTTGATAACTTTGAGCAATGGAAATAAGACTCCTAAACAGTAATTTTACTTAATTCCTTATTTATACATTTTCGCCTTGACTAATTTAGACTTTTCTTTAGGTTTCTTGACAGCCACATAATTACACTATCCATTCTTGGGAGATCAAGTGAAAATTTTTCCACTCCAATAAGAATAAAACTAAAGCACCTTACAGAGGTAAATACTTAGGTTATCTTGATAAACAAGTGTCATCAACATTAAAAGTAAAAGAAGAGGGGGCATTCAGTTGTTTGTCGAACAAACTTAGCAAATATTACATCAGTTAACTTCACATGCATCATGTTTCACCAAAAAATTCATCAAGTTGTCCTTCCAGCAGAGCTGAATGGGTAACAGGGGTGGCGCCAGGATTTGCCCCACCGGGGGTTAGCTCCCCGACAGGCGGCTATACAACCGAATAAAGTGTATCTTTTGAGCATAAAAAACACAAATTTACGTTAAAATTTCCCAAATAAGCGTAAAAGTTTTCCCCAACGGGAGGATGGGGGAGGGGGCTACAGCCACTTCTGGCACCACCCCTGATGGGTAATACTTTTCATCTACAAGGTTGTGGCATCTATTGTTCAAATTGTGGCATCTTATTGTATGTCTTTAGTTTTGGCATCTTATGGTGTCTCCTTGCAACTGCCTATTTTCCAGAGCTTTAGTATCTAGTAGGTCCTCGGAAATATTTGCCTTGGCAATTGTAAACATAACTCAATAAAAATATGCAAAATGTGATATAGTGCTAAAAGGGGCGAGGCAAATGTTAATAGCATTTAAATTATATTTTTCAAAAAACTGTAGTTTGTGGTGGAAACTGCAGATGGAATCTTCGCTTTTGGTTTCACTTTTATCGAAACTGAGAAAATGTAGACCAAGAAATCGATAACAATTTAAAAAGCACTTGTTTATTTATTAAGTTTCGTTTAGCTTAATTTGGCATATCAGTAATGCATTTTTGATTAAAAGATTCTGAACTACACGTGGTACCTTTTGATAATTAATTATCAGTAACCAGTTTGATCCATTCCCTGTTATTCAACTTCTTAAATCCTTATTTCCGCAGAATGTATTAATGAAATTTATTGCGTAATCGTTGAGATTTTTATACGGTTATAATCCGTTATTAACATAAATTTCGTTATCATTGTTAGCCAAATACAAGTTACCTTCTGGTGAGATTCGTATTTGCGGATTAAATGTTATATTTAAAAAAGTTTGAAAGTAAAATAGTTCTTGTTTAATACAATCCTATAAGAATAATGCCTTCAATCTCACGCCGATTTCATCATCCTATGAAAATATCAGATTTATTACTTTTTTAACCTTTTTCTGCCTTTAGAACGAATTATACGAGCGGAAAGGAGTATTTTGGAGGTTTACAAGAGGGAATGTACAGATTTATGTGCTTTATTAATACAATAAATTTCTTTGAATGTACCTGTTCAACTAACTGCGTTAAATATTATTTGGTAAGAAAGAGTGTGTTTTGCTACAAATGATTTTATTTTTAAATTTTGATTATAATGATATGCTTTCAATTTGGAACTCAAGGCAAAATGGTTACTGGTCAGAAGCTGGATGTGTAATTGTCAACCAAACACCAAATTCGACTGTTTTTGAGTGTAACCATTTAACAAATTTTGCAATCCTTGTTACAGGAAAATTGAAGGTAATCTAGATTCATATATTTTAAATTATATTTTATTAATGACTTTTTTCTACTTGAAATGGTTTTATTTTGTTATGTTGTTGTATGTGAATTTACGTTTCTAGTGTCTAGTTGTATTTTGGCAGAATAGTTCATTTAAATCACAGTAAATGAACAAATAATACTTCTATGAGAGATTGATAGACTGATTGATTGACTGATTAATTGATTGATTGATTGATTGATAGGCTGATTGATAGATTGATTGATTGATTGATTGATTGATTGATAGGCTGATTGGTAGATTGATTGAATGACTGATTGATTGATTGATTGATTGATTGATTGATAGGCTGGTTGATAGATTGATTGATTGATAGGCTGATTGATAGATTGATTGATTGACTGACTGGTTGATTGATTGATTGATTGATTGATAGGCTGATTGATCAAGTGATTGTCTGCTTCATTGGTATTGTTAACTGGTTGGCAGTTTAAAGGCTCGATAAGTTGTGTTACGGAGTGATTGGTTAATGAGATTGATTGATTGCTTGAATGATTGATTGATTAATTGATTGATTCATTGAGTAATTAATTGATAAATCGAGTGATTCATTGATTGATGTATTCATTTATTTATTGATCTATCTATTTATTTCTTCATTTATTAATTAATTGATTGATTCTATGACTGATCGATTAAAAGTATTGCTTGAGTTGTCAATCTAGTGTCTAACATGCGGAACCTGTCACATTACAAAATTTCATGTATTTCCAAAGCTAATTTGCTATTTATTTATCTCTGAATCCAGGTTCAAGTGGCTAAAATGCCAATTTATTGACTTGCTACTTCCTATATTTTCTGATAAATCATACCTCCTTTATTTATAACTTTTCAATTCATATTTCAGTCGATAAATGTCTCACCAACTGAGCATCATGTTCTCACGGTGATTTCAACAATTGGCTGTTTTATGTCAATGATTGGCGAAATTGCGACGCTAGCTATTTATGCTGTTGCTAAGTATACTTTCTAGCTGTTTTGGCTTATTCATTCTCCGTTCTATCACTCCGATGCTAAGCAGTAGCTGCCCTTTTAGCCCGGTGGGTCAACTCGCATTGTCAAGTCAAGTGTAAGCACCCACGTCTGAGGCTTTAGAAAATGGACCCTTTTCTCTGATTTTTAACTCAAATTTGATCCCCTTTTTTCTTTGAAACCGAAGCACATATCGTTTTCAATACGATGAATTGGACCTAAAAAACCCCTTTTCTCAATTTTTTTGCTTTTTTCTAAGAATACACCATTATTTTCCAAGTTCTACGTCCTTGGCTTGGGATAAAATTGAACCCCTTTCTCAGAGATTTCAAAGATACGGAGGCTAACAATTGACAATGGGAGTTGACCCACCGGGCCTTTTAGACAAGGCTAAATAAAATCAACCAATATACAAATTACCGTATACAAATTCACCAAAATCGGGATGCTAACTAAATGCAGCCAACACGTTGCCACAACAGGCGGATAACAGTGCAACGAGCAAGTAGGATAGGTGGAGTTTGGATAGTATATGCATCGTCGTCCTACAGCCAATATGAGCATGATCATTCAAGGAAAAATGTCGAAATTCATGCTGGCCTTTCTGAGAATCGTCTCTTTAATGGACTTCAGCTCATCGAATGTACCTTAAGCTGTTCTTTAGAGATGGGTAAGGTAGAAAATTGTCTTTCACTCTAGGGATTTCCTTTAAGACCGTAATAGCTTCTTTTTGGCCTGCTCTCAAGTTGTGTTTTCTTTTTCCCAAGGGTTCAAAGCAAAAGACGATTCATCCTCATCAACATTGTTTTGTCAATGCTTTTGGCGCAAGCGGTATTCATAGCAGGCATTGAAAATGCAAAACATCAGAAAGTATAAATATAAATTTTATGACAAAATTTATAAACCAAAGATTCAAGATTGCAACAAAAAACATTTTCGTTTTGATGGGTCCATGTTGAGGACAAATTTTAGAATAAATCGGTTTAAATTTGATCGATGGTCGATATAGACTTAAAAGAGCATCATGAATTATTGCCTTTTTGTCACCTGGGTCCTTCGATTGCTGATTAAACTGCGGTTCCTATTGTAACGGTTCCAAGCGTAGGTTCAACAGACATAGAATCCTGAAAAAGGCCTTGTTCACTCGGTAGGCTCGTATCTCTAAAAAATGCCCGATACTTTTACAATACATCATATGCATCAATACCATAGGAATCAAATGACACACCATGCAAGCTCATGAGATGACAAGTGAATTTATAGGATAGCAATAATCATTACACCATCAAGATGTTCCTATTCAAATATCTATGAAGTAGATAAAATTAGGATGATGAAGATCTTTTTATGTTTTACTTCGTCATTTTCAGCTTCTCTGTGGTTTCATTGCATCCCTCATTTCGTACTTTTTTCTTGCTTCATTTTGCTGGATGCTTAATATGGCAATTCAGCTTTACATTCTCACATCGAAAAAATTCAACGAGTGTTTGTCTTTCTCGTATCAGATGATCATTGGATATGGTAGGTTTACAAAATAGTTTATTGTTTGTGACCTTTATCGTAAACTGTTCATGTATTGCCGCATTGTGTCGTGATGCAGCATGCATTGACTCATTTTTTGCCATCACAATGCCATCACAAGATACGACATGACATTACATGACACGATAATAACTGTCATGTCATGTCATGTCATGTCATGTCATGTCATGTCATGTCATGTCATGTCATGTCATGTCATGTCATGTCATGTCATACCGTGCCTTGCTGTGTCGTACCGTATCGTATTGTAACATGTAATTTCGTCTTGCTTTGCGTTATGTCGTGTTGTACCGTGCAGTACTGTTTTGACGCATTCGCATCTTCTTATGTGATATCTTAGCTCCTAAGATACTGACAACTGCTTTACAGAAGACAATTTTAAAAATTTACATCTTACAGCAAGTACAATGGATTACTAGTACTGGTGCTTTGCAAAATTTTAATATGTGGTGCTCGATATAGAAGGCCTTCTAGAAAACTATTGAGACAATCTGCAATCGATTTGATAAGAGCCCTACCGCACCGAACCAACAGAAATTAAGCAAAACACCACAAAGCACAGCTAAACAAATTCTGATTTGCAAGCTTCATATTCAGAAAGATTTTGCCCAGAATCAAACAAAACATAAACCTTTCTCAGCTCAAAAATCATGCTTCTGCTCGCATTTTTCCTAAATTCCAGGTATGGATACCTTTTCGCCGAGCAACGTATCAATCAAATACCCATACTTACCTTTATTTCCATTGACTCCATCAACCTCACCCATTGCTTCATTAAAGTTAAAAATGATAAGGCATCATCTTCTTCAATTGTTTCAGACCCTCAGCCTCAACATGATGGAAAACGTAACCAACTTTTGATCAAATACGCTTAGTTTCATCATGTCATTGATTGCATTCTCATTTTTCCCTCTACAGTAATCCCTTTTGCCATAGTATCCCTTGCTTTGATCATCACAAGAGGAACTGGTTTTGGAACACCAAATTTGTAAGTTGATTTATGTCACTATCTCAAAAGAATAAGGGAAATATTAAATTTTGTGCATAGGTATTAATTTCATAACTGTATCCGACCCCCTTCCTCCCTGTGATTATACAGCTTTACAGTAACATCAAAGGCATCTACTGAAATCGCACGGAGGTACGAAAATCGATATGCTGGAGCTCTGAATCTTTGCGAATGTTTTGAAACAGATGTATCCAGATATTTAAGGGATTAGATTTCCAGATTCCCCCTTCTAAGAAACAACCAATTCTCGCTGAAGATCACTGGGCCAAATGGTCCCTTCATGGATGAAAGGGTTAAACCTATGAAGAATCTCTGTATTCCAGGTTAAAATAAAAATGCATCTATTATAGGTTTTACTTGCTAGTTTTAGCTTTGTCTCTCTGTGTATTTAACTTTCATATTCAAGATATAGCTATTTCAGCTTGCCAGTGAAGTATGGGAGAAAAGTTGGAATTTAATTATGTGAAAAGCTTGAGACTTTTGCATACTGTCCGTTTTATGCAATTGTTCAACATGCATTGATACTTTCACGGTCTCTGACTCAAACTAATCTTATTTGAAAATCAGATACAAAGAAAAACACATTTAGACAGGAATACGAAGTAAATACAACGAAATTATTAATATATTTTAATGCTAATATTTCGTCTCGGCAAACGGGAGTTCTTCAGAGTATGGTAAAGAATAATCGTATTCCAGTAGCTTTGCGCTGTTCCTTGTATTTATCATTTACATTCATCGTTGCAATAATAATAATAATAATAATAATAATAATAATAATAATAATACGAATACTTATACAGGATAACCTATCAGCATAATGGCGATGCTGTTATCTTAAGGGTCCTGTCATGAAAGTAAGAGGTAAAGAACTAATAGCTACATTACGTGTATTTTAATTAAAATTATGTGAAGGCAGTTTTTTCAATAGAAATGTTCGTTTAAATATGAAGTAAAAGCCATTCTGGACTCAATCTTTCTGGCTTGAAGTGGCAATTCATTAAAAATTTGCCCACCAGCAAGCATTCCCCGAGAATCCAGTAGGCACCTGCTGTTTCGTTCTCTATTATATTTGTCTCATATGAATACATGCATTTCATAAGTCATTCAATTTCTAAAAGGCCTATGTGCAATTAATTGAACTGTTGATATCTGTTGCTTTTCAGTTGTTGGCTGAGTCCACACAATGGTGCATTATGGGTATTCCTGGCACCAGTAGCTGTGATTATCATGGTAAAAATAATTACCTATCATAGTTTTCTTGCACTAACTTTCTTCTTATTTCTAAATTGCTTTGCTTATATAGTTACATAGTATTCCCGGTAAAATATCAGAGGAATTTGTCTCTATGATGGCTGGTTACAAAAACAATTCCTATTTACTTCTTCCCAGTCCTGATTGATTGATTGATTGATTGATTGATTGATTGATTGATTAATTGGTTGATTAAAATATTGATTAAATGATGGATTGATTGTTCGTCGTATTCTCTGACTGTTTTAACTATAACGATAGCTACTTTTTACGACTACCTCGCTGCTGGAATATTACTATAAATGATTGGTTCCCAAATATTAATCATCTGAATATGTTTAAGTTCTGATTACGCACAATAAGAAAAAAGTTATTTACATATATGTCCATGATTTTGTCTCTATTTAGGCCAACATTGCTATAACAATAATTGTTTTGCTGAGAATGCTTCATACGAAGTTGATGCAGGATGCAAACAACGTTGTAAAAATCAAGTAAGTTCAGCTCCAAAAAAACAAATTCAATGCTGCAAGAAGCTGCAATCATAATCAGATAAAACAATTTTTGTCAGAAGCAATGGGCCTAGATTTTTTAATCAAGGAACACAAGGTACCGGAATCATGAATATTAAAAGGGCGAGAAATTTTTACTTTTGAATAAATAAATAAGTAAATAAATAAATAAATAAGTAAATAAATAAATATAAAAATAAATAAATAAATAAATAAATAAATAAATAAATAAATAAATAAATAAATAAATAAATAAATAACAAATCAAAAGCACATGAATAAGGAAAACAGCGTGTTTGATTAATCATTTGCTTAAACAGAACAAGCCTTTCTCTAAAGTAGATGTATGAATCATATTAATGTAGTGAAAATAAGTGACGTCACTTAACTGTCTTTTTGCTTTCGGTGCATTCATAACAAAACGCGTAAAAGATTATAGCATAGAAGTTTATTATAGAGGAATCCATCTAATGATGAGGACATTAACTGCTTATAACGAAGGATACACACATGAGAATCTGCAATTTTTAAATGAACTTTAAAGCCAACTAATTTTCTTTCTCAGGCGCCTCTTTCGTGCTGTCTTTGTACTCACGCCATCATTGGGCCTAACTTGGATTGTTGGTATCCTTGCAATGTCTCACGAAAATTTTACGCTGCAAGTTGTATTTGCCTTTCTCAACTCTTTTCAGGTTTGTCTCTTTATATTAAGCTTTGTAGATAAATTTATCTGTAAATAAACTCAAGCAACTACTGCTAGTGATCAACCCCTGCATTGTGCGGAATTTATGATTCTTTTCTGGTCCTTTTTTCATTTCGCAAGAGATACAACAATCAAAGTTTAATGATGCTGGGAAACTTTTTTGATCGAGACAGCTTTCATCAGAGTTTTAAGGGCCAGGAATGGAGCCTCAAATCTCAAGGCAAAGCATAACAAAATGAAGGAATTCTGCTTGAATCTCGTGGTCCATCTTTCCAAGGATTGCACCATTTGACAACGTATCAGGCTAGGAGGGAGTTGTTAGAACACCGGAAAAATTTCCAGTACGTCCTTTTAAAAGCGAAATCAAGATCAGAAAAATACGGGAAAAAATGACTGGATATTTGTTTTTATACCGGTATTTCCTTGCCTAGAAGCTTTTTAAGGTCTAAGGAGTGGCCTAAGATAGAGCATTGGTGGACTAAGATGCTTACAAGAACTAAATTAGTACGAACATGGTAACAAATAACTATCTTAATGGAATATAGAAACTAGCCTTTGCAATTCGGACTTCTTTGCAAAATATTTCGATATCAAAATGAATTTAGCAATATATCGATGCCTGCCTTGTTTTCTTCTAGGGCCTATTCATTTTCATCACATGCTGCCTATTTGACAAAAAGGTAACTTTTATCCTATTGAAAATTTTTTACAACATTTGTATTCTCCAATTTTTATTAAACCTTTTTTGAAATACTCAGGCCATAAGGCGTGGACCTCACGGGTGAGAAGAGGGGGCTGCAGTCACATTGATATGGAGAAATAGTCAAATATAGCGGCAAGTCGAGGAAATGGAGCGCCGAAAGTGATAAGCAAGATTTGAAAACACAATAGGCCATCATCTTCAATTCTGTCGCCACTACCCAAAGGAGGCCTGCTGTGGTCAAGGGTACAGAGGGGGAGAGGGGGGTAAATCATGAGACCAAGGGGGAAACGAAACCAGAGTAAAAGAGCTTCTATGCACTTATCCTAGGGTAAGCAAGTGCCTAGCTGAAAGAAAATTCTTTGAGAGATAGATGTTTGTAGCAGTGGCTGCTATTTAGCGCATTATAAAAATCAAGGCATCGTTGCTGCAATCTTTAGTAATGTTCAGTCAATTCATATTCTTTAGGTAAGAGATGGATTCATCGGATCTATTCGACATCCTTCACGATTCTCTTCACGTGGTGAGTTCGCTTTAATTTTAGATTCGATTCGAAGGAAGAGATTGATAGCCTTCAGTACATTAAAGATTTATTTATAAAATAAAATTGATCTTCAAAGGAATTGTTCTAAATGGAATTGAGGTGATCATAGACCAACGATGCCAGAAGAGGAGGTAAGGTGGGCAGGTGCTTAATTCCATAAATACTTTCCAACAGTCAATCAGAATAAAGCACAAATTGTTTTGGAACGGGCAATTAGACTGTCATTGAAGAAGATGATTTTTTCGTTAAGAGATTGTACCTTTGCAAAGTTTCACAAAGGTTGACTTTGCAAACTCATGTTTATGTGGGTATTGGTGGCTTTTCTAATATAACCTCACTTCAAGAGGACACAAACTTAATTGATTTTCTACAATTTTACACAAAGTGGTTTTTGGTAAAGTGCCCCCCAAAATATTTATGCCCACCTGCGTCACTCAGTGCTTACGGCATCCGCGTCAAAGGTCCTTCAAATCCCTTTCTAGATGCATTTCAAATACAGCTCTGTTTTCAATTGTCATTTAAATCATTTTTTTCAGTTCGTTTTCAGATTCACTGAGACAAGTGATGCCAATGGAGCTCTCAGAAACGAGGCATTTTAAATATGGCACAGATTAGTGACAACAAAATACGAAAACATTTACTTACATACACGAACTTTTGATTTGGTTTATTGGAAACTAATATGGTATTTGATTGTTTCTCTTTTGCTTCTTTCCCTGAATAGCATTTAAATAATTTAAATTATAGTTTGAGGTTCGTAGAAAAAGTTTTCTGCTTTGAGGAATTTACATTAAAACCTTAAAATTGCATACAGTGGTGCAAATGAGATAAAGGGAACAAATTCTGAAATGAAGGATGAAATGAGGATATGAGGAAGAAAACAACGAATGATTAAAGAAAGATGCTACAGTTATGTGGAATACCCCCACCCCCAAATAATCTCCATATCCCGTCCAAGTCTCTATCCTGAACGTGAACCCTATCTCGTCCTGAACGCATAGGCGCCGACTTTTGATTTTAGCAGAGGGGGCTGAAACTAGAAATGAAAAACAATTACATACCAAATTCTCTAAATTATCAGTTATAAAGGCGCAGTTTGGTTCTTTGATTAACGATGTTTTGTATCCTATTCATTAAAAATAGATGAGGATACTATGCCTATTCGGGAAATTAAGCTAAAAAGCGATAGAGCAAATTTTGAACATTTCTTAGAGGGGGCTCAGCCCCCCCGTAGCATTTTCCAGGGGTGGCTCGAGCCCCCAAGCCCCCACGTAGTCGGCGCCTGAGCGTGAATCATTTCTATTTAGGATAGCCTTAAATTCTTTGCTTCGAGCAACGTTGCATGATGTAGAACCCAGGTCTAATTTTCGCACGTGACTGCAGCACTGCAATGCAATTGCACAGAGTAACACCAATCATCAACCTTTATCGCAATTCTTTGGGGGACTTTATTTAATAGCACATGCACTGTGCGTATTTAATATCACATATATACTAATGAGCATCCATAAAAAGGTCCTGTTACGCTGTGCAATTTTCTCGGCAACCTGTCTCGCAGCGTCTTAAAGCCCTATTACACTGTGCTGTTTTTTCAACGCGTTGCGAGCCATGTTGCTGAGAAAATTGCACAGTTTAACAGGGCTTTCAAGAGGTTTAAAACAGTTGCTATGTGCCATTAGGTCTTTTTAATCGTATTTCTTGGGGGAAAAATGAATATGGACCTAACAGATTTAGAAGACGCTATTTTCTCATCTGTTATTAGCAACTCGGTTCCTTTTGATCAAAATATTTCTCTTGATCGCAGACTTCCCCTGGAAACAGGAATGTATTTTTCGTTAAGTTCTCCGTCACAATCATCAATAAAGTGATTTATGTAGGTCGCAATGACGGTCAAAAATGGCCTGGGTCACAGACGCCAAAACTAAAAATTTCGTAGTTTTTAGCAAACAAAAAGTTTTTATCGACAAAGTTGCGCATTATTGTAGGAGGATGCTTGTAGTTAAAAGCCTAATAACTAATTAACTAATTTATAATTAATATCCATTATAAATATTTCGTTTCAGTAGTGGCCGATAAATGCAATTTTACCAAAATACAGAATAAGCTGGGATTGAATTTACCAAATTAGTGAACTTTTGGTTATCATTGGTGCCATCCGACCGCCAATTTCCACCAAATCCGCCTCTCAAGATCTATGCGACCAAAAATTGAGACAAAACAAGGAAGTCTTTGAAGCTCTACTGTTGACAGTAGACAAGAGTGTTTTTGTGCGATGTCATAGAGATTTTAGCTTTCTCCCAATTGCCTCCTTCATCTTTGTCCTAACAGGTTTTTCTCAATTCGTTAATTTACCTCTTGGACTTTCTTAAAATTGTTTTTCTGTAAGCATTCAAAAACTTTTTTGCCGAGGTTTGTCTCAAAAATCTTGGCTTATCATTATTCATTTTAATTACTAATTCTTATTTAGACACGATACCCTATCAGCTATTTTAACAAAACGACTATAAATAAAAATGATAAATAATAAAATTGATTACGGCTGCTCTTCCAGTAATCTTATATTAAATGAGCTCAATGTGGCAGAATCTCGTATTTGTTTTCGATCTCGTTTCAGGTTTTTGCTACCTGATATCCAAAAGACTTTTTACTGTATTCAAGACGAAGCCAAGGAATTTCGACTTCATCATTTTTTCCTGTGTTTTATTTCGAAATATTCGACCTTGGAGCTTATCTGTTTATCTACAAAGTTTATCTGCAAAGTTCCCTTGCAAGTAGCTGTTTAAATCAAGTCCGCATACAGTCAAACAAGATCTAAGACTCGACCGCCTCTGCTTACAAACTGTTACACCGTTGTGTTTTCACGTTCCAGATTATTAAACAAAATTCATCTCAACATTGCCTGCTTGATTAAAACTCTAGATATCGTTTTCCAAAAGCTCAAGGATTGCCTCTTTGAATCAACAAATCGAAATACTTTCTAAATCGACCGGTTGCAGAAGCTCAACCCAAAATTAGAGTCATTTAAAACAACTGGATGTAAAATTAAGAACCCTACCAATTCCACTTTAGAAACGAGTTTGCAGTTGATTCATTATCCATTGCCAATGTTTAAGGAACCCTAGGTCTTGTTTTCTGCAGCTTTTAACCTAGAAATAACTGCGTTTGGAATCTTTCTAACGATGATGTTGATGCTGATAATAATGAATCTATTTTCATAAATCACAATGAAAATTGACCATTGTTCAAATTCTCTTGAGTATTACTCCACGATTCACCACTTCAAGTTTTAATCTCTTGAGGACATTGGATAGTAAAAAAACAGCATATTATAACCAAAGAGAGTGCGTTAACCTTTCGCAAATGGACGGGGGCTAACTCCCTTTACAGTCGTACCTTTTACCTTTAAAATCAATACCAACGAGCCCACTCTTAAGCGAGGATACCACCAATTGCAACCCCCATTCTACTCTGGTGAAAGGTTATCCCCTTTTAGCACACAATCTCCCTGGAGTTGATATGCATTTACGCCCTTGATTCCATTATTCCATTCAACATTTCAACAAAAAATTTACAATTGAAAGATGAAAGAAAGATGATTTTTAGACAACTGACAATTAGCGATGACAAAAACGTTCGAATCTTCATCAACCAAACGCGGTATTGTACAAGTATTTTAACGAATCTCTGCAATATTCTAATCGTCCTGTTATCGAATCTGGCACCTTTATATCTATAATACCATCAGTTCCTATAACGATATGTAGATATTTCTAAGTTATCCTCTTAACCATAGCCTTCTTCATTTTACATGCATTCATCTCTTTCTCTTCTCCTAAAAAACACAAAAAAAAACAACGATGATAAACGTAGAAATCACAGCAAAATCTATGCACATTTTGAAAAATAGTGAATGGTTGTCTCTTAGAAGTGTTAGGCAATAGCATCGAATGTTACGGCTAGAAAAATATTAATTCTGTTAATGTGGAAGCACTAGGGGAAAGATAAGGCATGGAGGGAGAGGAGACTGCCTTATGTCATCAAGCTTTTGGCCCAGGACAAGTGTTTAATCTAACAAACCTTCCATTCGCACGAACCGTGCACTGAGGACAACTTTCATTTACAGCATTCAAATAACAAAGCTAAAGATGCCGCGTTGAAATTATCCAAAAAATTATCATTAGTCGTCTATTTTGAAACTTGGATATCCCCTTTTTATCCTACAAATATACGAAATTAATTCAGATACAGAGGGGATTCCCAATTCTCAAAAGCCCATGTTAAGAGGGCCTTCTGGTGTATGGAACAAGCCGCATAACCTGTAATATCTGTCCTATGTGACCCTTTCGTCCACGGAGGAACCATTATCTCTTAAAAGGGGAATCTAATCCTTTAAATATCTGGATACACCTGCTTCTTAACATTCGTAAAGATTCCTCGCTCAAACATTATCATTTCTTGTATCCCCTTGCTATCTGAACAGACAACTTTGATGTTACTGTACAGCTGTACAATCATTTGTAGAGAAGGGGTTAAGTCGCTCTTATTCGCATCGAAAGAATGCTGATGCTATTTCATTGCTAAACATCCAATCTGCTGGACGGACCGTGTCCTGTGATTTGATAACGATAAAAAACATACCTTGGAGCAGCCTTGATGATGTCATCCACTCTTAAAATCATTTCTGCTGCTTCTGCAGCCGAGATCAATGCTTGTCGTTTTACTTTGTAAGATTCAGTTATACCGAGGGCGACCATGTCTGCTAAACAGCCCTTGTCCATATCTGGTACGAAAACAAAAGGATAAGCGATAAATTTTAATTTATAAGAAACTGGGATTTCAAAAATAGTACATAACAAGGAGGTCCTACGAGTAACACAAACAGAGCGGAAGGTTATCAGAGTCACAAGGAAGAAAAAGATGGATTTCTTAACACATGTTATGAGGAAAGAAGGTTGAAAAGAATTCATACTGACTGGATAAGTGAATGGGAAGAGAAGTAGAGGAAGAAAACGATTGGCATATCTTGAAAAATGAATAAATGGATAACACAACAAGTTGATGAAACGGATGAATCGCGAGTGGCAAGGCTAAAAGTTCTGAGAACAGCAAAGCACAGAGAGTTATTGAAGTCTAGGATCGCTAACGTTCTTCGAGAATATGACACGTAGAGACAAAGATGGTGAAACAAAAACAAAAGCACGGCTAGGTGGCACGCACGGGTATACACGCAAACACGCATACGCCACGCACCAACATGTGCACACGAAAACGAATACTAGCACGCAAAGAATTAACGTCATACCTAATCCCATATTTGTCTTCTTTTCTGTGTGAGCTGCTCTTAGTTGAGATACTAATTCTGAACTATCAAGACCAGCGTTATCAGCAATAATAGTTGGAAGCTGAAAAATGAGCAACATTGACTAAACGATATTCATCTAAGTTATAAAACCATTTAATTTATAGGTATTTACGCTGCACTAATATCAACTACTGGTAACATTGCAACCCAGTAAAACCTGCCGCATGGACGGGTAGTTGGCTTCTAAACCAGCTCCCCATTGGTTTTCTTTCGAATGGAGAAGGTGGCATGACACCAGATAGGATGAAAAATAAGACCTGTCAATATCGGATGAGCTCAACTTCGGTTAACGGCTTCCATGCGCTTAACCTTAGTTCAACGGGGTTTCTGACAAGACAATACGGCACCATTTCTGGCACAAAGCAACAAGTAGCTCCAGTGGCCATCTCAGCTATGCTGTGTCCTCGATCAACAGAAATTCTTGCCAAGAGATGCTGCTCAGCGTCACTCATTGTTGTCATCATGACAGCAGATACAAGCGATGAGTGTTTTATTTTTCCAGAAGCAGATTGAAAAACGTTCAAAAATAATTGCTTTTAGCAAGAATTGGTTTATATAAATGAAAGGAATTGACAATTAATAAAGTGTTTCACCTGTCTTAGAGCATGCGCAAAAGACTCCATTGCCATAGCCTCTTTTCCGGGTGTCTGATTGGCTAGTTCATTAACAGCGTTTGCCATCAACATTTCTGATGAGCCACCTCCGTACACGACCTTGGTATCCTTGACTGTTTGTGAAAGTACGCACAAAGCATCATGTAATGATCTTTCAGCCTCGTCTAGGATCTGCTGCGTAGCACCACGTAGTACGACGCTGCATGCTTCACCCAAAGCAACGCCAGAGAAATGAATTAGCTGTCAAAACAGAGAAGGATTATTAGTAAAGGCAGTTCAAAAGGAACTGGAATATATAATCAATTCAACAGCTTGCTCCGAGAAAGGCGTAAAATCATCTATATACACATTTACGAAGCAGAATATACTATAATGTATTGTACTACATCGCGAAATACCGTTAACTCGTTAACGAAATTTAACAAGAGCAACGCATTGTTATATATGCCGTTTGAAATATTATAAGGGAATTAAGCATAGTGAAACGTACTTGTGAATGTAATGTAATGCGATTTAATGTAATGTAATGCGATTTAAGGTAATGTAATGCGATTTAATGTAATGTAATGTAATGAAATGCGATTTAATGTAATGTAATGTGATACAATGTATTGTAAAGTAATGTAATCTAATCTAATGTTATGTAGTGCAGTGTAATTTAATCGAATCTGATGCCATGTAATTTAGTTACTGCAATGCTACACAGCGTTATGTAACATAACACCTCACCTTATCTTCTCCAATCATGACTTCTTCAATAAGTTTACAAGTACCCAGTTTCACTAATTCTGGTTTACCAAAAGTAGAAACGATCTCTCCACCTAAACGAAAGGAGATCAGTGAAGCCTTACTTGAAAGAAATAGTGAGTCAAAATTTGCGATTACAAAATTGTATTTGCTCCAGATTCATTGGTGCTAGTACCCCCTTCGACACTGGCGAAATGTATTAGTAATTACTGTGACTTGGAATTATAGCCGGGATTGAAAGATGTAACGGAACCAGCTCTTTCCAAAGTTTAAGACATTGCATTGCCACGGTAGTGCTACGTAGGGTCAAGCCCAAGGAATGATTGGTTTTTTTGCAGGTTTAATAAGTCTTCAGAGTTATAACTGAAATTACCTGTTACAAGAGCCAGTCGTTCAACGCCTTCAAAATCTGCATGTTCAATTGCCATAACGCCATTATCAGCAAATAATTGTTCGGGATAGTTGTAAATCAGTTGCCTGGGAAAAGATACACGATAGATGAGCATGACAATATTAAAACAAAGTCTGTTGAAAGAAGAATGAATACAGTGTACAACGAGAATAATTCTCTTATAGGCGAATAACTGCCTATCTTTGGTCTATCTTTAACCAGCTAGAGCTTTAGCCTTGCAGACGTTGATACTGTAGTACAGGTTTGTTTTTAAAAAGGCTAAAATGATACGGAAACCAGATTCAGTTCTGGTGAGAAAGACGAATCGTGTAGAGAAATTGGTTCTAGCAAAAAACCTAACGAATCAATGACAAGGAAGAAAGCAGGCTATTGAATTGCTGAGGTATGATTGGAACAACGCATGTAAATTGCAAAGGTGAAGCCTAGCGGGAAGTGGTAGGAATGCAAAACCATTGTTAATTAACAGTTAATGTATCAAATGAGAAATATGGAGAATCCAACTATGCCTGGGTGAAACATTGGTTGTAATACATCAAATGTCTGTTTCTTTTTGAGGTCCTGCCACTTTGTTTTATCTCTTGTGAATTTACATCAATTTACATTAAAACATAAATTTCCCTATTACTTTATGCAGGTCTCGCACGGGAAACAGTTAAATATACTGGTGCGATGTTACCTTTTTAAATAGAACCATTATTACGATTATCATATTAAGTTTATTGGTCTTTGTAAACTCGAGTAGGCTGCTATAGGGTTGCTAGCACTAACAACTGCAAAAGAGGATGTTTGATGTCCCCCATCAACACCAAAGAAGTTGTTTGAAAATACATCCTCAATGCAGATACATCGAATCAGTAACATACTACAAAGAAATGGTTGAATAATTAGACGAAATAGTTATACCTGTTAATAAAACAATTGATTCCATGCTTCAAAATTAGATCGACTTTATCTTTCATTTTCTCCTAAAATGGGACGAGAAAAGACTCCTAAACAATGCATAGATGCCATTAAAGTGAAGATGAGTGACAGTTGACTGAAAGTTGACTGAAAGATGACTGAAAGTTGTATAACCAACTAAGTAAATACAAACAAGTCCTGAAAGACTACTTCAAGTGCTTACAGAAGTTATTATCTTTGCAATATTCTATTACGACAAAATATGAATGTAACATTGCCAAAAACATCCAATTGTAATCGAAGATATTCAGCTTATCCTAATTATATCAAGATATAATATTTTAGTTATCATATTTAGTTTACAAAGTTTGGTACCCTTTCGTTATTTACCCAACTAGTTTGTGAACTGAAAACTTTGACGCTGATCGATGATTGATTGATTGAGTGATTGGCCGATGATTGATTGATTCATTCATTGATTGATTGCATTATGATAAAATTGATTAACTGATTGATTGAATAGTGAATATTGATAGATTAACTTATTTCTTCATTGGTTAAATAAATTGCTAAATATTAATTGACCGACTGATTAATTGATTGACTGGCTAGTTTATTGGCTTTCTATTGAACTTGCTCAATATAAATTTGATTTGAAGTGGAATTCATATTTTATTGACACTTAAAAGAAACTCTTAATCATCAGTTTTCAGTAATAGTTACTGTAAAGTTTATAGGTGCCTTTTATAGAGTATCTTTCATACCGGAACTCAAGACAACTAAATTGCAAAATGTAGCAACAGCAATTTTTGTAGTAAGATTCACTTTCAAATGACTTACTTTTTCAGCAAGTTCTAAATCTGCGACTTTCGCGACTGACTCAACACGGACTTTTGAACCAAAAACCTGATAAATGATAAATTGTGAGTAAGTAATATTGAATTAACCACATACTAGACTGAATAAAGTTTATATGATTTATATGAACACTGCCTTATATGATACGTGTGCACGAGAACACGAGTTTATGTTGAGAGTAGAAGAAAGATATAAATACGAAGTTTGTGGTTTCTTACCGGTATACACGTCTTGATAACTGTATACATACATATATCAAGTTACATAAAGAATCTCCATTCCTTTGAAGCAAATGAAAATATTCAGAAAGTCCTATCTGATAAAATGCATGCAAAAATACCTTTATTTTGTCAGCATCCATTGACGTGTTTCCTATCAAAATTTTCGCATTTTCAATTCGCTTCGGTTGATTTACGCCGATTTTTTTATCCAGGAGAAAGCCTAAGATGCAAATAAAAAAGTTTCATTTCCCAGGTTCTTATTTTCGTATCCAAGCAACTATATTACCACAACCCTTAATGTCTATTAAAATGACAATCTATTCGACGCGACGAAGGAGCAAGCTCTGACACGTCATAGCTGGGCTACCTTGTCATGCGCGAAAACTGCTGACTGCAAAGAATCATACAGTTGAAGCATCACCTGAACTGCAACAGACAACCTTGAGCCCAATATCCAGTATAACTCGGCTTTAAATAGGCTGTCATATAGCTGCAAAGAGTGAATTATTACGGAATGGCAAATAATCTTTCTGTCATTAACCATTATCAGACAACATCCCTTCATGCCGCTGCAAGCCTCCTAAATTACAAACTGCGAAGATACTGGTTTTCGTGGTATGACTGTTCAAATTATAAGACAGCGTATTTACAGTCAAGACTCTTCTACTCTCTCTGTTTCTATCTCCCAAATGTCCTAATATCCGTTCTCTGATTTATTTTTCCAGTTCACTTACCCTGGCTTTTAGCTCTTCCAATACCGAACTATCCCGTCCACACCAAATACCTTCATTTGAATTGATACGATTTGTGAATTATTTGTTTATATCTCACTCTCCCAGTATAGTTTATCAAGGACATAAAATCCAAGCCTTTTAGTCCTTCACAGTTTTAATCCTACAACAACTAGCAGCCAACAAATTTGACACCTTAAAGCCCCAGATTCTCTTTAAGTGATGTAAAATAAATCTGTAAATAAACACAAGATTTCATTAACTTTTGCTAACCTTCATCAAGGAACGAGTCTTCTAAACTTCCACCAAGCTTTTTTATAATCTGAATTGCATTTAGATCACAGCTACCCTGTAAGGAAGTCAAATTGAGTCGAAATCTTTTATGAGTAGAAAATTAGCAGTAATCCAAGGACGATAAGGGTGATGTGTATCACAGTGGGAAGAATGATTGAATGTTTAAAAAAATGATGATTCTTCTATGATGAAAGTTCTTCAACAAACCTTCAAACGCAAAACAGCATCAACAGCTAATTTTGCGAATTTGTCTTTATGTTGAGTCAATATTTTTGAGCTCAACGTTGTTCTTGCAATGTTCATCAAATCCTCCTTGAATTTCTCAGGTTCCGAGCCATGGTCAATGGCATTCGATGCAAGCGCTTTTTCTGCCACCTTCACAGCTTTACGCCATCCTGATATTATTGTTTGTGGATGTATTTTGCATGCGATCAGCTTCTCTGCTTCCTACAATGAAGGCATATATTACTAGTTTAAGCCCTGGCTTCAAACCAACGCAAACAAGGCGAAAGTTGAAAGCCTGAGGTAAAAAATGATTAAAATTTGCGCTAAAATTCATGGATAAACCAGAAATGTATTTACCCTTAGAAGTTCACTTGCCAGTACAGCAACAGTGGTTGTTCCATCGCCAACTTCATCATCTTGCACTTTTGAGATATCTACAATCACAATTCAATAATCATATAAATTTCATTCGTTTATAAACATCTGTTTTTTCTTCATCAAAGAGTCGAAACCCCTAAAATTCCCAGCTAACAACATGTTTGCCAATGGGTTCCATACCAAAGTGGTTCAGCATAAAGTATAATTTGGGTCCAAAAGTTCAAAAATTCCAGAAATGGGCAGTTGCATGACAGTATGTGACTAAGAAACGAAACTTAATAAGGGGGGCTACCACTACACTAAACTGCATTACCAAAGCTATAATACAATGCTTTCAAATAAGTAATAACCCCCTCCCCCCTATACTGTTACAGGTAGAAAACTTCCCTGTAACTTATGAGAAGTGGCAGAACGGACGAAGACGTGTGGCTCGTTTAAAGATTTGAATCTGACTAATCATATACTAGCGTCCAGTCCTACTACAATACACCCCCGTAACTACGCCACTGGAATTACACCAGCTGTTAAAAAAATTGGAAGAACTAGCCATTCAATCATCCACCTCTTGCATCAATCTCTTTTGGAGGGAAATTGATAAAAGCACCAACAAAAGGAATCATGAAATATGTAAAACTGGTCTGGCAAATCCCAGACGTCACACAGACGTCAGTCTCAATGAAAACAATAATAGCCTGCTCTGCCCTGTCAATAAGCCTTGAATAATACCAAAGGAAATGTATTGTGTTGTCAAAACAAAGACACAATGGTCTAATTGCTGTCTGCATGAATCAATGATCAGTTACAATGAACATGTATGAAGATGCCGAAATATTCCCAGAGAATAAACGGGTGTTATGGTGATGGGGAAGAGACTAATGGCTAGAAGATTGGCAAGAGAAGGTAAAAAATACAAGGGGGCATCAAACGACTCGTTGGACGGACCTTTAGACAAAGCTTGCTGAGTGGTGAATTAAAACATTGCGAACGGTTGGACAAGAGCGAATTGGCAAAAAGAGGTAATAACAACTACAACTTCAAAGATGGCGTCGAGTACGACATATTGCGAGAACGCGTTTGCAGATCGAGTTATACTTGACAGTGTCCAATCGACAACAATTGCTGTACTAGTGGTATTACTGATAGTTTTAGCAGCTTCTGTTAATACCATTTTGGCCTACGCCATGTACAAATGCAAACTTTTGAAAAGCCGTGGTAATTTCTATCTGTTCCTGCTCACAATATCAGATGGATTTTACTCAATATCGATAATGCCTTTGTTTCTAATGCTTTTTACGAAATACAGCAAAAAACGGAAATGCTCTTTAGAACTTGCAACGTGTTTCATGGGTCAATCTATTTTCAATATCTCGACGTATCTGATAACATTAATTGCCTTCCATCGTTACCTTAAAATCGATCCAAGCATGAAAAATCTCTCATACAAAGGACTTAAACACTCAGCAATGTCAGGCCGTATTGCAAACTTCCTCGTTGTTTGCTGTTTTGTAATTCCAATCGCCCATGGCTTCATAAGCACCCCATTCTTCGGTCGAAGCTTGTTCGCCGTTGCAAATGCAGTTGTAAAAGGCATAAATTTCACCACTTTTCTTATCATCTGTGGCCTATATATCAGGGTTTACTATCGTTTCTCAAAAAAGCGAGATAAAACGATCGAAAAGATGAACGAGAGTGCTCAAGGTAAAAAACCATACAAGAACGAGTTTATGAAGACAGTTTTGTTAATTCTGATAGCATTGGTTGTCACAGTCCTTCCATATTTCATAACAGATGTGTGGACATCATACATCATATACATTGACAAACAAAATGCATCTTCAAAGCTGACTTTTTCGTACTACCTTTGCTTGACAACAATAGCAGTGAATTGCATTGCAAACGCACTCATTGTCATTTACAGAAACAGAAAGGTGAAAACTTTTCTGTGGTGCAAATTAGTGAGGATATTCAAACCACGGTCAAAAGAAAAGCTGAGAGACAGCCAAAGACAATTCCGTTTGGAGAAAATATAAACATTGTAACTACCGCTGAAATCTTTGCCGCAAAATGGTCTGATTCTGTGAAACTTTTCAAGTCGTGCAAAGGCATACAAATTGAGTAGAAAATTGAAGTCGTGTGTGACACTTATCTTTTAGGTTCTATGTAGTATATAATGAGTCGTGTGTAAATCATTTAAATCGTGTAGGTATGCGGCATTTTAAGAGATTTGTAGTATAGAAAATCGAAATATTTATCCAATGAAGCCGACGGGTTTATTGGCTATTTCTTTTGAATCCTATAACTTCCGGTGACAATGCAGTTTTTCAATAACAACCAAAACATTTTGGTAGATATCAGGGGGGTGCGGCAAAATGATATGGAAGTAAATAAACCTTATAATGGTTCTTTTCCTGTTGTATCAGGATATACTCCCTTCCCCCTTACGCTTACATTCAACCCATTAGTCGAATAAGAACGCCCACAGAAGGGGGCTGTAGGGGGCAATTGTCCCTCATGCTCTCTCGAAATATAAGATTCTTCTAATTTGCTGATGTTCTCCCTAATTTTGCTTGGCGTCGCCCCCTTTGGTGTGCAGGAGCTGTCCCTGCAACCAATGGTTTGAACATGAATCAATCTTTTCTTTGCGGCGTTGCCCTTCGCATTCATGCAGCACCGGGGTATGAACTATTGTTGAAACTTATTTTACCTCTTTCCATGCCAATGATAATACAGTTGTTCATAATGCGTTTGGTCATATTGCAAGGGGTGCTATAATTAATGGTGATTAAGCTTTCAGAATGTTGCACTTCACGTGAATCAAGCCATTGAAGCACATTCTCTTTAGAAGTAACCAATTTTCGCTAAAAGCAAAGAGAGTAATGATCCCTCCAAGAATGAAAAAGTGTTTGTAAACTCCTTCTAAGGGGCATTTATAAGCAAACATTTTCCATTTTAGAGGCTCTAACGAGAGGCGTTTAAACGTTGAGGCGCTTATCCTTAGCAGTATGATAGTAAAATAGCCCACGTTGCTGAGTAATCAATAAGCCAGTGACTGGAATTGACGCACTAATGTGATTCTACAGTCAGATATTCCCGGTTTTGAAGGCTCTCAGTAGGATGCCTTGGCGAATACCACGTTTATAAGATAGGTTCACAAATCAAATGTTATCGCATCTTGGTAATAGATTGGCTTAAAATTTCAATAGCCTTAAAACCAAAGTGACTTCAGATCATGCAAAAGTGAAAATAGTGGTATAGAGGTCAAACAAAAAAACCATGACAACTCTTGAGAAGCCGTATGATCGAAATATTTGAATAAATACTTAACTGTTTTAATATTTAATTATTTTATTAAATATTTTATCCTTTGCCGTTTTGCACTGTTCTTCTTTTTGTATATATTCTTCTGGTGTTGTGGCATCAAATGCCGTAAATAGACCATGGTGGTGCGGCATACCTTCATCTCCTTGCAATCTTGTCCGATCAATTATTGTACGCCATTTGCTTACATATTTCCTACTTAAAATCATATTCTCGTTAATGGAAAACAGCGGCGGCGCCAGCCTCTGCGAGGTGGGGAGCAAGCTGATGATTGGGGGTCCAGCCACGCCCTTAAGGTTTGGGAACTGCCCTTTTGAGCACAATCATACTGTTTCATATAAGTTTAGGTAGGCCAAATCATTTTTGTGATCATTTTGCAAGACCCAAAAAGGGCCTACCCCAAATTTTGACAAATTTACACTAGCTTATTTTGTATGGGGCAATTAACCTGCCTTATACACCCCGTGGCTCAAATCTTTTAATGGCTAGAAGAACGAGCTAAGCAGGCAATGAAATTTGCCGTTCAATATTCGCAAGCCTATTTATAGAGCGGCAATCCAATCTGAATAAGTACAAAGAACTGGACTGAAAATTTAAAACTCATCACGTAAACATCACAATGATAATTCATTCAGTAAACAAAAGCCCTCGTCATGCATTAAAGACATCGAGATTAGAACATTCTAAGCGACTAGAAAGAGCATCAGCAACCAAACAACTTCGCGAAGCAGATGCGAGAATCTGTTGGCAAGTTATCTCATAAACATTTGGTATCTTTGGCTGAATAACACAGAAAGAAAATGGCAATAAATAAAACAGAATGCGACAATGCACTTGTGAATCGAATGCTTCTATCAACAGGACAAAGCGCAACGATAACAGCGACATTGGTACTACTAACAATGATCATTGTATTCATTAATGGCACGCTAGCATACGCCATGTACAAATGTAACCTTCTAAAAAGTCGGGGCAACTTTTATTTGTTCCTGCTCACTCTGTCCGACGGATTGTATGCGATATCTGCTCATCCATTGCTGCTAATACTCTATACAAAATACAAGAAGGAAAGGAACTGCTCTTTAGAACTTGCTGCATGCTTCATGGGTCAATGTGTTTTCAACGTTTCGACATATTTGATAACATTAATTGCTTTCCATCGTTACCTTAAAATCGATCCAAGCATGAAAAATCTCTCATACGAAGGACTGAAACACTCAGCAATGTCAGGCCGTATTGCAAACTTCCTCGTTGTTTGCTGTTTTGTAATACCGATCGCCCATGGCTTCATAAGCACCCCATTCTTCGGTCGCAAGTTATTCTCAGTCGCAACAGCCGTGATAAAAGTTATCAACATCACCGTGTTTCTTACAATTTGCGCTCTTTACGTTAAAGTTTACTATCGTTTCTCAACAAGCCGTAAGCAGTTTAGAAGTAAAAGGAGAAAAGGCGGCTCATTACGACAACATTCTAGGCCATATCAAGCTGAATTCATGAAGACTGTTTTACTTATTCTCATCTCTTTGACAGTGACCGTTCTTCCCTATTTCCTCTTTGATGCTTGGACCTCATACTACACGTACATAACAGGAAAGCCCAAACCTTTAACGCTACAATTCGCTTTCTACCTCTCACAAATCACAATCTCGTTGAACTGTTTCTTGGATGCAATCATTGTTATTTACAGAAACAGAATTGTCAAAACGTTTATTAGAAGTAATGTGAGATTAACAATTCCATGGAAAGCAAGAATCTCCAATGAGCTGGCTCTTAAAAGCAAAGATTGCGGAAAAGCTGCAAATTATAAAGGCGTACTGCATCGAAATCAACCACGTCATCAATCTCCACTTGTTATTCAAAACAACATAGCATTGGTAAACGGGGCATGCAAAGAGGTTAAGTGTTAGGCCATTTTGGAGAACTTATTGTAGATGGTCAGTTAGATTGTAATTATTACAGAAGCAAGATTCAGTATTTGTACAGTGATGCAAAGTTGTTTTGAAAAGTACTGATTTTCAGGGCACGAGTCCTGATACTTTGGTTGCCTGGACTGAATGGGTTCCCTGGGTTATATAGGTTACTTGAGTTATCCCGGTTTCCTCTATTCATCTGGTTTCACTGGGTTACAAAGCCTACATGGGTTATCTGGCTTACTAAGACTAATCTTAGTTACCTAGATTACTTGGATTACCTAGATTAATTGGGTTCTCTGAATTAAGGGTTACTTACGCTATCTGGGATACCAACATTCCACGGTTTTCTCTGGGTTACTTAAGTAACATGGGTTATCCGGATTACTAAGACAAACTGGGGACTTTGAATACTTGGGCTATCTGGGTTACTTGGTTAACTTTGGTTTTCTGAACTACCTGAGTACGAGTTTGTCTGAGTATCCTTTATCTGTGTGTACCTGGGATCTTGCAATAATAGGGCTGATTTTGGCGAGTAAGACGAAAACCAAGCATTTTTCTTATGCAATCGGGGCTGGGACTAAAAATTAAATCCTAAACAGTTACTGCACATGCTCGAAGTGGTTATTATTGACAAAATGATGAGGCCAAAATTGACCAGCCGAAATCATGCGACTTGCGAAATCACGCTGGGAAGATGTAGGCTGGCAAATTAATTTGCGTATGGCAGTATTCACCACCATCAAATTTTCAATCAACATGGATTTTAATTAAAGTTATGAACAAGATGCGGGAACAAAAAGCCAGTCCAGATGAGAAAACATTGCAAGGTGCAGGTGAACGGAATATTAAAAAACAAAGTAAACCAAAGAGACACCGAACTAGTATTTACTGAATAAATGCGCAACTGTGGAACGTTCTAGAAGAAAACAAGACAGTTGCATAAAAACATTAAATTCTGCTGAACGGAACACTTGTGATTAACAGTAATGAAAGCGAGTACATAGACAACACATGATAAAATCAACTGGTTGGTTAAAATAACAAAATCGATGATTTGTTGAGGCGCAACTGTAGAGCGTTCTGGAAGAAGAGAGGGTGCCTATAGGAGCATTCGTGTTGAAAAGAGCGAGATACTCAGACACAACATCATCAATTATATCAACAGTAAAACAAGGGAGGAAACAGGTATTCGACAACTGAAAAATCAACTCCACAATCTGCCGTAACGAACATAAGCAAAGTATCCACTTCAGACGGGAATCAAGACAACTGCCCGGCACTGAAAGTACACGAATATTGAACGGAATTGTAATACAGAATGGATGGTAACAGAACAGAATGTGATAATGCTTTTGCAGATCGAGTTCAGTTGACACGTGGGCAAGCAGCATCCATTGCCGTAATTGTGGTATTATCAATGCTTCTAGCTGCCTCTGTTAACACCATTTTGGCATACGCCATGTACAAATGCAAACTTTTGAAAAGCCGTGGTAATTTCTATCTGTTCCTGCTCACAATATCAGATGGGTTTTACTCGATATCGACAATGCCTTTGTTTCTATTACTTTACACAAAATACAGCAAAAAACGAAACTGTTCTTTAGAACTTGCATCGTGTTTCATGGGCCAAGGTCTTTTCAATATCTCGACATATTTGATAACATTAATTGCTTTCCATCGTTCCCTTAAAATCGATCCAAGCATGAAAAATCTCTCATACAAAGGACTTTCCGCGATGTCAGGCCGTATTGCTAACTTCCTCGTTGTTTGCTGTTTTGTAATTCCTATCGCCCATGGCTTCATAAGCACCCCATTCTTCGGTCGGAGGTTATTTGCAGTTGCAAATGCGGCGATAAAAGGCGTTAATATTGCAATGTTTCTTATAATCTGTGGCCTGTATGTTAAAGTTTACTATCGGTTTTCACGAAGGCGTGATATGATAGTCAAAAGACAGGACGGAACAGGAAACAAACAGAACGGAATGAGAATGCACGGTAGCCCATACCAAGCCAAATTCATGAAGACAGTTTTCTTGATTTTAGTGTCACTTTTTATCAACGTCTTTCCTTATTTTGTGATGGACATATGGACATCTTATAGAACATATATATTAAAGACCGATGCATCTTCTAACATTAAATTCATTTATTATCTAACAGTGATTGCGCTTTCATTTAACTGCGTATGTAATGCTGTTATCGTGATGTATCGAAATAGACCTGTAACGCGATTCTTAACAGAACGAGCGAGAATGATTTTTAGATTGGTTGGTAATGTAAATCGAGTGACCACTGAATAGAATGAAATGGGAAAAAGCGTGTTTAACTTAATTCGTACATGCAAATATTAAATAAATCTATATAGATATTGGGTATAAACAAAGAAATATTTATACTATATATCATAAGTATTTAAGAAAAAAACTCCACTTCTAAACGTTTCGATTTGCGTCTTCATCAGTAATAATATATATACTATATTATATATCATAATATATATAATATATATTTACTATATATCATATTCATATATTAATAGACAAAGATGGTCTAGCCAGGGTCAATTCTTGGGGGAGGGGGCAAAAAAGACCAATGAAGCAAGAGATGAAGAAATTTTTAGGACCTTGCAGATTTGTACTTCTTCAAGATACCAACCTTTTTACAGTTGGATGGAGGCTGCCACCTCCTTGCCCCCTAGCTATGCTAGAGGATGCTTGATACTATATTGTTAAAAACAGCAAGTCAAATCAAATGAAGTGATGACCACTGGCAGGACTTCTTATAGGATTTTGAAGAATGAATTTGCTGAAGTTAATACAGTGAAAACCCAGAGAAGCAAAAAAGATGTACAAAAAATGCAAAAATAGATCTCTTTCAGAAACATCTGTGGAGTTCTAGGAATTTACAGCACAAAACAATCATTCAAATAAAAAAATGAAGAAATCATACCAACAAGGACTTTTCCTGCAGGGTTGTCAATGCCAACAGAGCGTAAGATGGTGGCGCCATCATTTGTTATTTGAATACTTTCAGATCGGCCACTTGAGATCAGTATCTTGTCCTAAAATATGGGAAAGGTTTAATGAATTAGTCTGCCTTATAAGGAAGGGCACTCTAAGGTTGTAACAAATAGATTGATTGAACTTAATTGCAAAAGTAGCCAGATCTTTACATCAACAAGAAAATGGATAGTATCTCGAAATACATACTGTAGATTTATTGGCTGGCTCAAGTGGCAGTAAATATTATCACATGGGCCCTGCTTAACTGCAGTGTGAAAAAATTACAAGCACATCCCATGTTGGAATAAACACCCAAGGGTTAGCCCTTTGAGCTTACTAGCTGCCCTGCAATCATGACACCAAAGCTCCCCTGCTCCTGATTACATTGATTCTTGTATTGATTCTTATATTAATAAAGCTGTTCAGATTCATTTACCAAGTTCATTCAATAAAATCGCCAGTTTTCATTTTCCTTTGAATCATGGTTTGCATTCTTTACACACTATTTCTTGGGTAGCTATTAGCAGTTCTTCCTCAGGGTACTATCCTCTAGCAATCTGGGGGCTGCCTCATCAAAAGTTTTCTGCTCTAAAATTCTGCCCCATTAAGTCCACGCACATTCTTATAAACCAAAAAAAATTAGAGACCTCCAATATGCGATATAACCATGTATCTGAAAAAATATCTTTGGAAGCTAATGAAACAAAATTATTTTTCCTTCTGTCCCTTTCCATCTAACTTTCTTCCAATTGGCATTTCACGATGGTTTGAGATCTAAAACTTCATGGTTTTAAACTTACCATTCCCTTTGGGCCCAGCGTGGTTTTAACTAGGTCTCCAATAGCAATAGCACCAACAAATGATGACTGTGAAAGAAAAAAGTAACCATTAAATGCAATGTAATTGCAATGAACATGCACAAAAACTCGATGATTTAACTTTAATGTAGATATTCGAACATTCTGTGTGCCAAAGCTAAAAGGGGGGACCCCTTCTCGTTAGTTCATCTACTTAGGAGGTTCCTCCTTAAAAATTTTGTGTTGTTTATTGTATTTGTTTTTACTTAATCGTTGTATTCTTAGATGCAGAATTTAAATAAATCAAAAAATGAAAATGAAAGAAATTGAAAATGAAAACAAACTGAAAAATTTACTCTATAATACTCGACCATAATCAAATCACTTATAATTTAGGCTTACAGGAAACCAAAGTCCATATGTACTGTTTCCTCTTATTGCTTGACTTCTGTTTGTCTTTTGGTCATATCTGATTTTTTTCATATGCTTATAAAAAGTTTTTTTTTCAATATACTTAATTTCCATCTTGTGTCTAACTTTGATTTTTACTGTACATGGCAGTAACCGGCTTACCCTTACCTGAAGTTAATAGTTAAAAAGCGGTCTACCAATCTGGCAGCTTTGGGTCACAGTTAAGACCTCTCTCTAAAAGCTGTTCCTTAAACCAAGTCGCTAACCCTTCTGAGGCCTTTTAAGGTATACTCAAGAAAAATTATGAGTGCACAGGATCTAGCATTCACAGTTTAATAGCTGCCTAGCATAGGTTAAGAAATAAAAAATCTTGCCTGCCTCAATATTAACTTATAAACTATAGATACATTTAAAAATACATGATTTTCCACAAAACATAGCCAAATAAAATGCTCATCATTAAAAAGGTCATCCATCTTCAGTTCCATTACACTTTTGTATGATCTTGAGTCATATCATACCAAAAATGCTTCCTATCTTCAAAGTGTGACTTACCATCCTAGCAGATTCTGATTTCTCTTCCTCTGCACCATATTTCAAAATGTTAATGGGGTTCATTGATCCCTGTTCGTTAGCCTGAAACATTAAAAGATAAATCAAACATGCTGCATTATTATGTCATAAATGGTGCTGGAATACCCAAGGCAATAATTCATAAACTGACTTCCCGTTTCCAGACTAAACTCTATAATCTGGCATCAGGGAATGTACTGACGGAAGGCTTCATGCCAGGAGGTATTTAGTTATTTTGAAAACTTTGAAATCTGTGTGGTATCATTCAAAGCCAGACTTGATTCCATTTTAGTTTTAGACAAGACCTTAGGACTGTGCAAAGGAAGAGCTTGAAGTGCAAGAGTGCATTTAAAAATGTGCACATGTGATATAAATGTTCATTTAGTTGATTCTGCCTTAGCTACTGATTAATATGGAAATGACTGTCAGGGACAGGAAAGACCTGCATTGAATTTTGTTAGTGCTGCAAAAGCTTATGTTATTTTTTATGTTATAAGATCAAACTGCTGAACACGCGAACAGAAGATCATTGCAATGAAGTTTTTTTAAACAATCCAAGGGTTTCAGCTACCATGGAATCAAGTCTGGTCCATAAGGGAGCACATGATGCATTCAAGTGTACAATTAACTGTAATGAACAGATCAATTTCATCTATAATTCTGCAAAAAGTTATATTTTCAAGTATGGGTGCGGTTTCCAATGCACCAGAAAGCCAGTATCTTAGATTAAACATGTTTAACTATGCACATTATTTTAAAAATATTGTAAACTACCAAAATTTCGAAAATTATAAATCTTCGAACCTTACAACACATAAGATAGTACTTTCTTATCTTATATAAAACTCAATGCAAGAGTTTTAACATGTTACACGGTCAAGTTTCTGGTGTTACTAGCTAACTTAGGCCGGGTTATATCTTTGTATTTATTGATTTTGAATGAGCTAAAATGCAAGAAAAATGGCTATTAGATATCTTAAGAAATAGGAAGATGCTTCTTACTGACCATTGTGATAAATTCTTGTACAGAGTTGAGTTATAACTGCAAACTTTTCCAGAACTTGTTTCCTTTGATGAGAAGCTTCGAGAAGAACACACATGCCCGCCTTAGCCTCGATTGAGCTTTAACGCTGTGATGCAAAATTTGAAGCTGGGAAGGAGAACGAAACCGAGGTTCTTATGTGTCATAAAATCAAAGCATGGTAGCCATCTTTCTTTTTGTTTTGTAAGGCCTGAAGCAGGGTCCGAAAAGTTTGCGAAGTGAAAGATTTAAATTGCAAATAATCATGGTAAGTTTGAAGGCATATAATCTTCATATATTGATGGGTAGTTGTTTTCGATGAACAATGTTTCTTATTGAGCCTTGCCACAAATAAGAAGTGCAAATAAATGCGACCATAATCTCGACGCTTGGTTGTTCATGGGCCTAGTTTCAACAGCTAAACTAAAGAAATTTATGGATTAACAAAAACAGAACACGTTGGAATGAATTCATTAATTCTTTTAAGCTCGACTCTTCATTTGAAGTGCATTTGTAGCGCAGTCATTTTTAATTAAATCAAGGGGTTGGTACTCATATTAGAATCTTAATCAAATGTACACCGAAGTTTTAGCCTAGTTTTACGAGAAGCTATTTAGGCTCTACTTGCAAGGCCAGGGGGAATAATTGTTATCTGCAACTACTCTAAAAACAAATCTGCTTTATTTTTGCAGGAGATGACCATTGAATCAATGAGTCGTTATGTTAGTCCAGTCAATCCTGCAATTTATCCACATTTGGCTTTGACACTGTTAAGCATTGGATTGTTTTTTACAGCTTGGTTCTTTGTGTATCCTTTCAAATTTCAGTTTATAATTTTCTCAAGCCTTTCATTTCTGGGAGGACCATGTTGTACGTGATGCTCAGTATAAGCGTTAAGGTTAAAGTTGTAAAATCTTTAGTGAGAATTTGTTATTTCTTAAGAGTGAGGCTGATTCTTTCAAAAGGTTGATTCATTTTTTAATGCAATGTTTGCAACAATTTTCCTAAGTAGCAAGTACCTAAAGTCCAAATGTGTTAACTTTCTAAAGAGCTATATAAAATCCTATGTCATTGGGGGTTGGGTAACTATTTTCAGGTGAGGCCTTTCCCCTCCATAGCCCTCAGTTCTATGTCACTTATGCTGAAGAAGACATGTACCATGCACCAAGCTTAAGAGACAGCATAAGAGTCATCCATTGTCTAAGATAGATCACAGAACTGCTTTAAATACTAAAAAGCATCTTCAGATGTAACACTTTTTCTTTGACAATGATAATCAGATATGAAGTAACATCAACAAAATATACAAGAGATATTTACAAAGAGCTTCTTGTTGCCTTGGTTGCAGCACTATTCATGGGGTTTGGCACTCTTTTCCTGCTGCTGTGGGTTGGAATATTTGTATAGCAACGTCTGAAGCCAGCATTGATCGCAAGGGACATTTCGTAATTAGTTGTTGAAATTATAGAAAATTTTATTATAACATAATTTTGATAAAATTATGGTAGCCCTCTGATTTGATTTCTTGTCTAATTTCTTTAGAAACTGTTTTGCAGCTTTTTTGGATAATTGGAAATTGTCACAAAGTAAAACAGCTTGCGTTTTGAGGACTAAATCGGAATGTGGGATAAATGGGTGTAAAATAAAAGAATGAAGGAATAATGAATCAAAAAGTGATTTAAATGTGCAAGTCAACAAAAAGATGGCTGCATGCCATCTATTAATCAAAGGATCCTTAGATTAAAGACTGGAGAATTTTTATTAAATGTTTCTTATAAAAAGCCAAAAGGTTTCCAACTTCATGAATTTCATATTTTCAAGAATCTCTACTCTTTTCCCTTCCCTTCTTCCTGCGAACTGCCGGTTACCCCTGTTCCTCTTAGCAAACAATGAAAGTAACATCCAATGCACAAGCAGTATCCAATGCAACCAATGAAACACCAAAAAACCTATGCACCAACTTGCGGTGCCTATACTTTGCATTTAAAGTCAAAATCTAGTAGCAACTTATCCATCCTAACTTAGCAGCAACAGGAAGCCAACCAAATTTAGGTGAAAGGGGCCAGCAGAAACATGAATGTCACCACAGCCCTTGTTGATCTAATAATACTAATAAAAGGTTAACCTAAAACAGTTTTCTAGCTCATGATAAAAAAGAAATTGTTTCAGGGACTCAACCCTGTCATCCACAGAAGAACCATTTTGCCTGATGACCTACCACATGAATTGATTGTTTCTTAGAAGAAGGACACTGATCCCTTCCATATTTAGAAACAAGAATTTCAAAGCATTAATAAACTTTCTTTGCCCCAGCATTATCGTTTTCTGTATCCCCTTGCAATCTGGGCAGATGCTTCTAATCTTACTGTACAGTTTTATGATCACTGGGGTGAAAGGGTGAAAGATAATCTGGCATGTTTTTTATAACTGTTTATTTTCTATAAGCTTAATGCGTGTTGATAATAATGTATCAAACATTACTTTCCAGTGTCTGTGAGGCTTAGAAAGGCTTCCAAAATAGGCCTGATTGTATAGATTGGTAAATCTAGGAACACGAATCTATTTCTCTCCAAACACAAAGGACTATAATTTCCTTACAGTGTGGCATTTTTCTCTCAAAGAAGCAAAAAATTACCCCTTCCAAGATGAAGGGTCCTGGGCCTGTTGGCTCCTAATTCTACAGTAGTGGCCCAAAGCAAATGTAGCCACTTTGTTGTGGTGGTCGAGTATTACCTCTAGCAATATGAACATCGCCAGTTTGAATCCCCACCCTTTTCCTTTATGAGGGTCCTTTACAAGTTGGGAGGCAGAAAAGCATTTGGGTGATGGCCAACTATAAACCATCACTTTCAAACTATCCATCAAATACTCAGGCTGTCTTGTAAATTGTGAAGTGAAAGAAATATTCTTCAATTTTGTCTTCTCAACCGAATGTTTCTTTTGCTTTCTACACATTGTTACTGTTCTGTACAACAAAAGGTCTTCTGTTCAAAGTTCACTCATCACCCTCCATAAAAAAAACTTTTGTTCTTTGCAAAAAAGCATAATCCTCTCTTGCAAAATAATTTATTACTTCTTTGCACAATAGGCCAACTTCTGTACAATATTTCATTGCTCTACAACATCCTTTATTCTCCAATATTCACTTTTAATTTCTTGTACTACTGACTGCAAATGAGAAGCCATTTGGCAACATTTAACGACTAAAATAGTTGTGAGGATACCTCAGATCAAGTGTGCGGATAAAAATTGAAAACATATCTTGGTATAACAAATAGAGTAGAGAGCAAATTAGCATGCTGCCTATTCTCCAGGAATGCTCACGTTTATGTATTTAAATGAAAAATAAAGGAAATCGTGCAAAGCAGCAAAAATACGAAGCAAATAAGCCACGATTTTAATTAAAATTTGTTACTAACATTTTGTCTTGGCATCCGGTCTTCTTCTGGCTAATTGTTGAAACCAATCAGAGCCTATTAAAACTTTTTGAGTCTGAATTGTCCAAATGCCAGACTACAAAAACCATGCTTTTACATTTTCCTTTGAAAAGATTCCAAACCAACAAAAAGGGCATTCTTGTGTGTTCAATAACCAAAAATTTGTCATCAGTATATGGTTTGGGGTCAATCTGGATTGTTTGGGTTGACTATTCATGGTGTTGTCCTTTGACCTGTTGCCTTAATCTTGCCCTATGACTGTTTAACCAAGGGTGCATGGGAGCCAATGGTGTTGCCCTATAACTCTTTTATGACCTTGTCCTATGACTCTTCATGGCGTTGTCCTATGACCTGTTGATGTTATGTTTGTCTTCAACCAAGGGTGCACGGGAGGCAATTGCATAAAACATATAACAACCTTGCATGTGACTTCCTTGTCTCACCTTGCATGTGACTTCCTTGTCTCATTTGGTTTTCAATTGCAGTTAGTTATTAACCTATGTTAGCGTTTTGTTAATTATCCAACGCGTGCTAGAGTGCCAGCCAAAATAAATACTCCCAATGTACCATGCTATGTTATTGCTTTTTGCTGCATATAAAAAGTTTGCAACATGGTGCACTTATCCAAACACTACAGTTCAATGCCTACCAACCCAGGGAATCAAATAACGTGCAGGAGGGAACCTGGCACTTTTTTTCAATAACAAGAATAATTATTCTGGATTCTGAAACACCTAAAATTCACTTTGATGGGGTTTCATTTGCAAAGTCAGGATTTAAACGAAACACCAAAAAGATTTTCACTGTCATAAATATCATCTTTAAGACTCCAAAAAGAGATCAATTTTCATATTCTCCTTGAAAGATAATTTTTAAAGGCAAAAATCAAAATTTCTAGAGATAAAATTATTGTAAGGTACTAGCTTCTTCATTTAACTGAGTTCATCCATATTTTTTATATTTCCGTGTGAGTTACCGATAGCCAAATTCTGGTGCATCATCTTCTGTGAAATCCCCATACTGCCATAAATTCATCTTTAAAGAAATTAAAACACGCAAATTAAAATCCTAAGTATAACAACAATTGAATAACATATTGCAATAAAAAAGAAAAATGTTTCATAAGATGTTTCATGCTGCAAACTAAAAAATTGCATAAAATGTGGAAACTAGTTTATTTATCAATGTTTCTGTCAAATAACGTCAAAAAATAAGGCATTATTTAGAAATAATGAATAACAAATTTTAAAGTACCTATCTAATATTCATAAAAGAAAATTGATTAAAGCTTTGAAAGGCGGATGCTAAGACGATATATGTGAATGTCATTCACTGCACATATGGCTAACAAATGGGCACTCGAAAAATGGGGCGTAAAGGGGTGGTTAATTGATTTTTCTTCAATGAAAAAATTTACAATATTCCAGACACATAAAAAGAGCAGCTTCTTCACTCGTGAACACAATCGTGGAAAGCAGTATGGATAGGCAGTGACCAAGGGAAAGGCCCAGATGAGGCTAGAGCGACAACGTGTAGACTTAGTTCGATAGAACAACAATAGAACTGGGTCGGCAGGCACCGATCTTCCACCAAGTCACCAACGCGCTGATAGTGTATGGGACATAAAGACGACGATGCTTATCTTTTGCCTCAGCATACGCATATAACCAACAACTTTTTAGTGGAATATCAGTTAATCTATTATGTGAGACTAATAATAAATACTTATACACAGGGAACTATGTAATGGCTGACTTAGCGACACATCTATCTGCCTATCTACATATCCTGTCTTGTGACGTTGACGCTAATGGCTCCCAAATGTCTCTGTCCTTCGTATGTAAGATGATGTCACTCTCCGACCAAGATTGATCCATTCCTCTCGTCAAGCTAGACTTGCCTTTATCTGCCATGAACTCTCTTTCCCTTAATTTTTCTTCGGCTAATTATTTTTCGAGCCTTATATTTTCTGCACATAAGGCCAAAAAAGGACCTTTGCCGCTTTGTTATCACGTTGATCAGACTTCTATTTGCTCCAGCCCTTTGTTAAATAACTTCATTGCTTTGCCTATAAAGCAATGGTACTCTAAGCATTTGTTAATGATACTTTTAGCATATGGACACATGTTAATCATAAAACGAATATTACAAAATCGTGAACACAATCATCAACATACGCGATTCGCCTTTGCCTTCTCTTGAGCTTTCCTGTAATTAACAAGCAGTTTTTGCAATCTCTTCTCCTTTCGTTTCTCAACCATTGCATAACCGTCGTTTAGCAAATTAATGGCAATATCTTCTTTTGTCTCTGGCTTCACAAGTGTGGCAAATTCCTGTAAACGCAAAACAGCTGAACGATCAGTGACATCTATTAATTTGCCCATGGCTTGCGACACATTCAAATATTCTAATTTAGGCCAACCTTTACTCAAAAACCTTTCTTTCCGTTTTTATTGCCCTTTTTTCCAGTTTTATCGACATTTTTATCAATGAAACTTTGGGCAATACAGCTGCAAAATTGCAATACATTTTTGTCAATGGAAATATAAAAAGGTTACAATGTATCTTACATCTAACTATACGTTGTTGTTACTAAACAACACTTTAGGTACGATGGCATGGGGAACAAAGGTCAGTGACTACCCCATGACCAATATAAAAAAACTACACTAAAACTTAATACGTCTACACTAAAAACGATCAAACACTTTTAGATAATGAACTAGAGTCTATTCCACATCAGATATCAGGTCAGGGTTGCGGTGACTGAAATGGTGGAGCAAATGCAAAACGTTCGTCGTACTATATAAGGGGCCTAAAATCTGATGTGAAAAAGGATTTACAATGAATAGAACGTTTACATTAAGGGACTTCAAACACAAGGTAATTGTTGGAGGTGTAGAGTCCCCGCTAGATGCATATCTGCAAACTGGGTAATGCACCGTTTTGTTGTTAATAAGGTTTCCTTGTAGAGCAGAGAAGAGTTGACGAACCTGACCGGTCAGCTTGTACTCCACGTTCAACAAAAACTTTTCATTCTGAAATCAGTAAAAAAACTAGTGAAAATACATTAATATAATTGAATAATAAGATGCCATTAGAGTTAAATTTAAGCTTTGCGCTTTATGGTAATTAGATCTGATAAATCGCGATTGGCGGACGAATGACAAAAACAGCAGCGAGTTATCTTTTCTCAAAAAAGAACGATATATTTGAAGTCAATACAAAGCAGGTGTAATACAATCATCATGATCAACAACATATCAAAATAATTTTATGCAAAATGTATGCAATAATTTATGCTAATACGGTTGAAGTCAACACAAAACAAATTAGAGAAATCACCATGCTTAACAATATATTCGAATAATTTATGCTAAGTATATGCAATAATTCATCCTAGTATGGTTCAAGTCGTGACAGAATAAGTTAAATATAATAGTCATGTTTACCGACATATAAAAATAGATTATGCAAAGCGATAATTCATGCTAATATATAAACTACAACTAACCAATGCCTCTTTCCTAAATGCATCAGCTAAGATTGCTTTGTCATCCTCCTGTTGAGCATCAAAAAAACATATCTAATTATTTAGATAGAAAATATTAAATTATAAAACGAAATTTTCCAACCAGGAAACCCTTTAGGGCATTAGAGTACCCAAAAATGTCTGTTAGATACCAACACCTTGGCCTAATCGCTTATACGATGTTTGATAAAAAGGAGATGAATTTGGAAATGAAATAGCAATGTCTATCCGGCAATCTACTTCTGAACATCAAAGTGCCTTTCTGATTTTTGCTGATAGAATCACTTCATTCCAGTTTTAAACAGCAAACTCTAAAAATACTTCTTATAGTTTTACCATAGCCGTAAATCAACTATCAAAAGTTTATTTTGTTTTTGAATAATTTTGAAAGGACCAGTTAGAATTTGTTGAAGGAACCAAACTCTTTCTTTCTAATCTCGTTCTTTTTCTTTCTGTCTTTCTCTCTTTCTCTCTTCTCTCTTTCTCTCTTCTCTCTTCTCTCTTCTCTCTTTCTCTCTTTCTCTCTTCTTTCTTTCTTTCTTTCTTTCTTTCTTTCTTTCTTTCTTTCTTTCTTTCTTTCTTTCTTTCTTTCTTTCTTTCTTTCTTTCTTTCTTTCTTTCTTTCTTTCTTTCTTTCTTTCTTTCTTTCTTTCTTTCTTTTCTTTCCTTTCTTTCCTTTCTTTCTTTCTTTCTTTCTTTCTTTCTTTCTTTCTTTCTTTCTTTCTTTCTTTCTTTCTTTCTTTCTTTCTTTCTTTCTTTCTTTCTTTCTTTCTTTCTTTCTTTCTTTCTTTCTTTCTTTCTTTCTTTCTTTCTTTCTTTCTTTCTTTCTTTCTTTCTTTCTTTCTTTCTTTCTTTCTTTCTTTCTTTACTTTCTCAAGACTACAAAATAGTTATTAACAGCACCAAAACTGCAATCAAGGCTTGGTGCCATGCAAAATCTTGCTTTGTAACGAGCATAATATCTGCGAATGGATTATGAGCATCATCTTATGCTAGGTTGATATTAAGACCACAATTGCATGAGATGTTTGTGGAATTGTTCATAAATTAATGCTGCTTCTCTCATTTTACCGCAAATATAATGTCAACACATCTGTGGTTACATTCAACTTTGCATGCTGCGCTTGTCTCAAACGAGGGCTAATTATAGATAGCTCATTTCATAGTTGCACAAACATAAATAGAAGTGCTAATAGAATCAGTCGACGTTTACGAGTTGCCATTTTGTAGATTTTATAAAATAAATGTAGCACGTAACATTTGAGAGGCTTCTTTTTTGATGGAAAACAGTCATCCAGGCAAATTGGCTAAGCCCTGAACATGTACTCTCTACATAAAAACAATTGTTACGTTTGCAGTTAGCATTCAACGGCAAATTGATATTTACACTTTACATTAATACAAAGGTTAACACATAACACATAGTTCTAGCCCTGAAGAGATACTTCCTATATAAAAACATTTGTTAAGTTTGCAACAATGATACAACAGCAAGACTGACTGATCAAGATTTATTCTATAAAATCTATATATATGGTCTATTTAACGCACAATTACGATATATCACAACGGATTGACAAAAACAGCATACCCGTCAATGAATGGAAGTTACACTAAGGGCATACACTTGACTTGAACATGCAACTAAATAACTACAAATTAACAAAAAATAAGCTGGCAAGCTACAAACAAAACAAATTTGCGATAATATAGTTTGTGTTCTACTTACATCAGGTGGTGGAAGGACGCATGCAAGAGTGTACTCGTGAGCTTGTGGACCAAAACTAAAAGCGAAAGGCAGAATTAATGAATAAAAATGTAACAACAGTAATAATACAAGCGCATTTTTTGCATGAAAATAGTGTTGCGGGTGCAATGATTGCTGGCACGCAGCTGCGATGCTGTATAATTATATTGCTAGTTTTCCCAGCGGTATTGAAACATTGATGGTAGGCCAAAACTTGTTTTTTAGACATTCCAAGACTAATTCTTTCGAAGATTGACGCATTTCTACTCCTCGTGTATCTTTACGTTTCCGCTCTATTAAAGCACCTTACTCTTCGCAAACACTTCACATAGAAAAATAAAACCTTTAAAAGAAACCGTACAACCAAATTAATTAGCATTTAAAGTAGTTGAAATATTTGATGAATAACTACCTGTGATATGCAGGTGGCAGATTGGCCATTTTGGCTGCGGGGATAACATCTCGCTGTCGACAAAAAAGAAAAAAGCACTTTAAAACATAGTCGCAATATTCAAAGGGCAACTTCTTCTTGCACCCTTGGGCGAGCAAAATCGTCTGTTTATTTTTTAGTTTTTTAAATCAGTCTTATTGAAAACAACAAAGCCCTGATTTGAAAAGGAGTTCGTTTTTCCACTCGAGTTCGTCATTCAAGAGGGAGCTATGTCGGCAACGATCGGTCGAAAAATAAAGCATATCACGCGCGCTTATATTTTTCCATCGCACGCTTTCTTTTTCTAACGCGCTCCAATTATTTTCTCGTGCGGTTTTCAATCCCGATTTCATACTTCAATGAGAGTCGCACGGCTAAAGTAGTTTTAGTATCCTGCCGTCCGTTTCCGCTTTAATTTATTGACACAAGAGCCGAAGGAGCATTTTTAATGAATACTTTTATTTATGCTGATCGTTCTTGTCCTTTTAACTACTTTTACTTTGTTATTTCTATATTGTGTATACGTATTGTAAACTGTAAATGTTCATCTTCTTTGGACAGGAGAGTTTGTAAAGTATATATGAAACTGAAAGGTTAACCTGCATAAATAACTAAAAATGAAATGGATCCTATGACTGACTGGAGGAGAAACAGGCAACTGTTAAAGAAAACGATTTTCGTCTCGATAAAGTATTGTGTTTTTAAAAAGTTTCCATATCTCGAAGCAACGCAAAAACACAACAGATCTATAGTAAATATTGTGATATCAAATGGTCATAGGTAATGTTCATCGAATTTTCACAAAACGTCCAAGATATTCTTTAAGCGCACGAATTTCAAGTTCTCTTGCAGAAAGCACGTAAAGAAAATATAAATTCTAGTAAAGAACTTTACGATAAAAATGTTCATACGTCAACCCAACAATCTACGGAACATGATACTATAAATTATACCAAGGCAAAGCCAAGGACTCAATGAAATTTTTATTCAGCTTACGTTTCCATAATCCATGTACAGAACATGTACTCTATCTGGAGAATCTACTTTTTCAACTTTAACTCTGTACCTGAAAAGATGAATATATATTGATATACACTGTTTAAATCACCAATAATATTCATTGTTCATAGTCAATGTTTAAAGTCATTGTTTTTAGGCAACATTTCAGTCATTATGGTCACTTTTGCAGAGTCTTTAAATGTCAATCTCAATAAAAAAACGTGAAGGATATCTTCATTTGTCGTCGATCTTATCATAGCCTTTAATGCAAAGCAGTCTTTCCTAAGATCAGAACATTAGTTGAATTGAATGCGAATTTGAACTGAAGTGAGTGCGAATTTGACTTGAATTGAATGCAAAATTGAACTGAATTTAATGTGAAACTGAGGTGAATTGAAAATAAACCCTTACCAGAGGTTGTCAATGAACAGGCCAGCACACATGTCACCTTTACGGGGGGTGTATGAGCCCGGAAGAGGGGGGTTGCTTGTCAAATCACTTCTCAGCTGTACCACCATTTGCTCAAACCTTTCAGCTGCAAAATCAAACCGTTCATGTAAACAAGTTTCATCGTCACTTCATTTAATTTCGAATTTTTACACTAGTCTCAGTTTAATTTAATTGAAATTATTTCATAATAAAAATACATTAAAACTGTTTGCTTTAAAACTTATGTTGTCCTAAAAATTGTCCCATAAATTGTCCAATAAATTTTTCCCAAAAATTGTACCATAAATTTTCCCAAAAATTTTGCCATAAATTTTCCCAAAAATTTTACCATAAATTGTACCATGAATTATACCATAAATAGTCCCATAAATTACCCTTATAAAAGGCTTCCGAATTAATTACATTTAACGATGAGGTATTAATGAATACCGTGCTAAAATTGAGGCAGATTTGAATAATAAAGTGGTTTCAATTTGCAGGAAACTTTAAACACGTGAAAGGTCTTGAATAGCAAGGTAAATACGAATAAATTTTTTACTTAATTGATTTATCATTTCATTAGCCAAACTTTGACATTTTGTGTTTGGAATTGATTCCCTTGTTTTAAATTTGATTAAGTTTGGTTGCATACGAATCGATTAAACAGAAATATATAATTGAAGGCGATTCACTTTGATCTGCGTTAATTCAACAAACATGCAAAGGACCATTTTCATTACATCTTGGTGGATTCCAGATGTCTCTCGTGTTTTGAGCAACTGATATGACGAGGGGGGACGAACTTCTTAGATTAACAGCCGTTAAATAACATATAAAATATAGACGTAATGTTTTGAATGTCACGTAGATTAGGATGGTTTTTAAGCCGACGGAAACCGACAAGGACAGCGTAGTGAGTGACACAGTTGGCTGTGGGAAATGTAAATCTAACAATTCATCATTTATTTATGTTCCCTTTTGAATTTCTGCACCAGACGCAGTGCCGATATGTACTGACAGTGAAAAGCTGTGAAATCTCAACAATCGTCTTGAATTTATAAAAATTACGGTTTCCAAACGACATAATTGATGTTGACTAATATTCGCGCGAAATGCTCGCTTTCCTAAGAAGCCAAGGAGGGCAAACTAATTGTAATAACACACTATTGCTATCAATCTTAATGCTTCAATATTTCATTTCAATTTGCAGTGCAACGATTGAGAATTTATCATCATATTTACTGTTTATTTTGATTTAAAAACAAAAACATTCATCAAGGATATTTGCAAACAGATTTTTTTTGGTTTTTCTCTCCCTCTTTACTGCACATAAAAATTATCGCCGCATACAGAATTAGTTGGATGCACAAGTGGATTGAACTCGATGAGATTAGATTGATTAGTCTTGATAAGATCGTATTCGATTCGATTAAATCCGATCCGATTCCATTGGATTGAATTCGATCAGATTAGAGGCAATTTGATTCTATTCTATAGAATTCGATTTGATTAGATCCGATTCGATCTAGTTCGATTGCATTCGATTCCCTTTAATCATGCTTTAGTGATCCCATTAGTAACAAGCCAGGAATAATCAGCGTTCCTGACGTAAAACCGGCAGGAACCTTTCCGCCTAAAAATGGCCTCAACAAACCATCATAAAAACGTCTATCTATTTGACCCAATCACTGCCAAATGCACCCTCAAAACTTGCCTTGTTGTTTAAGCGCTTTTCTGAACCTAGACGCAGTTACTACGCTTTTCTAAACCTAGAAAATACAAAGCACGTAGCTTCCATTGTATATATTTTTCTAATAGCTCTACTAGATCCCAGAAATCAATGTAAGCAGCCCACTGAGATATTTCTTGGTGTCCCACGTAGCCACAAAGCCCCGGCTTTCAGCAAACTTTCTCAATGATGCCAGCTACAGAAGCTTTCTACTCTATCGCCTTCAATTGAAGGTATTTGTTATCTGTTCGAGGCTTCGGCAGATCTACAGTTATCAACCCTTTCGCACCCGGATCTATTTTCATTTAACTGTCGGAATCCATATAAATCTACACTTTTCAGGGGGTAGCAAAGTCAAACAAATTAGGTAAAAGCGTGAACTATTATAGAATACTGCAATCAGAACAATTACAATATTTTGTACTTATCCCCCCTGAAAAAGTATCTTTTACGATGTTTGTCAGTGGGCCATATGGCCCGTCCGGGGGGGGGAAAGGTTAAGCTAGACAAGGAACTAAGAACTTCATTGACAAACATACCTGTATCGACATTCTGGGCCCAAAATGTGACTCCGTCGACAATTTCAGTGACAATAACCTGAAAAAAAATTAGAAGTTTGTTAAGCAACCAGGCATTTTGATTAAAACACTTTAAGTAAAACACAAATCAACAGAGGCGATAAGTCTCATGCAAATTAGAAAATGGACAGATAAAAATTAAATGTAAGTCTGTTAGTTTTCAAAGGGTATTTAGAAAGTTGACACAGAAAATACGTTTCCAGTTAAGAAATGGACCTTGCATGATCTTAATTTGTAGGGAACAGTTTTAGCTTGTTCCAACAGAGAGAAGAGTCACATACACAGTATTTTTCTAAATAAGAAAAAATTCATAAGATCATGAGTCTTACGGTTGATCGGAAATAAAGGATAGCTTAAGAACAAGCAAAGGCTGAAGCAGAACATAATATAATAAGGTAGAGCATAATTTTGGACAATTATAAATGTGCTTTCCAGTAACATACTGAAATGTCTATAATAACATATTCTTCTTAGCCAGAGGAAATGAACGTATGTTTTAAAAAAGCCTCGATTTAAGAAATTTAAGAGCCAAGTGAGAACAATTCAGCCTCAAAATTCGGAAAAATTAAGAACAGCCAGCCTGGACCTCAATTTTAATGGTTCGCATTAAAAAGATCCATGAAAATTCTGACTTTTGATGTACCTTTTTTCAATGAACTGATGTGTCGAAATGAAGTCAAAGATTAAAGATATGATTCATCATGCATGCCATGATTTTCAGGCAATGATGATAAGCAATTAGTGAACTAATTGGCAATGACAAAACTATTCTTATTATTCAAAAGAGATTCAAAAGCGACACTGATATAAGGATTCTAAGTTGCATAGGTTCTATAATATGGGATGCAATCGATAGAAAATTGATAGAGGAACAATACACAGAAGCATTTTAGAGGAGCATGTCAAACATCATATTGATTTGATGAATAAAATTTTAATTGGAAAATCAAACTTTGGTATGAGGACTTTTGTAACTAAAACTCATTTAGTGATGCACTTAATTAATTAATTTATTTTTTAATTCAGTTATTTCTAGATAAACTTTTATGTAACTGTATAATTAATAAGTTATGAAAACTACTGTTAACCGGTCTGCTAAAAATAGTGCTCGATGCCAAAGAAGCAGAGCTATACTAACGAGTTGTCTGAAGATCGCATCGACCGTGAAACTTTAAGTAACAACTTTAACTGTCGTGTTCTGTTATTAAGTTTTATTAATTAAGTTATGCAAGTCCACATCAGCACTAGCTCTAGTTAAACCTGCAAAACAAATAGGTCATGCGTAAATATCCGTAATGCTTCCAAGAATTAAGAATATAATATTACCGTTGTGAAATTTGTTTTCCTTTCACTTTCTTCAATCACAGTTTCAATTTTTTCTTCCACAAATCCTTGCCAAAGCTACAAAAAAATGACAATGTTTATTAAATGGCCACGAACTGACCAATCAAATTCATTTTATGGATTTAGTCGAAGGTTAAGTGCTTACGAAAAACTGTCGAGTTCGCATCATCTATTGATACTTTTATTGTCTGTAACAGAGGCTAGAAAACTTTGACTAGCAGAGAAAAGGTCGGAACATAAAGCCGCAACTTTTCAAAACAACGGTTGTTTACGCATCTCAAATCAAGCTATGGGAGAAATGCTCACGTGAAGCAGCTTATATCGCTTGTGCCGTTGTTAGATACAGGAACAAAAGGTGGTGGCAACAAATTTGACGGGCGATCTTTTATGACGACAAAAACCCCTGCAGAGCACAACCTTAATACCGCCTACTATTGTTCTTATAGGACTGGACACTAATATTGATCATTCTAATTTATGCTAATTATTAAAATATGGGTATTGTACTTTCCACCTCCACGCCTTTGGAGGTCATTGCTTTATCTCTGAAAGTGTAGCAAAATAATTTAACCTCTCCATTATCAAAAACATTGCTTTGCTTTCACTAAACGTATTTCATATCTACGAAGTTATCATTTGGTGCATGATCTGTGAAAATAAATTAATGATGTTTCAATTTTATTTCGATAAGTAAAATAGCCGCTATAGCAGAGCAATTTTTTTATAGGGGTAAGCCCTCGGATACCCCTACAATAGTACGCTCCAAACGTACTTATGTCCTGACCCGGGGCCCATTAATTCTCTCCGCGATAGAGTATTTTTTAAAAACAGACCTTAAGCCGTGCTTCCTTCGCCTTTTGCTCCTTGTTTAACAAATCCTTATAAAATTCAGATTTTTCTGCTGAGAAGTGTATTTTTGACAAACCATGCTAAAACAGAACAAAATCAATCGATTAATTACAGAACTAAAAACGAAACCAAACTAAACGAAACGAAACTAAACTAAAC
>OZ025199.1:2379820-2549820 GCA_964019065.1 Catostylus mosaicus
CAAGGTGCAAAGACTAAAATAAAAACGAAAGCAGGAACATGAGAGCGTACCTTTTTGCCGACAAGTTTCTTCCTTAGAAATTCTCTTGCCTCAAACATGTATGGAATGTCATACAAGGGTCTTCCTCGTTTACCTTCTCTGCTCGGCCCATTTTCCTGAAAATAAAAAAACCAATTGAATAAAATTGTTAAGGTAACTTATTTTTTCTCCTCTTGGGAGTGGCATATTAATGATGAAATAAAGAATAAATACGATGACAAACAGAGATATTGTTTAATTTCTTCCTTCGACTTAATCGTGATTAAGACCCATGACCACCATGGCTTAAACCGTAACTTAAGCAAAGTTGTCTTAAACAGAATTGTAATTGCATGACCTATACAACCTAAACAATGACTTAAAGTTTTAGCTCGAGTTTATTTCGTTTATTCATACTCGAGTTCACCATCATTTGATTTCAGCCATCGATTACATTGTTGTAATTTGACTTTTTTAGCATTTGGTAACTGTTAGTTAGCTATTTTTCATATATTCTTAGCCCAGCAAACACAAATCAATTTTTTAACTCTAAATGTGAATCATTATAAGCCCCCTCTATAAAACGCCCCCCTCTCTTATAAGCCCCTTCCCCAGGACCTCAAACTTAATAAGCCCCCTCCCATGGCTTTATAGAACTTCAGCAGTATTTTAGTGGAGTGGTTTGGTTTTCTTGATGAACAAAATTCAAACTCAGAAATCATTGTCTATTATGAGCCCGAGTTGAGATTCCACAGGAAGAAATCTACTTATGACATTAGGTCTAGGCGTAAGCTACTTAGCAACCTATTAAGGATGAGACAGCCTCCAAACAGTTTTAAATTAATCCAAAAAATTCGAGAATCGATCTTTGCGAGGGAATCCATTTATTTTGACGATTAATCCCGTTTTTAACCTGTTTAATGGTAGGTTAACAGCCTTTACACGTTTTTATGGCACCACATTCGACTGAGAAGGGCGGTGCTTTCCATTGAATAGGAATTCTCGCAAATTCATTCCTTCTTCTGTTTATAGACAAGCCTTCTGATTTCATATCTAGTTCTGATTAAAGTGGTAAATAGCTAATTTAGCAAACTGGAGTGCGGTGGGTTTTTAACCTCGGGGCGGTTTGACCAACGATTTATTACAAGGAAATGCAGAGTAGGAACACCTAGTTTGCTGAGTGAATAATTTTTGGGAGTTAGCTGGCGTTGGATTGAAAATTTGTTTGAAAGATAACTAATTTCATAACCAAAGAGATATAAGCACCGTTTGAGTCTATGCTAGCCCACTATAACTGGTTGTTTATATCAGAGGTTTACATGCGCCAAGAGCGCTATATGCTTCCATCCCAGAACATAGCTTGGGTGTATTATACCGAGGCATGATATGCGAACTTTAGATTATTGTTTTAATAAAATCGTGGTAAGTTCATCTAGCAAACTGGAAGCCTGCAAGCTAGCAAATCCTCATTTTTCCTTCCAGTGCAGCTTAAGCTTTTCGTCGCTCGTTTTTTTTGCTTTAACACCAGAACATCCTTGCAGTCGCGATTAGCAGGCTTTTGATAAGCAGCAAGTTTAAATTCCTTAATGCATAAATTAGATGATAAATAGAATAGTTATGCATAATTAATTGACATACTTAATCAGTTCCAGTACTAGGTATTTGGCTGGGCGGCAGCTTTCACTCCTCGCACGCAATTAAGCACGATAAATATCTTTTGGATTTATAAAGTAAGACAAGGTACAATCTATCTCCGCTAGATTTAAATCTTATCACCGTAATTACCACAAACTGATTATCTTATCAAACCATCGTAGATTAAGCACGGCCTAAACTTGGACATTATAAGCACTTTCATAAATAAAGTTTTAATGACTGGTCTTCTCTACTCCTGATTGAATGAGAATAGGTAGAATGATGTTGAAAACAGGGGTCAGAATCTCTAGCATTTCATCAAGAAATGGCAGGGAGGAGAAATGTATTCTAATGAAGATGACTGTATTATCACTGATCAAACTACATTAAATTATTAGGATTACTGATGAAGGCTTCGCCGTAAAGTTAAAGTCGAGTTGTGTTTTTTGAGTGACCGTAAATCAGTAAAATACTAATATAATAAGTAAGTTAAAACCGTAGGAAAGCAGCAAAGAAAAAACCTGATCTTGGCATACTGAGGCCTTTCAAACCTACGTTTTCTTATAAACCAACTAAAAGTATTGTCAACATTAACAATCATAAATAATAAAAATATAAGTAATGAAAATAACTGTTTACCGGTCTGCTAAAAATAGTGCTCGATACTAAAGACGCAGACCTGAAGCTCGCATCAAGCGTGAAACTTTAAGTTACAACTTTAACCCTTTCGCACCCGGATTTATTTTCAGTTAACTCTTAAAACCCATATAATTCTACGCTTTTCAGGGGGTAGCACTGTCAAATAACTTAGGTGAAAGCGTAAACTATTATAGAAAACTACCATCATAACATTTACAATAGTTTATACGTAACCACCTGAAAAGTTATCTTTTTCGGTGTTTGTCATTGGGCCATATGGCCCGTCCAGGGGTGAAAGGGTTAACCGTCGTGTTCTGTTATTAAGTTTAAAAATATAAATAGATACTCAAAAAACACAACTATACGTATAGCAAAAGTTACACTAATGAGAATGAGATTCGAAAAGTTTTAGAGTGGCAAAATACTGCTGTTTTATTTGCGCCCAACCATTAAGCATTCAACTTTCTATATCCATATCTATTTGAAGGCCTCATTCACTCTACATTTTCAAAATTCAAATTTTATCCTGTTAACAAAGACCCTAGTTTATTACGTTATCAAGTAGCACTGACACTTAAAACCTACTTTATGACGACACTGAAAACTCATTCTCGCTTGGCCCCCCACTAGCAACACCCCTGGCCCCCATGATTGAACTAACAATGCTCACCTGATTTTCGGTGTCCTTTGGTAGTGATCTGCGAAAAAAAAACAGAAAGGGCATGAAATTAATCTCAAACATAAAACTGATCAAAAGTCCTTAAAAGGGAAAACAAATAGACAACAAAGGTCGCATATAATGTTATAAGGAACAAGGCGCATCTTTGACCAGCGAAAATTACGGATTTTGTAAGAAAAACTGCCCCACAGCGGTCAGTTTTGATCTCAAAGAAGTCAATACCTCCTTACTTGATGGGGGGTCAGGAAATCAAAACCCAAGCGAGACACCTCGCATGCGACAAACCAACAGAAACTCTGGGTAAGGTTTTACAAAAATCTTCGGTTTGAAGTTAGCTGCCTTATATTGTCGTTTAAAGATAGCTGTTTTAGTTTCAGAGTTATTTCTTCTATGCCTGAATATGTTTTGAATATTTACCTTGGTGGCCGCAGACTTGAAAAGAATATCTTCTTGTATTCCTTATTTGGTGTTACAACAACAATAGCGTCGGCATTGACACATTCCACAACCTTCAGAGAGAAACTACAAATTATCAGAGAGTTGTAACTAATTTCAGTAAAAATAAAATTGATGGAGATAGCAAGAGCACAGAATAAATGTTTTAATTTCATTCTAGTTATATTCATTCTTCAATATATTGCAACTTTATTTCAACTTTATGTAGTTTTCATCTTTGTATTGTTTTTTGCTGGTTTCTAGTACAAACAAGCCTCATTTTGAAAGTAACCTCGTTTTACTGCGTTTTGGAAATGAAAAATCTTCCAGTTTGCAAGTATGAGCTAGATAGATTTTTTCCGTCTTCTCAATTTCCAACAATGTACTGTGACTTTTTGGCGAATGAATGAAATTAAATCAAATGAACAATCTGAAAAAACAACAACACAACAACAACAACAAAAAGAATAACAAGAAAAACAACAACAAGAACAACAACATCAACAATAGAAACATAAACAGCAACAACAGAAACGAATAGATTAGTTCGAGCAAATTGCTTTAACAGAACAACTCTGCACACTGTCAAGGATACTGCTTAAAATCGGATAAACAACAACAACAATAGATGAGCAGCAACAACAGAAACAACAACAACAACAACAACAACAGCAACAACAACAATAGCATCAATAAAAGCAAAAACGACAGTAACAGCTTCTATTCTATAACAACAAAAATAATTAAATAAATGCTCTCATAATAATTACAACTCTTCACCTTTCCACTGAACTCTGAATCTTTTATGGGAATTTTAGCAGCGGGCGCAGCGTAACCTTTCCAGATTCTCAGTTGCTTTTGTTTCGCAAACTTCTCTGCTTGCCTGTACTTTTCATGTCCTGATGTCAATGATCCCATACTCCAGTCGACGCATCGTGCAAATCCCTCTTTCAGCATCAATTCTGCAATGTTTCCAGCTGGATGGATGATTGAGCCTAAGAAATTCTGATTTGATACACCTTCAAAGAGAATCTTGATTTCGCGTTGCAGTAGACGAGACTCTGTGAAGTATTTTGCCTCCTCTGCAAACGGTTCTGGAGACTGCTTGTCGCCATCTTGTTTGAACACAGGACACTGTAAAATATTCAATGATATTTCACGACGATGAAACAAGATTCTTCACTTTTTACGCATTTCAGTAAAGGTTTGAGCGCAATGTCAATTTAGTGAAGGATGGAATTTTTAATGCCTTGTAACTTACGTTTTTCTTGTTTAGAATTATAGCCTTCATTTCTTCACAACATGGTTCAAGGGGCAATAAACAACAACACAAAGTAAAAAAACCCTTCATAATCCCCAATGTACAAGTAAATCTTTGTTTATACTGGAAAATACAACAGTGGGTTGGCATTTCATGCAACAGCAGATTGTGGGAGTTTTTTAAAGTTCTCGGATTTTTAGATTTATCGTTCAATTTCTCAATTATCAAGGTTTTTTCTATAGCGTTATCTATCTTAATTTTTGTTGGCCTTTGCTAGCAACGGCTTTAGCTTTATTTACAATCCGTGTTGAAATTTTCGGCCTTTCAATTAAATTCTCTACTGAAATTTAATCGCCGCACCTGCAATCAACCAGGCTGCCTTTGATCAGAGTCGTCATTACTAAAAATCGTAACTTTTAGAAAGCGGGGTCTTAAATCTATCAGAAGTTTCTTTATCTGCATTACATATCTTGTTAACATTCTTACCCAGCCCAAAGCGAACTGATTTACATCCGGACCCCTTGAAATCCAAATTCGGACCTTTCATTAGCGGGTTCATAATGGGTAATTTACTTTACCAAACGTTCCAAAAACCTCCCTAGCTCCAGCATTAACTCCCAGATTGTTTATCACCCTCGAAAAACCTAAGCTTAACATAACCAGCATTTGCAATGCTTGCATTTTTACTACCTAAAATATCTTGCATCACGACTGTGATTAATCGAAGTTTGACAGTGCAGATGTCTTCAGCGAAAATGAGCGATATAAAAATTATAGTCTCCGTGAATTTTGTAATCATTAAAACAACAAAAAAACATTAAACGCAACGATAGAACAAGAAATCAAACATAGATATCAATTATTAAAATATGATAGCCATTAATTTCAATCTTGCAAGTTTCAACTTAAGTAGCATGTTACAAACAACAAAAAAACGAATGGAAAGTGTTCAAGTCTTAAGTCTAGCAGCATGAATTCCAGCAGATAAAAGCGTCCGTTGAAATATTTTATCATCTTATTTGAGATGGCATGTTTAATTGCTAGAAAAGCACAACAAACAAGACTTTATTTTGAAAAGTAATTAAAAATTCGTGCATTCTAGAGCAAAAATCCTACCTACCTTAATACCGGTCATCATAACTGTTACATAATCGAACGTGGGCAGAACAAAAGCTCGAATTGTGCTTCCATCTCGAACCATTTCCACAATTGCTGATGAAAATAACAAAAGATGTTACATCATTTTATATCAGTCCACAACATTTTCAATGAAAGCAAATAGAAAAACCTAGTCAATGAAAGGCACTGTACTGTGAATCCTTGAAATGAACCCACTCGTACAATCCTGCAGGGAATTTGGCCTTGCCAATTCAAACTTTCTTTTAATGGCGATCGAAAGTAAACCATCTTGCTTGCAGGCCAAAGCACTGCCTTTTTTGTCCTCCTATCAATCGTTTATCTGTCTTCCCACGCTACTCCAAACAATAACAAAAGGTCCCAGATGATTTGATAAACTCTCATTTTAAAATTTTTGTATTTTTTCCTGCTTTGACCACTCTCTTAAGCAATGTACAATCCCTTCCAAAAGTCGTTGGTACACCTATGAAAAGTCAGGAAAAACTGATTGCCGTGTAACTTTAGGCCCAATAACACTAGTATCACCTCCACTTCCCCAATGAAACAATGTTTGTTGCAAAGGACAATACTTTTCTTTTGTTTGCAACAGATTTCGGTCAAAGGGTAGCTATAAAACGTGGTTCTACCATTGTTTTGAAGAGGAGAGGGGGGGGGGGGAGCTACAGAGAGGAGCAATTATATTGTGGTTGGTGGTCCAAGACTTTTGGTTGGTATTTGATTGATAGTTTGTATAGTATTCGTCTGCATTTTTGTAGATTAATGTCTGCATTTTACAAATCTGCCTCTAGCAACAAACGTTAAATGTGTCAAATGGACGTACGTACCATCAACAGGTTTGTTGCGTTTCACTTCAACGAAATTTCTTGGATTATCAACGCTCCATGTTATATTCCTCACATGCTCCTAAAAAACAATGTCAAATTGCTAAAATTACCTATGGACAGCTGAGTTCGCTAAACAGCGTGCGTGGAGAGGTTCCGACTGTGGGCTCGTACGGCAAACTGCCAGGTAGACCTGCACCTTATCCATTCTTTCACGAAAGGAATCTGCATTCGGATGTAATTTCAAAAAACTTTTTCCAATGATCACCGCCGTGGCCCTTTAACCAGCATTGGCTGTATAGTTCAAGGGTAAAAGCTCTTAAATTATTCATATAGAAACAAGAAAATCATAATGAACTGCAAGTTTTTGTCTGTTCCGGCAAACTCTACAAGACATTTCAAAACGGCTCGCAAATTTAAAAAAATGTTCATCAAAAATTTTCATCAAAAATTTCACACGGCTTTTGCATCGTTGTTCTCGGAATTTCAGGCAAGGTTTTATCAGAAACCAAATAATATTACATCCTTGCAAAGAGTTTGCATAGATTTTGCATTATGCCCGTAACAAGATGAAGGTTGTGAAATATTTTCAATTTTGCTGATGTTTTGATCAGAGAAGGGATGCTAGGGGATTAATTAAAACTTTGCAGTAATTTGTAAACAGCTGTATAATTGACCTTGGCACTTCATGGCTTTTCAACGTCTTTAACCGAATCTTTAAAACATAACCAGAGAATTAATACTGCATAAGAGTTTTATCAGTAATAAATTAATCACAACTGAAATTGTTTTACTTTGAAATCTGCTGCATGGTTTGTTTTTGCAAAGAATTACCATGTTTTATTAATCAACTTGACCATCAATTCCACAGAGGTATTTAAATATAAATCAACATTCCAATTTGAATCAATGTGCACTGGGAACTAAGTTATCATTAATCAGCCACCATCCTTCCATCCTGGTTTGCCAAGCATATTAGGGATTACAAGGATTACGACAAATGTCAACACTTTCCAGGCAATTTGCATAAACGAAATGTGCCAATTAATGAATATCCCACAACAATTGAAGGCCAAAACATCATTTAGAAGGTGTAACTGTTAGGCTTACATGCTGATACTTGACCATGAAACATAAAATCTGTATCAAGCCCCTCTGTCTATCAAGACTCTTCTCTATCAAGCCTGCTTTCTATCAGGTCTCATTTCTATCAAGCCCTATTCTTTTTAGCCTACTCTGGAAGCAAATATCATAAGCCTTGTTCTCTTTTACGAACCCACTGCAAAATATAAACCATGTGGTGACTATAAACAATAAATCTCTTAATCTACTTTTGAATAAAGAGGGTTAATGGAGCTGCAAGATAAAATCAGTAAAATCAGGAAACAACTAATCCTATTAGGGTTATAACAATATATGTTGCACTTAAAGGTTTTAGGGAAACATTGGAAAGTTATAGGAAAAAACGGCCCATCTAAGGGTTCCATTATAGGCACCTACCACCAATCTAAAGGTTCATCAACAAAAGCATCAAAGCATGTACCAGTGCCAGGAATTTAGATCTTCTAGCTTTGGCTAAGCTTGCATGACTTCTGCATAAATCATTTGAGATATTATAATACTTGTGTGCATTTTTCCTCTTAGAATTTCAAGAATGTTCTCTTTTGTCTTTCAGGATTTGTAAAGCAGTGTATCATTATTTATCAGGCATTTTCAAGTTTTATAGTCACTTGAAATTAAAAATAAAACTTCAGTATTGCATATAAAAGCAGAGAAATAATTTAACCAGCTTAAAAGCACTTTTTATATCCAGCACTCTCCAGAATTGAAAAAGCACCCCTTTCATGAATGAAAAAACACAGAAAGTAACTCCATCCATCTACAAATAAGAGTTTTTATAAAGACTCCAAGCTTTAAAAATGATTTAAAAAGTGCTGAAGTATGCTACATTACGTTTTGGCATCTTTATGAAATTGTGAAGTTGTGCAGTATGTAATGGTAAAGAACAATACACAAATACATACATTGACATCATCAGCCCATTTTCCCTTCTTGGCTGCTTTGGCTGCCTCTTCCAAGTCAATTAGTTTACTCTGGTCACTAGTAATCAGAAAAGAAAAGCATTATTGCCAAATTTGTCTAAAATTTGAGCTATTTAAACTGTTAAAATCTGCTTAAAAACATCACCTACTAGCAAACTTTCTCAAAACATTAAGTATCTGAAAGTTTAAATTCCCTCAATAATTTTTGTCAGATTTCTTTGTCTTCTTCCCAATACATTTAATATGGTTGATGTAAGGGGAAGGGGGTTGATAACCATAGGGTTTTTAACCTCAATCCATGACCATATTCAGTGTTATAACATGATTAGGTTGGAGGACCTTCAAGAAGCATTTCATTATTTTGCAATACAAGTAAAGAGCAATCAGGAATATCAGCTTCAAATCATGTATTTCAATTACAGAGCAGATGGAACTTGCAATAGCCATGGAAATGATTGATAGTTGGTTTAAGCTGTACCAAAAGGCTTCAAAATTGCTAGGAAAGCTTGATATGCCTAGCTTTGTGCAAATAAAATATACAACGCTAGGGCAGTGTCTACCAATAAAAAACTGGGGAAGGAAGGGAATTATATCTAAGAAGCCTTTGTGGTGGTAATGAAGCTGACAGTCACTTAACTTAATTAACTTGCTTAAAAGAGGAGCTCTCTCTCAATAGGTAAACTAATCGAGGAGAGAAGTCAGTTTGTGAGAATCTTTTTTCTGTAGTGATACAAAAAATACATGTAAACATAAAAGATTGAGCTCACTACTCACTCAGAAGGTTTAATTCCTCCTCTTCTAACTTCAACAAGACCTTCACTAACAAGGCATTCTGTAATGTTCAACCATTCACCATCAGCTACAACAAACAAATAAACAAACAAACAATAAGTAAACTAATTAAAATGCTGAATTAAGAAGTATATAAATTTTGGTCAATTTTAAAAAAGCAAATTAGTGACATCAAGAAAGAACTGAGAATCATGAAAATACCATCAAAGTAAAGTACAGTAACAGAAAAAACATAATTTTTTGGTATTTTTTAAATGTTGTTGTCTGCCTTACTTCTTACAAGGTGGAGATGATTTGGGCAATAGAAAACAATGGAAAGCATTACTGCATAAAAATCATGATGTGGATGGGGGTGGAAGATATGCTAGTGAGAGATTCTGAGATGGATGCATGATATCTAAGTGGACATTTGGATGTGTGGTTTGGAGAGGAGCCACAAGATGTTGGCCTCTGGAGGAAAGAAGATGTAGGTCATTAACCCTGTTGTATAAATGGATAAGAGGTAGATGATGATGATGATGATGATGATGATGATGATGATGATGATGATGATGATGATGATGATGATGATGATGATGATGATGATGATGATGATGATGATGATGACGTTGAATTGATGATGATGATGATGATGATGATGATGATGATGATTGATGATGATGATGATTGATGATGATGATGATTGATGATGATGATGATGATGATGATGATGATTGATGATGATTGATGATGGTGATGATGATGGTGATGATGATTGATGATGATGAAATGATGATGGTGATGATGATGGTGATGATGATGGTGATGATGATGATGATGATGATGATGATGATGATGATGATGATGATGATGATTGATGATGGTGATGATGATGATGATGAAGGCAAAGCGATAAGCTATAATGATATTCCTGGAAGTTGGATAGCATACCTTTCTTTACAAAGATGGAGCCATACACTCTACCACTGCCTGGTGGCTTATACTCAATTGTGAAAGAGACTTCTTTGCCAATGAGCTTAGTTCTAAGAAATTCTCTACTTTCCCATGCAAATGGCTAAAAACAGAAATAAATATCAACTTAATCATAATAATTAATTTAAATTTATGCTCACTATACATGTTTCTAAAATGATAAACAAAAATAATTCAAAAACAAGGAACATGTTAATTCATGACTCGCATCAGATGCATGGCAATGATACATATAATAGGCAGCAGCAAAATGTTAGACCAAAGCAAGTGCATGACACTGTGACACAAAGCCTGTGCACTAACAGTTCTACCATTTGGTTCAGCTTAAATCAAAAACATTTTATAACCACATACCTCATCTCTAGTTTCTAGGCTACCCTCTATGTTTGGATTTGCTCTCCGTCCAACTTTTGGTGCAACAATATTTGAAAGAGCAATTTGCTGTTCTGGTGGCGGTCCTCCTTTCGGTTGCCCTCTAACTACAACACAGTCTCCAGATAAGACCTTTAACAAAGGCAAACAAAATGAATTAACATTATAATTCACTATGATTGGAAAACTGCTGGGTGTAACTATTTAGGGCCTTTTTACTTTAGGCTGACACATCTTACCCTAGATTTGACATCACAAGTGATTCTTTCGTTAAATCTATCTATGTTTATATGAGAGAAAGGATAGCCAGCAAAGTAAGATCTATGCTTCCCAATTTGATGTTTGTTTAAGGTGGGATGAAATTTGAATATGAAGACACACTTTGGCAAGCCAGCTTGGCTGGGTGGGCCACCATCACCCCTTTACAGCACAGGTACAAAAAAAGGTTGGCTCAATATGGCGGGCCTGGCCTTTCTAATAAAAACACAAACAAGTGGTAAAAGTGAGAAACATTGCCTAACCAGGCCAGCCAGCTTTATGTAAACAGGCCCTTAATGTCATGTGAACATGGGATGCATTTGGTCCAGACTTAGTGGATAACCATGGTATAGTCCTCTCAGCCTTGTGAATTCTCCATGTCACAGAATACAACACCATATGTGCTTGACATAAAAGCATTAATTTCATTGTTATGTCTAACTTCATTACTGTCTAATGTTCAGTGTACTGTGGTTCTTTAAAAACTGATATAGAAAAACTGATAATAAACTATACTGGAAAAACTCTTTAAACCTGTGGCCTAGGTTGCAATTGAATTCTTTTCAAAGACACAAGGCTCAACATGAGAAGTCCAGATTCTTGACACACTTTCAAAGTCTATCAACAATTTAAAATTTCAATGCCATTTGACCTCAAACAAATTTTGAAACTTGCTTTGGTATAAATTGATGGTATAAATACAACCAGAAAAGTGATCAATTTCGAATTTTTCATTTAATGCTTGTTTCATTTTTGTCTAATTGATGCAGTGGCCTTTTTATATTCTTCCAAGTCATAATTTTTGGACATGAGTATTAAACTTTTCTTGATTTTTCTGGATGTTTACAGCTGTTTCTTATAACAAATGCTCAGCCCCATGCTGGTATGAGAAATTTTTCCAATGTTGTGAATCTTGAATTTTTTCAGCATCTTCGGAAGCAATGTAAAACGAAACAACGGGTGAGAAATATGAGATACATTGGAAACTCCCCCCTCCTCCAATAAAAAGCCAAACCGATCTCCCTTTGTATTATTCCCTCAAAAATGGAACGCGAAAAAGTTGCAAATCTCCAAAATTTCCTAATTTCCTTTTAAATTTGGTGATAATTTGTCTCCAGATAGCGATTACAATTGATAAGGACCTTGACAACAAACTAATTACACCATAAAAAAAATTTCCTAAGACACGTCAGCGTTCAAATGGGCCTAGCCACCTATGAGCAAGGCAATGTACTGGATTTCTACGTAATGGTGAAAGTTCAAGAAAAATTTCTGAGGTATGAAATGGGACTATATTACGACATAAAAAGAAGGTTTCTTCAAAATTCATACTGCAATTCATCAACAGTTTGTTCATGATGCGAAATTATAGTAAGGGGAAGATAAGAGAGGGGTGCCAAGGCCAGCCAGTAACTAAGTTTCCAAGCGAATAACTGATGACTGAGTGGTAAAATGATTAAAAATAGTATATGTTTACCTGTTTGACAATGCCCTTGTGCATCTGAGTTTGCGGCTGAGACATTTTAAGAGCGAAATCCTGGCGATCGTGCCAAAGTGGTATTCTAGCCTTGGAAATCGGTAGCAAACGGGAACGAAAAGAAGGGTTTCATTGAAATAGACAATAGATTGACATGTGAGCACATCGGAGACTGGGCTCTAGCTTCAACAGGTTAACGATTTCTACGTCATAATCTTACGTCATAACAGTCTTTGATCTTTATAAAGCACCCCTCCAACTAACCCCCCTTTCAGCTAAGCTCCCTCCTTACTATACCTGCCTTTTGAGCCAATTACCTGAAATCGAAAGCCCTTCTGTAAATATGGCTGTTGCAAAGCTTTTCTCTAATGAAAAGCCTTGTAAACGCTTTTTTGTAAGAACGCTTCACTCTAGTTAAAGCCTTACGTTTCTTATTTTTCCATATAATTTTAGCCTCAGGTTTTTCTTATTCTGCTTCTTATCTTGAATTGCAATTTACATGTACGAAAATGATAATGATGGTGTTTGGCTAATCCTATTACAGTATCTTTGTTAAATCGTTTAAATGCAATATTTTCATTGTCTTTTGTTGTTTTGTGGCTTTGTTTCAATTATTGTTTGTTTGTGAATTCCTAAGTTTTGTTTAATTTCAGACTGTTTTGTTTCCTATGTCGTTCATATTTTTAGGCATATCTTTGCCTGATGTTTCTTATAGAGGTTGCTCTTATTAAGACACGTATTCTCCTTCGTAGCTTTCCCAGAAGATGTCCAAAAGCTATCAACTGGCCCCAACCATGTTGATAAATATAGCAACGTTATCAAAGTCTTCATTGAATCATGATATAAACTATTTTATTAGATTATACAAGCTGCAGGTATTAGTTATTCCTGTAAGATTCAAAGAGGAGTAAACAGCCAAAGAAATTTTGATAACATTGATCTTGAATTTTTAATAAGCTCGCCCCTCAGGGACCTCAAGACTTGAAAGAATTATCCCCAGGGGGCTTAATAGAGCACCCACAATAATCTCTGCAGCAGCCTCGATGTTGAACAGGAATTTTCAACAGCAGTAAGTAATAAATAATTGTAAAATGTCATTTAGGCCGGTTCACACTGCCCGTTTTCATTTATCTCCGGAATTGGAAATATCCAGCATCAACCCACACTGCTCCATTTTGTACAAAATTATATGAAAAATAGCCGTTTTGCGCGTTCTCACTGATTAATTGGTCATACGTGTTTGTAAATATCGATTCTGGCAAACGTTTTCAAAAGCCACTGATTTAATTAAGGAGAAATAAGAGCGCTTCCATAAAAATAGGTGAAAACAGAGCAATGTGAAAGTGGCCTAATTGATATTTTGCCTCGCCATTATAGTACTGCGGCTGTAAACTGTTTCTGTGTTGTTATCATAAAATCTTTTTTCCCAACTTCATTTGTTGAAACAATTTGCCTTTTAGGAAACCTTCACTTTAGAGATCTTGTGATTGCTCCTATACAAAACGGTAGATATATAGTTTAGGGTAGCCCAAATCTGTACCCCCTGGTTTTTTTTATAAACAACTCCAAAGTTTTGAATTCGCCCCAAAGGTTGTTTAGCTCAACAAAAAAAATCGCCCTAAAAAGTTGTTTAGCAGTTGTTTAATTTTTGAGCTAATTTCGACAAAGAGGACGGAGAAGAAATATCTTTGATTTGTTTGTGAAGGAAGTCTTCTAACCTGTTTATAGGAAACATACCATGGATGTACTATAACCATTCTTATCAAGTCTTTTGTTAATTTTATCTTCTTATATGTTAAAGTTTTAAAAACAATAAGATATGAACGACACCTTTCACATAATCTTTCACATATCTAAAAAGTTGTTTAATTTTATTGCCGCGAATTCGCGCTGTTTAGCAATCCATTCAAGTTGTTTAGCAGTTGTTTGACTTTTGAGCCAATTTCGGGGCAGTTGTTTATTTTTGGAGTTGCTTATAAAAAAAAGTGTTCATAGATAGATGTCTAATGTAATAATAGAAAGCTTCAATGCAAAAAGATCATTAAAATGATTATAGTCTTAGCATGTGCAAACGGTCCTTTCAATTTATTCCAAAAAAACAGTGGAGAAGGCTATGGTACCCCCCCCCCCCAACTTCGTCGGAGGCCCTTCTTAAGAAGGAGTCTCTTGTGGAATAATACCCTTTATGATGATCTAGGATTGAAATAAACTCTTGCTAAATTCAAAAAAGGAAATTCGTAGCTGAGATGGCAACAACTTTACGTTTTTTATCTGCATTTAATTTAGGTTTAATTCTTTTACCATTATTCTGTGCATTAGTTAATTGGTATTAACTAGTTATTATATTAACTATTAACTACAACGAACCTTTGATAAGTCTCATGATTATGTTTATGAACAGTGAACGGAAGAGTATGTACAAAAAAAACGATCACAAATATTTATAATAATAATTATAATGGCGAAGAATTCATCATACACCATGTAACAATCCAAACGATAGTAGAATAAAAGATTGGTTACTCGAAGACATATTGTTCCAAGTCCGTCAAAGTTTTGTTTATTTCCCCCCGAAAAAATTTACCCTTCATAACAGAAGGTATGGGCTTGAGTTAGGCAGCTGGTTACGCGCATAAAATAGATAAATGCAGTAATAAATATGGGGAAAATCATGGGCTACAGATGGATATCATAGAAAGAGATCTTCACGTAACCTTATAGTTGAAAGCAGTGGCGGAGATTGTGGAGGGTTGGGGGGGGGGGGGATTGAACCAAAAATTCGAGCGCCAGAAAGCGGCATTAGTTCTTTAGTTACTAACTTACTTTCCTCTAAAAGACATTGTATCGTTAAAAAGGCTATTTCTAGATAGATGATTGCAGGAATAGAAGATCCACGCACTTCGTTTTGAAGTACATTACAGTCGGAAATTCTAGGGATAGTGCTGATCTAGATACAACCCAAAATTCTAACCGCTTGTTGCAGGTCCTTTTTTGAGTATCCTCCATGCTCTTAGCACTTTTATTTCATGACCTGTTCATCTTTACTCTTGCCAGTGTTTCACACGACGAAACATCTGCTTAAGATTACAAAGGAATACTGCTGATAGCTTTTAGTTATTCAGAAGATGCCTAATGCCTTGCTTAACCCGTTCATCCAGGTGATTATACAGCTGTGTACAGTAGCATCAGAGGCATCTCCTCATATTGCGAGGGAGTAAAGTTGATAATATTGGCGCGAAGAATCTTTACCAATGCTTAAAAGCAGATGTGTCTAAGTATCGAAAAATTAGTCATTCCTTACAAGAAATGTCAAATTCTTCATGAAATTCACTGGGTCAAATGGTCCCACATTGGATTAAAGGCTAAATTAGGGGCTATCTTCGAGAAAACATCTTTTGTACTACTTCAGTCACTTCGTCTCTGGGTCTCTCCTAGGGTATATTTTTGCCTCAATGTCAAGGGAAGATGGTATCAAAATTCAAAGAAAGTCTATATTTGCTGCCGTTTTACTGCATGAAAAGATGACGTTTGAGGGGTCTCTTTTTCCATCTGGCCACCACAAGGTACGATTCTTCACAAAATATATTCAGACCTATGTCTACTGACACAATTTTCCGCTGTTACACCAAAATAATTCAATAAAATAAGTTTTATGCCCTTTCCATAAACAAAGCAATGCTGTTTCAAGTCTTCGCTTCTTCCTCAAACCACTCAGCCAGACAGCATCGTTTGTTAAGAAGAGGCAGGGTGTCAGCAGCATAGGGACAGCGGGACATTTGCCCCTTATAACCTCAGAAAAATCTTTAAATTTATGCCATTTCTGACCTTCTATTTCACCCTTTCGTCATCTTGTGCTGAGGGGATCAGGCGTCCTTGAGTGAAATCCATTGCAGATTTTGTGAGAGACTGTAGACCTTAAAATGCGTTTGGTGTTCATAGATGGCTCAAGCCCCCCCCCCCTTTGTTATCCAAAAAAGGAGGAGTACGGATACGATTCCGTAAAAACTGTGTTTGATTCCTTCAATAAATCCATGAAAACCACACTTATCGAGGGATCTTATATCAAATCCTTGCAAGCCGTTAGATGTTTTTACGCAATGCCTTTTCAGTGAACCGCGCTGCCATTGATTCAAGTGCCGACGATTTGTGCAAAGAAATAGCATTATACGTGGGAACTAAACATGCACTTATCAGGGAATTGGAACATGTTGTAATTATGTGCACAGTTAACGATTTGACCCAACATAAACGTAGTTGGCTTATAACAAGACGGTGGTTTACTCTAGAGATGTTGCATTAATATCAAGAGATAAAGGGGAAATAAATCGTACAGAATACTTCTAAAAGAGGTGCCGGTACAAAAATTATAAGTAACCGGGATTCTATATTAGGGGTTAGAGAGGGGGGGGGGGGTTGAAGAAAGACTAGAGCGGATATGTATCAAACTTGCATGACTTTAACTTGGAGATGTTAAGCAGCAATTTGGGGGGTCGAGGCAAAACTTAAAAAGCGGCCGGATTCTTGACCGCTGTCTTTCAGAAAATTCTATCGCCTATCTGGGAAAATGGGCAGAAAAATGCCCCCTTGATCCCAAGAAATTCAACCTCTGCTTGAGGCGTTTTTAGTGGAAGAGTTTTATGGGCATAATACAAGTCCTTTACATATTTATGTAGCATAACAAAAACAGAAACGGACCTCGAAGAGCTAACATTAACAAAACTGGATGCACTGCTATGGCATACCAAAATAGGAGAAGCTACTAGACCTAGCGGGTACCTTGGGGTGCAGATATCCCTAAGCGATATCTTAAGAGAAGGGACCTTCCTAAGAATGGGGGACTGTTTGAAGGGGTGCCTTAGGGTCAAGGGACACCTTTTAACTAGAACAACTAATATGGGGAATAATAGAAAACCAACTACGTTTGGCTCACAAACCTATATAATAACAAAGCAAATAAAATTCTCTGCATAGTGATTATTTATATTAATATGGTTAATATATATGTACAAAAACATAATTTTTGAGAAGCAAGGTCATAAATAGCTGTAGTACTATTTATCTAATGGAAATAAATGAACTGAAACGGTTCATGACTCGAAACGCTTTCTACTGATTACCAATCCATATAATATCATATTGAACTTGTGACAATTCGTACCAACAAATCAGACATTTTTAAACAGCCTCTTTTTGAATAATCAGACTCTTTTAGAGACAAGGTCTTCACAGTCATGGAAACCAAGCGGGTATCTTTTGTGATGCCAAAATTTAAACACAAATACGTATTACGTATGTTGATGACTCGGTGCCAAGGACGCAAAGAAAGGGAACAGTGCGGCATCTGCGCATAATGAAATCACTGCAATTATTAGGTTTTCTATCGGAATAAACCGGAATTTCTAGATGTTAAAAAGAGAATATCAATGGCGTTTTTCCTGGGGTGCTTAAAAATGCTAAGGCTTTAAGCAGGCGATCTTCGCACAAGTGAGTTTAGACACACTCTGTCTCCCGAGACGGGATGGATGTGATAAACTTGAGAAAGAACCCTAGAGAGTGGTAGATAATGCCATTCCCGGTTCTTCTTGGGCTCCTCGTCTGCCGCAAGTCCACAGTCAATGCGACTCTTGTGACAGTCGCATCATCATGCGAGCTCAAGAAAACCTTAATTTAATAAAGGTTGACCGTAGAAGCTCTTGCCGTCATTTCTTGGGTATTTGCGTTCGTATTGGAGGCAATTAACTGCGATCACATAGCGTGCAGAGATCTTAACCTGAGTTGAGGTTTCTCATGCAAATTGCGTAGCAAATGGCTTGAACTACAAAGTTGGATCGAAATACGATGGGATTGAATTACTCAAGTAAACTGCCCCTAAAAGGTTTCTCAAGCCCGGCACCATATCAACAAAACGTTATAACGAACCAAAAATGACCGATTTCCAATTTGCGGCTTGAAAATTATCACAAGTTCTTCTAGTCAAAAACCAAAATACTTTATCCGTTGAACTCTTGCAAAAGCTATCTTAAATCACACCCTTTCCCATGCACGTGTTACCACCAATTTGAAACTTATACGGGGTGCTAAATATATTGAAAAATTCTATGTCAACGAACTGTTGCTAACCTTTTTTGGTAGATCAAAATCATTGTGAAAGGTAGAGTGAAGCAAAAGTAAAGACGTGAAGCAACATTTATTTCCTCGACAGTGTATAGATCGTTGAAGAAAAAGATAGAGATCTATAAAGAAAAAGAAATAAAAAATAAGGATATATATAGATAAAGCAAATGTAACAGATCAACTTTATAACGCTCGGGTGGCTAGTTTGTTCAGTTGCTAGATGGAAAACTCAAATTACCAGTTACGAGTGTACGCCTCCAAGTTTAATCAGAGACATCTCCAATTTAGGAAAGCCCTTAACCATCTGAAGAGCCTAAATTAAAATCAGATACCATAGTGAAGTGTTAATGTCAACTTATGCACGACGTAGACAGAAAGTCAGTTGCCCTTGCTCAACTGCAGGTAACATTGAGAAACTGGGCCTAAAACTATTGAGTGTTTACTTGCTAACGAGAAAAAAGAGAATTTATAAAATTGCATTGAAAAGCGGAAACAGGGTTTGCCCTAGGGTTTGCCCTTTCACTCCCGGTGTTAATACATCTATACAGTAATTGCTAATACATTTCACAAGTTTTCAAGGGGGTTCTGAAACTAAAGATGGTGGAGAAAAGACCCCTTATAAATATGTATGTGCATATATTGAAACATAAGCCCTCAATAAAAAGCCACCAATTCTCGTTGAAGATAATTAGGCTATATGGCCAAACCAGGGTTGAAAGGTTTAACACCCTATATATCACTTTTTGAGAATGACTGATAGCTGACACTCCTCAGAGAATGAAAATGTCAGCTAATGAGAGAAAAGCTATTGGAAATAAACAGTATTTTTAAGCCAGAAAAACAAAGCGTGCAGATAAAGGGATCGTGTTGGGTTTAGAATTAACAGTTCGAATGTATGATGATGTTATTTGAATCGGGTGTAGCTATTTTCTGAAGCACCTTAAAGTTGGATTTTTTTTCAACCACCAGAAATACATACGCAGCAGAATGTATAAGGTATTTGGCAAGAGTTCAACGTTTGATTACAAATACTTTTAATGATGACTTTCTTAACAAAACTATATTTCTTCTCGTTTCCAATTCGCGCAATTTCCAGAAACATTTTGCGGTGCAGCAAGAACCGAGTCTTGGCAAATTTAACAAGCAAATATTCGAAATTTTTGGTTTTGTTTTCGAGTGGGGATTAAGATGAAATCGTGGAAAATAGTGAAAATTGGTATCTATAGTTTTACGCCGATGAAGTTCGTTTTAAAATGATGTAGAAAGCGTGTACTTTTTCTAAAACCGCCCAACAGAAGGCAGAAACCCTTTAGATATCTAGTCATTTATAAACAGGGAAACGTCCCTTTAAAATTCAAGAACATATTTCAAATTCGTTGATTAAAGCTTCTTAAAGCCAGCAAATGTTGTGGCATGCAACTGCAATACACTGTTTTGATCTATGAGCTTACCGCATATGATGCATTATTTATTGCTAGAATCGCCCCATCTCATTCCTTGCTTGAGTTCTTGAATAATTTCAATTACGCTCTTTTGAGATAAGCCTGAAAAATCACGCTTTTACTTAAGAAACGGCTTTAGGCAAATAAATCAGACAAGACTTCGATTCTTGATGTCCCTTTTCTCGCTATGAATAACATCACGAACAACAAACTTCGACCAAGGAGACTCTTTTAACGTGCAATCAATCTATTTTCAAAAACCGATGTATTTCTTGCTTTGACCTCGCTGAAAATAAAAATTATTCATGCAAGATCAATGTTTCGCAAGCTCAGTAGTTTCTATGAAATTTCGATTATTTTTCAGCAAAAGTTCGACAGGAATTCCCGCTCCGTTTAAAATTAAAAAACGAACTTTCACGTAGGGCATGGGATCTGAACAGACATAATGTCAAAGACTTAAGAATCCTCCCTAAACATCCTTCGAACAGAAAGATCATTGAGGATAAAAATGAAAACATAATAAGCCAGAAATAGGAGAAAGATGGATTTTGGTCTAGTCTTTCACCGCCCAACCGTACTGTCAATGTCTTACGCAAGCTCAGTAATTTCAAACATCTTCTCATGCTTGGGTTTCACAGCTTACGGGCAGGTACTGCACGTTCCTCGATCGCTAAACTTAAGACAGGTACCAGTATACGGCTATAGACAGCGCAATAAAACTACGGACGGGGTATTCACCTTGTGCAACTACCTTGTCATGGGGTGCTACCCACACAAATAGTAAATAGTAACTAACCACAACACCACAGAGCAATATATTTCTTGCTCCGTGGGTCTTTTGTTGCTTATTCGTGAGTCTCGTGTTAGAGGAAATGTTTGCTGATCTATGATGCTACCTCTACAAGTCTAACCACTACACATTAGCAAAAATATAGGCCAATCTGATTCCTTCAATCTTCCTTAGTAATCCTAGCTACGATTTTAAAAATGCAGTTGAATGCAAAAGAAATCGTTCATTGTACTTTTGTTATGAAGTGGGGGGAGGGGGGCGTCATGCCATGATTGGAGCTTACAGGGTTTCAAGGAACTTGCAAGGGTCTTTCGATGCAAGATCGTAGCGTGGTACCGTTTTGATTGTAAAAGGTGCTCCGCAGAAATCATCCATGCCCCACATCGACGATACTTGCCTCCACATAGGCCAATTTTCACCTGCCGTGATCATTTTTGCCTGTATAAGCCAATTTTGTCAATTCAAAGAGAGGTTATTTTAATAGGTTGGGGTTAAAACACCTAAAATATTCCTTTACGTGACGCCCCTTCAAAGAAACCTTCCCCATCCTTAAGGTTTCACAGTTTGAAGAATTATTCGTGCTGTGAAAACCAGGAAATTTGCCCGGGAAGGACAAAATGGTTTTAATCAGGAGAACCAAATTCGTACAATGACCATTTTCGGATGCAATACTCTTTAATGTGAATAATGTACATAACATCAAGCCTCTCACAAATGAAATGTATCACCTAATTAGTGACTATAAGCTTTGGTACCTCGCAGGTACCTAAAACACTTGTAACACACTACTACTATCTATTTAAGATGAGTATACCACAATAATGCATTGCCCGCTATGCTTATATAGCGGATAAAATGATGCGCAATGAGTTTACGACAGCATGCAACCTTTTCGCCCGTCCAAATAGGTTAACGACAACACGCAGCATTTTCAAATAAGTTTACGAATACATACAGTCGTTTTTTCAAGCAAATAGGTTTACGACCACATGCAGTCTTTCGCCAGTCCAAATAGGTTAACGACAACCGGCAGCCTTTTGGCCAGGCACCATAGGTTCACTTATACTGCATAGTCTCTCCATAAGCTAAACACGGTCACGACATGTTATTCTGCATAGAACTAATATAATGCTGATTCTGCTACTGCTATTTTTCTATGCAAACAACACCTATCAACTGTTTATACCGATCTTGTAATGCTATTGTCTTATTGCAATTATGAGTGTTCCAGAAGTGAGGAGCTACAAAAATGACAGTGGGCCTTACTGGGAAATTCATTATCTTCCCTTTCGTGTTATTAACTAGAAGGGTTCAGACTCCAGCTCTACATCTTCAGGATTTTTAAAATCATTTATAAAATTTTGATATCTTTATATCTCTTAGCTTATCTTGTGTATAGTTTAAACTAAATTTTAAACTGTTTGATTAATGGGAGTTGAAAATGGGGCAAATCGCTATGCTATGCAAGGTTGTTCAGATGATGACGTCAGCGTGACAAGACAACGAGGCTCCCTAACCAAACTTAACTGTGAGGAACACAACGTTTTCTGAACAACTTAATAAAACAAATCACACCTTTGGTCAAATTCACTAAGCGAAATATCCAGACTATTCCTACACAAAGCTAAATGCTAAGATACCAAGAACGGGAATAAAAGCAATACTTATTAACACTCCAAACTGGTAAACAACTTTCCAACTAGAATAGAGCAAACAACAAACCAACAAGAGTAAACTGCCTAAGAAGGCAAAATAAATAACTCAGTAGCTAAGGCTAGTAAGCAAAGCACCTAAATCTGGTGCTAGTAAGCACAGAATGCGGTTACCTTCGTCAGAACAAAATATTGGGAAATTTACTGACCGCTAAACCGGGCGTCGCTTGGGCGATGTACAAATGTCTTTTGCTTTTCCTTTATGCAACTCTACTGTCTTTCTGACTCAGCTAGTCTGCAATCAACTAAAACAACACTGGGAACAGCAAAAGACTTCCATTCTAAATTCTCACGTCAAAAGGGTAGCTACTCATTCAAAAACATGCAGTTTTTCGAAAACATGCCATTTCATCACGGTAAATCTTGATTAGGCCATGTTCTAACTGCCACCATTACGCCATTTGCTTTTAAAAGGCTAAAAACACAGTTTCAGACTTCGCAAGAACCTTTTTTAACCATATTTTGACCTAGATGCGACTCACTATCTACAGCACTCGGTTACAACAATCGTGACACCTAGGAGCTAGGCTTGCGCAAATCAGCGGCTAAACAAACATCGCAGGCAATGCATAATTAAATTCTATACCCGAAAGCAATAATTTAAGCTTTTTGAATATACAGTTAAACGGTTTTATAATTACGTTATGATACGGTAATCGAACATTATATTGCAATAAATAGTTAGAATTTTAAAAGTTTTTCACTCAGCATTGTTCTTAAGGCTTACATTGAGCTGATGATATTAAACATTTCAGAAGGCTCTGATCTAATATTATCAACTTTACTTACGTTTGTCGTCTCCGCTGATGAGTTTTCCATCTCAAACCCTTCCATAACCATTCCACTCTCCGTCTTCACGATTGTCGGATTTCCTTGAAGAACTGTAACAGGGTATTCCTCTCGAGTTGGGTCATTCCCCTCCTGCCTGCCATCATCTGCAAATCGCATCACCTCCTTCTCAGCCACTCCGTCTGCATCTGCTGCTCCTTCTTCAAAAGCTCCTCCTTCACCAAATGCACCCCCGTCAACTAGTGCTCCTCCATCTAACTGTGCAGCTGCGCTATCTGCCTCCTTCTTCTTGGATTTAGTAGAATCTTTGTTGTAGGAACGAGGCCCATTAGCACTCTGATAATGCGTGGCTAAGTGAAGATTGAGGTGGTCGGTTCTGTTGAAGGCACGACCGCATATGGTACACTTGAACGGCTTCTGCCCGGAATGAATCAGCTCGTGTCTCCGCAGATGATGGGATCTAGTGAACGCTTTGTTACACGTTCTGCAAACAAAAGTCCGTGGAAGCACGCGTTTCTGTCCGCTGTTCTCGGAATTTTGTCTTGGTCGGCCAGGCTGGTGTACCATATGGCGAAAAATAAAGAGATTGTAGTGTGGGTCGAACGGTTTCACATCCATCGGCATCTTCATATCTCTCTGCTGTCCCAACTGACCCTTGAACTTTGATTGCATGCCTGAATCATCGTTGTTGGGCGTGCCGCTTCCGTGTTCACCGGAACCTTGAGATTCTGAATCCGCATGACCGTCTTCCTTCCTGGAATTGTGATAATTTCCAAGTACTTCAGAACCATATTTTACTTCTCTATCATCAGACTTCTGGTGCAACATTGTATCATCTGGCCTGTTCATCTCATGAGGCATATCGTGGAAGAATAAGGGAGGGTGGGACATTCGCTGTTTACTTATAAACTCACTACGGGCGTCAAGCAACGAGCTGTAACCAAACTTGGATTGATCACTTGACAAAAATGGAACATTTGGACCACGTGGATCATGTCCCAATGGGCTTGTTCTGGTCCCACTTTTACTGTCATGCCGAAACATTGAACCATGAATTGAAAACGGCGGAATGCTACTTTGTTTGGCATCAAGCATATTTCCTGGAATAAAACCTGGACCAGAAGGTCTCTGCGGTCCAAACCCAGGTGGACCAAAGAACTCTGGTGGCCTGAATTCCGCGGGTCGTATTTCCGGGGAATGGATCTTGAACTTTGAAAGCGTATCTTTTTCTGTTCTGGAAAGGCTGAATCCTTGGTATGGCGCAGAACTTGTCACAGCTTCACCTGAACTTGGCATGCTTGTTTTGGTGGCCTCTCCTTCATCGTTATGCATTGGAAAATCGTCCGGCTTCGAATATTCTTGGCTAACCACGGCATTCTTCCCTTTACCATCGCCCTCCTGTCCTCTTTGTATGACCTCATCTTCGTTTTGTTCTTTCCCAGTTGCCTCGCTCGGAATTTTCTCTTCTTTTCCTTGTTCCAGTGCATTTGAAAACCAAGGCATTTGCTCGCTGGTCACTATCCTAAATCCTGGTACTGCGTCTTCTGCTGCTTTCCACGCCTGGGCGGCGGGTACACTGTCGATTAAACTAGGTGGTTCTACCCATTGCCTCTCTCCGCTTAAACCTTTTGATGTGCTTCCTAGTTCTGTTTCGTGGTGCTGGCGAAGATTCGCTTCTATACTTGCGTTACTGTTGTTATTAGCTTCAGGAACGGTGCTTTCTTGGGGCTTCTCCGCTTTCAAGTGAACTGGTTTGTCTTCAACTGTTTTGGCTGGCATCCTACCGCGTTTCTTGTTGGAAACATATCCTTCATGGTTGTTCATGTGGCTGCTTAATCGGTCCGATCTTGAGTACGCTTTGTTGCAAATATGGCATACATAAGGCTTTTCCCCTGTGTGCACTGTCATGTGCCGCTTTAGATGATGTGATCTTGTAAATGCTTTGTTGCAAATGTTACATTGATACTGTCGTACTCCCGTGTGTATCAACATATGACGCTTCAACGTGATTGCCCAGGCGAATTCCTTTCCACAGATATGACATACATACGCCTCGGCTTTTCCTTGATCTCCATGAACACCATGCAAATCGTTTTCCTCCAACTCCATGTTCTCCTGCCTATTCAGCATCGTCATTTCATCTCCTTCCTTCCCATGTCTGTCACTATATTTACTTACTAACTCTTTCATTCTTCTAATGGCGCTACCTGGTGCTGTCAGAATATCTCTTCGCCCTCCTTGGCGTGTATTTGGCATGCCAGACTCGTAAGAACGGCTACCTCCCTTGAAACTGGTCACATTTTTCGTCAACGAGCTTGCGTCTAACGGAGCAAGGTCGAAGTCTGACTGTCTTCGGCCAACGCGATAACCCCCTGCTCTTTCTGCATGATGTTGCTTGTCTTTCACTGATGATGATCGTGGCGTTCTTCTTTGAGTATAGTTCATTAAGAGCGGATCCGGGGGGATGAACATGTTATCAGCAAATGGGGGCTGGTATGAATCGAAGGGGTTTCTATGCCCTCCTCGTTCCCCTGCAAACTTTTTATCGTACATCTGCTTGTGCAATGCAGAGCTTTTGCCCCTTATTCGATGCTCCTCCTCATCCATCATGTAATCTCGCCAATCGTACTTCTGATAACAACTATCACCGTGGCAACGGCTACTATGACAATGCATGCCGCACAGCTGGTCATGGCATCCTCTATGACTATCGTGGTAATTATGCTGGCAACTCCCGTGCTCACTGCCTTTGCTACAATGACTTCCAAAACAACTATCTGAGTGGCAGGGGGTTTCTTTGTGAGAATGACAACGTTCAGAACTGCAGTCCCCATGGAATGAGCCACGATCATGACGATCATGGTGATCATGGTGATCACGATGATTGCAATGGCTATGGCATTCTGAATTTCGCCTCTTTTCATGACGACCTCGGTCACTTTTACACGAGAAGCATGGGCAGGGGGGATCTCGCATCGAGCTTCGAAGCAATTCACGCTCGTTTGATCGTTCACCATCCTCGTAGTCACTCAATCTCTCATCAAAGAGAGGTCTTTGTTCTAGGGGATCATTCAAGTCGTCAAGGCGACCATTGGAAGTGAGGCCGACCTCGTTGTCACCAGGCAAAATGAAGACCGTTGGCGTTTCGTTTACTTCGCCAATTTTGAATTGTTCATGGAGCAATGCGTTCGATTCAATCTCCTCCTCAGCGTCAGACAAATCCGCATGAAGGCTTTTTGAGCTGATATCTGGAAAGAAAGTGAAATTACATAAATATCACGTTATCCAACTGAAATAATGAAAAGATAACGCAAGCAAGCAAATAATTTTAGTTGTCAACCCAGGCTGAAGTTCTGGCAGCTTCTGTTGCAGTATAGCCGATATTTTGTGACATTTGTACCGATCATTGTGGTCAGCAGCGTTTGCGCATGACGAGGCAGCCCCGCTTTGACGTATCAGAGTCACATTATCAAGCTGGCTCCTTCATCGCGCGCAATAATAGATCGATATACATTCTTTAAAAGATATTACGTCATGGCAAATATCTAACGTCTCCAGCTGCAAGACATCTGTTTTCGGCTTCAGAACACAGTTTTCATGTGACCAAAGAGAAGGGAAACCACACCTGGTTTGAAGTTGTTTTGCAAAATCAAGTCGAGAAAGTAATAGTCATCTGCCGGTTCCGCTACAAAATATAAAATAATAGTCTACAGGGCCTCCGATGACGGGCATGCCCCTAGACCTTTCCGAAAGCACTGTTTGCACATGGTAAAATAGTCGTTTTAATTCAGAGAGGTGCAGCTCGTACAAATTTTCGTTAAACAGAGATTTCTATATTAGATGTGACAGGCAGTTCACCCTGTCGTGGCGGGGAAAATTGTTGCTCTCCCCCTCTTTCAAGTCTCAAACCAGGGGGTCTTGTTATTGAGAATATGAAGGCCAGATAGCTGAAATTCAAGAATAATTTAAATATAGTCCAAAGTTCAAGCTTCATAGAGAATTAGATACTTTGTTTATTTGAATTATTTTGGAAAGCAGGCACTATTCAATAGCTATAATACTTCTCGAAAATAGCATAGTGAAAATGGCTTGTTAGATTAGTCCCCGGTAATTATTTTAGTTAAAACATCTCACTTATTTTGCCTTGCAAGGCGACGATATTGTCATTATTGGGAGTGTGAGCAATCCCTCCTCAACCGCCTCTACAGCAAATTTGGTTGTTTGAAGAACGACAAAGTTCAATGAAATAGAAAATGATTTTGCAAAACAAATCGACAGAAAATGAGATTTTTTGAATCTAACCATATCTTTAATGTTTTTAAAGACTGCTTCACTCGTTAAAGAATGAATTACTCTTCCCCCCTGGGCCCTTTGATGGCCCTCGAGAGTCCCACCCCTACCCAGAAGCCTCGCACTTTCCATGATCTATGTTTGTTATCTGTCTACAAGAAGATTTCCTCTACGACAGACACTACGAAGGAGCGTGACCAGTGCATAAAATTGAGTGAACTACATTACCCCCTGACAGGAAATAAAATGAATGTGAATAAGGGTGGACATTGATAAAGGCCCCCTTTACTCATGGCAATTTGACAAAAAGGCAGGAAACATCGTGGTGCGTGGTTTTCCGAAGAAGCCAGCAGCAAAATGGCTAGGCCATGCTTTGTATTTGAGAAAGGATTTCCTGCCATTAAAGCGGCGCATTCTTTTCAATTTCAAAAAGAATTCAAAATTACTGTTGACACATTGAATACTACTGTCTTTGGCTTTTAATGTCGGCCTGTTACACTAAAAAGCAAGGTGCTGTCCCTTGACAATAGGCCTTCATGGCGAATCATTTGTCTATTTTGCAATGCTGCATGCGGGGTTTTGTTTATCAAAAATGCCAAAAAAGGGTACGCCAATCGCGTTGTATTAATGCAAACACGAAACATACATTAGAGGTTAAACGAATAAAAATAATAACTATTAAAATCTTTTTAAAAAAAGGGGGTTATAAGAATGTAGAACTAGGTTTCTCAATAGAAATTTAAAGAAATTAAGAATTTTTAGTACAGAGTTTACCTTATCTGAAAAAGCATTTGAATATGTTTTGCGTCAAAAATTACTTAAAAACATTTTTTAAAAAAATTTGGTAAAGTGGCGAAACAAGGCAATCAAGACTCAATTTAATCCAAAACTTCATTCTTCAAACACCTACATAATACTTCACAGCTAAGTTTAAGGTACCAGTGTGAAAAGGGTTAAAATTTTTCGTTAAGAACGATCAAAGAAAGCTGTACCCTTTCACCCCATTAACTATTAAATGATGATGATGATGATGATAACGATGATGGTGATGATGGTGATGATGATGATGATGATGATGATGATGATGATGATGATGATGATGATGATGATGATGATGATGATGATGATGATGATGATGATGATGATGATGATGATGTTGATGGTGACGATGATGATGATGATGTGATGATGATGATGATGATGATGATGATGTTGATGATGATGATGATGTTGATGATCTTGATGATGAGGATGTTGATGTTGATCAGGATGTTCATGTTGATGTTGATGATGATGTTGATGTTGATGATGATGTTGATGTTGATGATGATGATGATGATGATGTTGTTGATGACTGATGTTGATGTTGATGATGATGATGATGATGATGATGATGATGATGATGATGATGATGATGATGATGATGATGATGATGATGATGATGATGATGATGATGATGTTGATGTTGATGTAAGATGGTGATGATGATGACAAAAAACAAATGGTTAGAAGCTGTTGTATCAAGGCATTGAAGGGATTAGACCCTCCCTTTAAAAAAATACCCATTCGCGCTGAAGGCCATTTGGCCAAATACAATTGCTATGAAAGTTTGAGTTCTGGGTCTGTGGGATTTATGAACCCATTAAACTAATGGTATATCCATTCATTCTTCTTAGGGCCTGGTTAGCAAAGAATTCCAAAGTGGGATACACATTCTTTATGGGTAATAATGACCCCAGCACTAAACCTCTCTTTATAATCCTATGGCTTTACTAATCGAACATTCTTACAATTTTGTTCACAAATAATAATTGATTTTTACTTAAACTAGCTTTGGCATTCTTAAGTACTCCACATGCCTTTGAAAACAGACATTTTAAAGCATATTGAATGCTTTGCTTCATCAGCTATACAATCAAATATTTCAATGCGGATACAGCTGATTTTCTACGGAATGGAACGAATTTTTGAAAGCAAAACATAATTGTAGTCTTTCTTAGGTTTTGAGATACTCACTACTTAAACTTTCCAATCTTTTGACGACATTCTCATAAAATGCAAAGTACCCGTGAAATGAAGTTTTAAACCTTTTTATCCTCACAAAGAACATATCATCAAATTTTCTTTTACGAGAAAAACCAAGTTTTCTTGTGTCTTGGAATTTTTAGAAATATTCGATTCCCACTCTGCAGTTATTTTAAAAATACTCTGTACAGATCCAAGTACAAATCTATTTAGGAGTCTTCAAATCATGTTTACAAAAATGCAGAATTTAGTACTTGATAATGTATCTAGCACACACAGTATTAAAATCAGATTGCTATAGCTTGTGGAAATCCCAATAAAACGACTGTTATTACCAGAAAAAGGTTACCATATTAGATTCATGTTGCGTTATATGAGAGTATCAAAGACAAAACCTCAAAACAGTCTTGTAATTATCCGTTTAAAATGCAAAGAGGGATATTTCTATCAATATTTCAGCAAATTCAACAAAACCAACACCAGATCGACCAAAATCTCTTTCATTAATATCTTACAATCCTTAACCAACAAGTTATATTCGCGGAAAAGTTAAATAGGGGAATGGAGAACAATTTTATCCATAAAACTTTAACAAATAATACTTAGCACCTTCTAGGATGCTATGGAAGTCTTATTTAAATTTTTCATTTTACAGGAGGAAAATTGATGACAGCAATTCTAAAACTGTTGTCCTGTTTAAAAATTCGTTATTATCATCATTTTTATCAACATTACCATTATCAGCATATATTATTATTCGTGTCGATAACAAACATTTTGCTTCCTAAACCAACCTTATAAATTAAACAGTGCGTAAAGTTATATATAAATTTCCCTAAATTTCGTATTATCAATAATCATTCTTTTTCGTTTTTACTAAGCATGCCAGTACAAACTAGGTGAGGTTTGTGTCGTAGACAAAAAGAATTTGAAATTAAATGTCCCCATCAGCCAAATACAAGTTTCCTTCTAGTAAGATTTTTATTTAAAGGGTTAAATGTTTCAAAAGTGATGTTTGAAAATAAAATTATTGATGTTGAATACGATCCTTTAAAAATAATGCCTTCAATCTTACATCGATTTTTTATTAAATTTCATACAATGAAAATATCAGATTCATTGCTTTTTTTAACCTTTTTCTGCCTTTAGAACGAATTATACGAGCAAAATAGAGTATTTTGAGGTTTACAGAAGGGTATGTACAGGTTTACGTGTATTAATGTAAGGTGATGCCTATTAGCAAATATTCTTGCGACTCTTTCGGTATAGGCTAGATTTGTTCTACGGCTATAAATCCTGTAGTAAATATCAAACGAAATGTTTCAATTATTATTTCTACCAGGAATGAATCGCTGAACCATTCCGTAGCACACATTTCACCCATTTCCGCCCCCTGTTTCCCTGGTAACATCCCCGTAATATACGCCCGATACCCCTTGTACTTTTAAGTAACACATTTGCTTTAACCCTCCCTCCCTCCCTGGTCTCTTTTCCCCTAAAATATTCTTTCCCTGATTGCATGAACTGAGAGTTTTCTTAACGATTACTTCGCATTAATATTTAAGAATGAGTATATGACTTTTGAAAGATGCCTAGAGTTGAATCAAGTAAATGACTATCAAAAAACCCTTTGCTATCGATGACTAACTAAGCTAACTATAGCTAAGACACTTTATTTGATATTTTCATTTGATATATTTAGGATGGGTAACCCTTCAGCAAATGTACTAATCGCCAAGGTACCGATAATCATGCATCAATGCCTGAGATGTCAGTGGTACATGAACCGACGCCTATCTTAACAAAGGCTAGGATGCTGGCGATTTTCGCATCAATAGTGAAGATACAAAAAGCTCGAGGAACCGTTGCTTGGGGTACCAGCTCCTATACCAATGTTTAGGTACCGCTAGCTAAAGTAACGATTGCAAGGGTGCCCAGGGTAAAGGTGCCGATTATTAAAAATTATCGGCCTTTACGGCACCAAAGGCTTAGATACCGATATCATTGTATCAATGATGAGGCAATAAAAGCAAAGTTTGTTAGGGTACCAACGCCTTTGTCGATGGCAAGGTACCCATGGCACCGATTACTAAAGTAGCTGCGTTTACGGTACCAAATGCTTAGGTACCGCTGATTACAATATCAATGCTGAAAGTGCTAAAAGCTAATTTGCTTAGGATGCTGAGGTCTGTACCGATGTTTAGGTACCCGAGGTACCAATTATCAAAGTAAAGCTCTTTACGGTATCGAAGGCTAAGGTAACGTAATTACTATGTCTATAGCCGAGCACAGACACTACAATAGATGGGCCATTAAATCATACCGATAAAGCTCTTCTTCGCATTTTGTACGTCTTAGCAGAGTTGAAACTCGAAATCAAATGAGCTCGAAGGCTCAGTATTTCAAATCAATAAACAATCATACATGACTTTTACTAAATCACCCATGAGAAAAGTTTGCAAATAAAAACTGAAATAACGATGGCACATCAGTTACGAATCTTAGGCTAACAGGTTATCTCTTTGCACGCATATAAAAAACAGTTTCAAGAGGTAGACAAAACTTGGATAGGGAGAATCTTAAAGAATTTCTAAAAGTGGCTGGACACTGCTTTAGAATTTGATTAAATAAACCGTGTTCATTCGGCAGTTAATATGAAATAGCAACAATTTGTATGAAACTATTTCTGATAATGCTTCTTCAACTTGGCTGATATTTCGATTATTCAAAAGGATTAAGGTTTGTTAAGTTTGTTAAGATAGTATTTAGCGTTACTCATTTTTCGATTTTTTACTTCTTGTCTTCTGACATCTTCAAGACAGGATACTCATCGGCAGCTAGTTTTATTTCGAAGAAACACGAAGAGAAGCATTAAAGAATTGCTAAGAAATTTTCAGATCTGGCTGGCAAGGAATTCTTATTTCTCAGCCTCCGCTAGAATTACTTACAAAACTACAAAACTCGACAACCATAGTTTACTAGTAATATTGAAATACGCTGCTAGTTTTCTTTAATCACGAGGAAGGCTCCTGGCTACATTTTGAGTACATTCTGTCTGCCTTGATTTCATCATTGTGAAAAGTAAGCTATTAGATATCAAGACGCTTTGCTGCGTGTGTCTAAAAATGCAGGCTTTTATATGTGGGTTTAACTATATTCCTCTGCAGCGAAGTAAATGCTTGGACAAAAAGTAAGTGGAAAACTTAACTTTCAACCCCTTAGAAACCCCAAAGGGCAGGTATAGAGAGTCGCAGTCTAAAATTAAGACAGAAACCAACCTTAAATTAAGAGTGTTCTCAGAGCTGCAAAAATGCGTTCAACTGCTTCATAGAAAACCGGAAAAAAAGTTTCAGCCTTCCTCGTATAGAGAATACAGCTGGAGAGTGTATTACACCAGACGAAAGCATTTAATTAGAGATATCCCCATACGATTTGAGTGTTTTTGTGAGCATAAAGAAAGACCTGACATCAAAGAGGCCACAATCTTGGCGATTAACCAGCATGCAGTTGAAAAATTTTGCATGACTGTCGGTATAAAATTGTTTTTACACTTGCCAAAACTATAACAAAGTAAAAAATACATTTTGTATATAAAACCAATTCTTCATTTAACTATAAATTAACTATAAATATCTAAACCTTCCATATTTTTTGCAAAAATCTACCTCGAAATTAGAAATATTTTCAGGATTGCCGCGACCCTTCGCTGCCAACAATTTCAGCAAGAACTTAGCAACATGATTAATCTTTTGTAGGGTTGGCAGACCGGCAAGTCTAGAAAAACTGGGGCACGTAAAGGAGCCTTGAACTTACGATGAATTCGACAAATGTAAACGTAAGGAATGAGAAAGTACAGAGGTACCATAGTAAAAGAAAATTTTGGGTCCTAGATTCAAATAGATCTGAAATGCGAGAGGTGCATTCTAGCGGTCAAACACATAAATGATAGGCTTCTAGAAAAAATAGTAGGATACAAACAAACCGAAACTTATAACGGTTAAACATTGTAAAACAGAAAAGAACCCTTCCATCGAATGCAAGGAGAGATCAGACAGACTTCTTAAGATCAAAGATTTGTTGTGATTTGCTTTTGGCCGTTTTTGCTAACAAACCTGCAAATACATTGAAACAGAAGTTGATTTTGAATTACTACACGCGTAAATCTGGGCTCAACTTACCAGCATTGTAAAACATTTTGCACCATTCTTTGCCTTAGTTTGCCTTAGTTCTCTATCTATGTCGCCAATTACATCAAATAAACAATCCCTGACATTTCCATGCACAACCAGTTCCATATACTGGATCATCAATATTCGACGAGAATGGCTTCTCAGGTTAAGCTGCCAATTTCTACTACGCAACGTACACAGGCAAACTTTCTACAGACGAACGTTCAAATTTAGCCAGAAATTTCGAGTAATCAGATCCTATTCAAAAATCAATGGCAACTGTACAACCTATGCCTGACTTGCTGCAATCTGCATCATTATAACAGCACAATACTTGTACAGACAAAGTATCGAGCATGCCTTCGAACGAGTTCCACATCAATGATGGGCGGCGAAATGCGAACGTGCAAGAATAAGGTATAAACCTATCTCAAATCTCGACATCAGGCCAGTTCCAAATACCAGAGGTGGAATACATTTGGATCTTATTTATGCAAATTTACCATGTTATATCCAGACTAGAAGCACCTGCCTAACATGAGCGGCTCAACAGGAGGCTGCAAAGCCCATTCTTTTATAAAGTCAGCCCCCCTGCTCAAGCATTAGCGGTCAACACCTGTGTGCAGAGAAGCAAAAACATGACCTGTCTATATCAAGGTAGATGCCTGAAAATCCAATGATAGAGATCGGTCAAAAATAAGCATCTCGACTGGCTGCGATTCGAAATTGTGTTATGTTATGGTGCGTTGTCATTCGTAGCTGCCTAAAAACATCATGCCAACGGAAAAATAAAACAATAATTTCACAAAAAACTAATGCCAACAACGGGACATTGATGGAACTTTGTCTTGTCTGTGTATTTCTGCGATGCAATAAAACGATTGACCAGTCAAATTAGATTTTTCGATGCATTCCACCAGAAACAAAGCATGACCCGCGCGGCAGACACGACAGTTTTGTAAAGGACAATTTATTAAGGAGAAAACAATAAAACTTCATAGCCCCTCGGTATTCGGGCTTCAACTGAGGCATTTTCAGTTCTATTGCGACATGAAGCACCATTGACATTTAGATTGGAAAACTCTTACAGCAAATCATATTTGTTTTTTCTTTTCAGGCGTCAAGCTTGATGCAACTCATAAATGTTTCCTCTTCGTTCAATTAGAATAAGGAACGGCTTAATTAGCTATAACGCTTTTAAAGGTCAAACCAAAGACTGGGTGAAATTTTCAATTAATGTTAATACCATGTGTTAATTAACGTCATCAATGGAATCCTTTTAAAAATTTTGAAATAATCAATGTTAAGACCTACCCTTTGCACGCTTCGACTGCCCTAGCAATTCACAAAACATCAATTCCACACGTGTTACAAAACGCGAAGAAACCTAGCTAGACATCTGATGATGATAGGCCCTGGGCAATATATGACGCTCTACGTATCGTAAGCTAAACATGCAAGGCAAGTAAAAAACCGCAAGCAATAGTAGATATCTGCCTTTATATCAATGACGAGTTGACAATATTATTCCAAAACCTTTTTTGCCTTATTTGCTCGGGGTATCATTCCAGGAGCGGGGGAAGGGAGATTGAGGGGTGGCTGACCCTTCTAACAATGATAAAAATCTTCCCAATGTTGACCATCTCTCGCCGTTTTTCGAAGTTAATGACAGAAAATAGGATAGCCATTATTACATACAGCGTTTTTACTTACAGAAAAGTTTATAAGTAATAGCGACTTGAAACTACTTAAATTTATGAACAAATTAAAAATCAGATCCAGACTCACATTTTAATCGGAAACAATTTCTTTATCATATCTTATTTTTCTCCTAATATTAAAAAATTCAAAAACCGCTTTTCCTCCATTAATTCAAAAAAAAATATGAATTCAAAATAACGATAATTTCCTATTTCACCCCTCTGTTTACACTTGGTATAAATTAAGGGCATGTGAAAGCTCTAAAAATGGAAACTTTCTAGGAATAAAGCGGCTCAAAAATTGAAGCAATCTTGTAAAAACGAATGTATTGTACGACAAATACAGCTAACAAAAATTTTGTACTGCGATGAAATAATGCGCCGCCGCTTCCGCGCGTTGATCTCTGCGCCATGAAGTGGGGTATCGTTGCAAGGTAAAGCACGGTGCTGCGGTCAGCTATTAATTACATTAATACCGGTCCGCATTTTGCTAACATTGTCCTATGATAGGCCCCTATTTTTGCCTAATCCCTCCCTAGTAGTGATCAGCCATTTCAGAGAGATTTCTCAGTAGATGCCCACTTGTCAATGCCCACTTACCTGCGTATTTGTAGGAAATAAACTTTGAATTAAATTTTCTGTATTTCTCGTTTTGATTACCTGCGAAAATCTTTACAATAATAAATTTTACCGCATGGTAGACCCGTCCGCTTTTTCGGTTATTACTCTATTGCCCCAGTAGTGAAAGTTTCTCAAACTTATCCTAAACCTGCTAAAACAAACATAAATATGCCTTGAGAAAGGTCTTAAAATTGCCATTCTATTCAGAGCTTTTTGTTTTCTATCATTTAGTATTTCCTCTCCTACCCATCCTACTAATTTGATTACTAAATTTGTACTTCTTTCTGAAAGTAGGTCTTATAAAAATGGATATAATCTACAGGAGAAATACATTATCAGAATTTGCCATCAGTTTCAGTTTCATGAAATTTACAAATATAAACTAAGGGATAAAAATGCCCATCACATCATTAATAAAGCCTTGAAATGCTAGAAATTATATGAGTAAAAAAGTCATTAAAATCATTGTCAGAACACATTTAAAATTTAATACACCTTAGTTTTAATAAAATCCAATACAGATCTATAAACCCAACAAACAAATGTCTTTATTTCCTTTCTAACAACAAACTGATAAAATTTGCAACAAATAACTAGCAACTTGCAAGAGACAAAAAACCTAAACAAATCTAATAAACCCTTTCACTGAAGCCAAACAGTCTAAATTGCCTCAGTGATACTAATAAAATATTTTGCAATAATCTTCATTAAATCACTCTAGTCATTTATTTTCTCCAGTAAAGGAATTAAAATTTGACCACATTGCAGGGCAAACAGGCACCTGGTTTGCACAGCTGATTAGGTTCAGAAAATATTTTTTGCTTAGAAAAGCATTTTATTATTTTTTATCTAAATGTAAAAATACAAATATCTCTAAAAATAACCATGTAAGCCCCCAAGGGAGGAATTTCTTGCTGGCATGGAAAAATATTTTTCTACAAATGCAATAAATGTCCTTTAAAATTTGCCATCAAAGTTAAAGGCAGCATCTAAAATATTCTGTTGATTGTGTTGCTTCTAGGCATATTTCTCACACTATAGTCAAAGTAAAATCAATTCTGTCTGCCATAGAATTTCATGTTATTATTGAAGCAAAATATTTTAATTTTAATTCAATTATTTCCAAATTCAATCTAATTATTTCCCTATTAAATAGAGACAATCCTTTTAAAAGCCGGGATAAAATCATCAGCTTCCCATGAGCAGTGTGGATGTGCTTGGGGCCTTTGTACAGGGCTGCATATGAACCCATAAAACGTAAGCTGATTAAAGTTTGAGAAAATCCCACAGAAATGGTTAAGGGCATCATTTGAACCCACACCCTAAGCAGGCTAGGGGGTTATTATCCCCTTAACCCCTTCCCTTTCTGCTTATTTGAAAATAATAAACAAATTTAGATCAAAAATATGCTTTACAAAGAAATATCTCTTGTACCACAAACACAATAAGACCTCATAAATTGGTTTCCCTAGACAAATGCACCTGCTTTGATGGATAAGGGTCATGGGCAAATAAAAAAGAAGTGTTTATTGGATGTTTGCCGACAATATCAAGAAAAGGTGAAAATGTTTAACCAACCATTATCTGCTGTGTAACCCAAATCTTAAGCAATGAATGTTGTATGTTTATTTAACTTAGAACTCAAACCACACCCTGCCCCCATCCGAGGCATCTCAAGCAGGGGGCAACAGCTATCAAAAAAATTTTGCTACCATCACCCCTTATTATCATAGCGTTGCCCCTTGCCCTGAAGTAGAATAAACATCCTAGGTCCTTTGTGCTTAACAAAGGAGGCTACTAAAAGGAATTATTTTACCTAGCTGCATCAAAATAAGACCACAAAAAAGCACCAAAACTTTAACTAGATCCCTTCTCCCTTCAAACTAGCCTCATCTTGGAATCAAAAATCATTTTTAAGCCCCTACATCAACATGCAAATGCTTTATTGCAATAAGCCCCCTTTGGCGCTAATTGACTTGTCATGTGAAACAGAATTATACATAATTTAAGTCGATAGTAATTTGTGTATTTAAATGAATCTGAAATATAAAGTGAACAAGACATTGTTGATGGCTCTTCTGATCTAAAGATAGAGTTATCAAGCAAACTGGCTAATAAAATTTTATCTTGGAAAAGTAAATGAGCCTTGAAAACAGCAAAGTTTTCGCAAGGTGACCTTCAGATAATGGTAACAAGTCCCTCCCCTTGAAATAGTCTCCACCTTCATAAGGGTGATTATTTAAAAATTTGCAGTACTACTTTAAAACAGGTCTTTATTCTTGCTTATCTTTGTAGCTGGCAAATATCATAGTCCTTTATCTAAATAGTGAGCTTTTTAAAAAAATTCAAGGTTTGGCATGAGATCATTAAATAGGCCAAACTGTTAATCTTCTCTTAATGAGAGATAAAACAGATAAAGATATAAAAGTGTCAACATTTTTATAAATCTGTCAAATACTAGTCCCTCTATAGAAAAATATTTAAAATTCTATTTTTTCTAGGTTCGGAACCTGTTGTTAGCCACAAATAAAGTCTTGTCAGATCTCTTGAGCTTGAAGCAGAACAGGTAGGTTAATTTATAAGACAAAAATGTGCTGAAATTGAGTAGAAAACTACAAAAATCAAAGGATGAAGAAGACAATTTTGGAATCTCATGTAAACAGCTCCACATGACCTTGGGTAACAAAACATATTTTGAAATAATTTCTAATAAAGTTATTAAGAGGAGAAAATTTGAGTTCCACTGCGGGTTTCTCTGTGTAAAATTTTAGTTTTGAATTGCAAAAATTGCTAAAAAGTTTATTGCACCACAACATTACATGACACTAAATTTTATTTTATCAGTTCTCAGACTTTTTATAATGCAAAAATTAATGTGTAAAAACCAGTATTGAAGCATCCCAATATGATAATTTGTTAAGATCATATATTTGAAAATTTATTGTTTTAGCTTCGGAAATTGATACATAGTATTTATTTTTCTTCTTGAAATCATTCATAACTATGCCTAAACTTACTCACTAGCAAAGAAAAGCACATAATGTCCAAAAAAATTTCAAGAATTTTTTGGGTATGGTTCAATTTTGGGAACGATTTCTTATTCCTTTGTATTAATTACATAGTTAAACCAAGAAAAAACTATTTGGTTAGTTCGGTACTATAAAATTTAGGCAATTTAAAAAAATGTTTGTTGTAATAAGATTCTTATTTTTTACATTTTCCAAAAAATTATTGGAGAAACAAAAAAAATCATTTAATTCTACTTAGCTTTACAGCAAATGAATTTTTATTGCTGGTTTCTAATAAAATTATATCTTAGGCATGTGAAATGTTTGATTCTTGCCACCTTTTGGAGTGATTTACACTTAAACATTTACCAATCAAACACACCAGCAACACCAGTTTAATTGAAAATAGAATGAAACATGAATGAAAAATTTTAGGAATCTTAAAAATGTTTGGGATGTTTGCTTAGAAGTATTTTAATGTAGATCTTAAGAGATAGAAAGCCAAGTTCCAGTGTAAATATGGCTAACAAAAATAATTATAATCCACTGAGTTGCAGAGAAGCAGAACCATTTGAACTCTGGTTGATCAAACTTGTATCCACATGCAAATAATTAAAAGTGGCTTCAAACGGGACAAAATGTACAGAACTCAACCCAAATCTCTTTCCTGGAAATTCAACCTTGGAATTATATAACTCTATGAGAGTGCAAGGGCCTAAAATTTCCAGACAAAACGGCGATAATACCATCCAAAACAGTGAGAACATTGCTGGCTGAACTTTTTCGGTATTTCCCCCGGTAACGGTAATGGGAAAAATTTCCGGGGGAAACTACAGTCAAAACCATTACAAAAAACTTTCCGAAACTGCCCTACTTATAAAACTTGAAAACTATGATATTCGGGTAGTTAACAATGTTTTCATGATGATGAAACGAAGGTATTTCCGTCCAACAATTCGCCGCATTATATGCTCCCCGCAAGGTAAAACTCAGCTTTAGGGTTTCATTACATTTCATCGCCGATAACGAAAACATTCCTTACAATCCAACGGCATTTATACAAAGAACTGTGAATAAAGTTTGAAAATCTTGTTTATTAAACATAAAACCCCCACGGAAATGCCTCGGGTGACGAACTTTCAAAACGTTTCATGGATAATTTATCAAAATTAAATACTGCCTTAAAATCGTTACGTGTTTTGTAATTGAGGTAGGTTATGCGTTTACAATAAATAAAGAACTTAAAAAACCAAACAAAATTGTGATAATTATAGGAGACGAAATAATACAACAAGCCAACAACTTACATTGCTGTTGTAATCCGCCTTTCCTTTTCCTCGCGCCCTTTGGCTGCAGGGCTTTCTGGCTGCTGGGAATATGATAATTTTCGTGTTTTGGTTGTATATCTACCACGGGGTCAAACTCATCGCGCTCTGATCTTTCAACTTCTGGGCTTCCTAAATTATCTGTTTCACTCGATTCTAGAGCGTTTGCAATTTCCATCGAGTCCCTGATACTCGAATCATTTTTACGTATTGATTCTATTGACAAATTATTGTTGCCTCCTCCATTTTGAAGATGTGGGGCTTCGTGCAGGGTACGATGAACCAAGAAATTCGCGATCTCTTTGAAACGTTTACGACATGTTATGCATTCATATTTCGAGCCTATAATATTTTTTATTCTTTTGTTTCTCACTATCAGTCTTCTACAGAAGTCCGAATGAAATCTGTCTACGCAATGGTAGCACTTTCGCCTGCAATTCAAAATAAAAAATTTGCCATGATCTACAACAGATCGAACAACAAAGGGTTAAGTTAGGGTAACATGAAAACTGTTCAAACCAGGAAAATACAATTAAATATACATAATAAAACATTGAAGAACAAAAGTTATGAATTCATCAAGCGTAAAACGATTTAGATATCTTAGAGACCCAAATGTTTACAAGATAAAAGAAAGACAAATGTCGCTTACCTTCCCTTCCCCGGCAAGGGCCGTAGGGGGCCTTTCGCTTTGATTCGCAACATTGGTCGAACAACTTCGATTTCTCGTTCGCATTGAACCATAGTTGAACGATGTAGAGACATTCCCTATGACTTGAACAGTATTTTTCGATGTCTAGATGTGAAAACAAGCGGCATTTTTTGGGTATTTTATCATCTTTTGCCTGACCTATTTTGATTCGAAGCCAGGTATTGTCTCCACCGCCATGTTGAAAGATAATTCTCCCACAGTGGAAGAACCGCAGCCTCTTAATCGCGCTATTGTTTTGTATACAAGAGGCAGTTTTGGGGAATTCAAATGATCAGGAAGATTTTTCGGCATTTCAAAATGAGAAACAAACAGTTAAAGTTTCAATAAAAATTCAGTTTTGGCATTTATCTATACAAAATATAGCCGAAATAACAGTTCATTTATGGCCCCCACTCCATATCACATCAATACTGACGGAAATGAGGAGGCAAGGAAGGCTTACACTGTATACACAACACTATAAATACAGACAACTTTACGAATAGATATAACCAAAAAGGTTGCAGACAATGAAGTAATGGAGTGGAATTCCCAAGGAGGAATTCACATAGCAGGTAAGCTAATTGAGGAGAAAGCAACCCCCATCTTTTAAGTGAAACCTGTGTGAAAAGTTTCATGGCTTTAGCCTCCATAGTGTGATGTCAATCCCACTCGAGTTCTGGGGAGTCAAAACAATTTAGAAAATGGAGGTGCCTGATTTGTTGGCTTTGCCAGGTAGGAGATGAGCTCAAAATTATGATTATCTCCGTTGGCTACAGAAACTTTTTAAGGTTGTGAAATGTGAACAAATGGAAAATGGTGTTTTATAATGTCTTATTCTCGAAAAGTATGTTGAATCACACGAGCTAATCAAATCCAATTTCATCCAATCGTCCAAAGAATCGCAAATTATGAAAAGAAACTTGTAAAAAGAATCGCAAATTATATTACAAAAGCTTATTTTCATATCAAAATTGTATCATTTGATACTGCATTGCAAAAAGTTCAGAGACCCGTGCCCCCAGCTCCCCTGGTTCCGGCGCTTCTGAAATTCGATGCAAATATCTTCTTTCTTGTGGTCACATTTTCCCTCGGGATATTGTTTTACACTGATAATGAGATACTAACACCACAAATACCCGCTAAATCATTACTTGCCCTGACCCGCACAGCCAAAGGCAATGAACTAAAGTAAAATGTGGTCTGCATTACAGAAAATTGCATCCCCCGTCAAATCTGCAGGAATGTAAGCCACATGACAAGGAAATGTAACCATCGAAGATCAGGTTTGCTTTGCAAGTATACTCTTTTTCCAGTGCTGAGGTTTGCGTATATGATATCATTTTATTTCGCCAATACTTGATTACTATTTGATTACAATATACAAGAGCACTGTACTTTAGGATTATAGACCATAGCTTTATCCTAAATATTCTCTCTTCTTCTTAGGAGCTGCACCAGCTTTTCCCCAAAGACAGGTTTCCTGACTTTCTTTGAAACTGGGCCCTCAAACCATGTGTCCTACAAACAGGTTTCTGTTTGCGTGGTAATGTCTTTTGGAGAGTTTTGTCCAAAAGTCTAAGCTCATTTCCGAATTTTTCTGTCGAATAGCGGTTCAGATCAGGTTGGCCTGCCCTCGCCTACAAGAAAAAAGATAGGACCAGGAAATATCTAGTACTTAATCGCTTTGAGTAAACAGATATATGCAGATTTAATAAAGCAAGAAAATCTAGAACGAATTTTTGCATTCCTATTTCTCTAAATCATGGGACATCTGATGTGAATGAGCTGTACTTACCTTTTTATGTAAATAAATATTTATGGTAAAATATTAAGCAGTATACAGTAGCAACCAGATGACCCAGTGCTCTTTCCCGCTTTATACGGTGTAAATAAAGTACGCTGTATTTGTTTTAATTTAATTCTTAAAAGATCTAGAAAAAATGCACATGTGAATAGATCGTAAATTAACAAAGACTGAAATAAACGTTTCAGAAATTTAATTACTTACTCATTTGACGTTCCCATACACCACAAAAGCAGTTGGGGTCTTCCCTCTATTTCATATGCTTTATTTGCTTGAGACTTGTTGGATTTTTCGGCTCATTTTTGATCATTCGTTAAAGCATTCCAAACCTGTGGGCCAATGGATTTAAAATCCTCATTCCTGATGTTGTTTGACTGAACTGAAATGGATTAAGTTATTGGGATTTCCCACGGGCTAATTTTAAGATCGGTTTTTAAAAATGCTCTGCATAAAAGGCGGGTTCAAATGATTTGAGGTGTTGATAATTTCAACACGCAGTTGTTTTGGCAAGTAACCTCCTGTTTCAAGGTTCTGCTTGACCTTTAAAACAAATCGTCATATGAGCTTGTGTGATCATTGCAAAGAAACCATAGAACACGTTTTTGTAATTTGTGGAGAACCACCATCAAGTCCCGCATGTGGTGCCCCTATCTATTCCGCGATAATTGGGAAAAGATAGCTGTCTTGTTCAAGGGGGCGCCCACGTTGAATTTACCGACAAAGTTGGCGTACCATTCCCCACAGCTTGGGCATTTGCCGACAAAAAACCCCTGCAGGGACAAAATTTTTCAAAGTGGACTGTTACGCACCTGTCGCCATCATTACTTCGGCCTTGAATCATCATGCATTAAAGTAAATATTAGGCGCGATGAATTGCTCAAAAGAATAAGCGCAAAGCGGCAGGAGCACATAAAATTAGGAAAAACTCATTAGCTATAATTCATAACTAATTGTCCACGGCATATGGGGGCTCTTCAGAGTATTGTGTATATGTTATGAATAGGCTACGCTATGTTTATATGATAATATCTATTATTTATTTACATTCCATTTCAATATTCTCTCTCAATTGTGTACTATATATGATAAACTGTGTATATAACATAGACAGCCAGCTATTTTCTTCTCAACTTTACTTGTTAGCTGTTAAATTGCTCGAAATTTTGAAAATTAGGGTCATGGTCAGGAAATAGTCCTTCCCTATCTGTCTTAGAATGTATTTTGCAATGTTTTGCAAGAATACCCTAGATCAGAGCTCAACATGCATTGCTGTTCAACGCCCTACATTTGTGGGGTGAATTGCTTTGACAATTTGCGGGAATGCCCCTTTTTAATTGCTAAATGTTATGATAATGAGGTCTGCATAAAACTGAGGCTAATGCCATTGAGTCACGTGGTACATTGACAATTACAGTAAACAGAAACCATTAAAAATCTCAAATAAAAGTCTCAAATTTGATTTCTGCTGTCAAAAACATTTTTGTGAACTTTGTTTAGAAGATGTCATGTTAAGGATTACCATTGGAAGCTAATTGTTTTAATAAGCTTTTGAAAATCATGTTCATGCAAATAAGAAGCGTCAAAAACATAACACAAAACGGGAACGAGTAACCAAGGGCTGCTAATATTAAATTGCTGTTATGAGCATTGGTAAGGGGTATTGTATAAATGTAGAATAACTACACTACACTACACTACACTACACTACACTACACTACACTACACTACACTACACTACACTACACTACACTACACTACACTACACTACACTACACTACACTACACTACACTACACTACACTACACTACACTACACTACACTACACTACACTACACTACACTACACTACACTACACTACACTACACTACACTACACTACACTACACTACACTACACTACACTATACTATACTATACTGTACTGGAAGTGAGTCCCCTCAGAAAATTGTATCTTGCCTCGGGCTTGAACCACAGATGAATAGAATGTGCCAAAACCAAGCGTTGGAATACTTCATATTTTATTGGCCTAGTGAGAAAATTCCGCCAATTTCGAAAATAGAACCTTCATATTCTGTAGATACACCTGAAGTGAGCCTTTGTAGGGCCCTGAACTTTCCGTCAAAAATGTTTTAATTTAAAGTAACAACTGTGTGCCAAAACAAAATCTTCAATAAGGAAAAACTGCGAAATTTTAGGTGCGTAAATTGAAACAACTGCATGGCACAAATTGTGCAAAACACGGTCAATTTTCCAGTATTTTTAGCAGCAGTTCCTTAGTAATCTAAACCACATGATAAGTTATTTATGTTTTTATCCCTAACTGTGCATTTTCTATGCCCCTGCAACAATAAATTTGCTTGGTTTGCGATAAACCGTTATACTGGTATTAGTTTTGGTCGCAAAAATGCCACAGAATGTCTGCCTCCTCAAACCAAAGTCATTGAGATTAGAATGCCAAAATGAGGAAAAAACGATGCATCTCTTAGTTGGCGCTTCTCTGCGTGTTTTTCTTGACAGTAATTTGATGGGAGATGAAAATGTTGCAATTTCTATAATCTTTTTGCAGCCACTTCATTGTTGAATCGATTGGTAATCAACCCTAAAACAAAAGATACAAGTACATAGTTTTGTAAACGGCGCCCATCTACTGAGTCGTAATGCAGATTGGATTGACAATTAGAGAAGTTCTTGATTTTGTTAAAATCCAAATCATAAGATGAGTTAACTCTTTTAGGGGTAATTAAATTGTCTAATTCTTTAGCTTTAAACATTAGATTTACTAGAGAAAGGGGCTATAAAAACTCACTATTCCTACAGGGACTGCGGTGAGCGGGCAGAGGGCGACAAACGTTTTCCCTGCCCATTCTAAAAGAGTGAAGGTGCCTTTCTGATAAAAAAGAATCAACGATTTTCAACTTTACATAAATATTTGACGGAAACTGTCATTTGCCCAAGGTCGTATTTATTTTTTACATTTGCCGCACAGTGGAATACTGAGGAAAGCCAAGCAAAGTATCACTAAATAAAATCTTATTATGAGCTGAAAAACTTACAGTGGTTTATGTATACAAAAATATACAGAACATATTGATCGCGAAGAATAATAGTTAAAACATTGAAAACATTAAACTATTTTATGTGAATAAACACTGTGACAAAAAAAAAATAACGGGTATATAACACATCATAAATAGGACAAGAAAAAAACAGCACAAATGAGGTACAAACAGTATAAAATCCAAAAAAACTTGTGCTAAATTTGAAAGAGTATCTGCAGTAGTTATTTCAAGTTAGGCAGACAATCTAGAAGAAAAACAGTGCTTGTGGCAGCAGAAGGCCTAAGTACGGCATGAAGAGTCTCCAGTCGTACGAGGATACTTTTCATACATTTTTAGGCGTGGTTTTCACCTGGAAGCCTGAAAAGTAGCCAGGAAAACTAGCGGCCTTTGTGTAAATGCCTAGTTGAAAATGCATCAGCTACTCCATGTTAAGCACAATTTTAGAGGAATAATTAAGGTGCTGAAAGATTACACAGCAAAGATTATTTATATGTGAGGTCATCAGAGATGATGAACAATCTGACACTAATTTAGCGATACAGATACATTTAATGATTATGTATGATAAAATACATTTCGTTGATGCATTCTAGCGAATCTAAGAGTAATATTCGGCTGTAAAATACACAAGGTTCTACATTGTAATTTACGGGCAGCGAATGAATAGACATCGAAAATATGACGTCATATTGATAAACGATCCAAGGACGCTCGAAAATATCTAAATCGGGTGGAAGGCCACTGAGATACCAAGTTCAACTTATTGATGGAAGGCTGTAAAAGCGATTTATTTGGCGGCTGGGTTTATTATTTAGCAAAGAGTCTATTGGATAATGTTTTGTTGCTGTTTGCAGCAGGGTTAAGTAAACATCACTGTCATACGGTCACTAGCAGGAGAAAGGGTACACAAAACAAAGAAACCTCTTTGGGACATCCAAGCCCTGACCTATTATCTATTGTTTTGTGTGGAAGGTTTCCTTCCCGAATGTTTTGTCTGGGGATGGCTAACAACTTCTCTTGACTTTGGTTTGCGGCCTAAGAAAATCCTTTCATACTGATGGAATCTAACCGAAATACAATTTAGCAAACAAGGCGGTAGAATATAGCGATATATAAACTATGATTTAAAAATTCCTGATAGAGGCTACATTTCAAGTCATTGTAAACCACGGGCAGAAAATTTTAGACTTTGCCACTGAATGGTTTATCCGTGCGGCCTGCAAGGGAGGTCAATAGCGAAACTGAGGCTCATTGTATAACAATGATTTCAACCTACGCTATCCCTTCATTCTAGCTAGCAAATCAACCCTCATTAAATCGCACAAGGGTCTTTTTTACAGTGGAATCAAGTAGAGTGGAAACAATTTGAGTAGGAACTACTTCACTGTTAAGAAACGCCATATTCAGCTGCCAGAGAGCTCGAAGCACTGCAAAGTATCTTTCTGCGTTTCTGCACAACTCTTGTCTGCTGGAGGCTGCGGTTCTCTTTTGCTGTATGTAAACCAGGTTATTATAAGACCTTGTTTTACCTAGAAGTACCCAATCGATTGCAATATGAGTTGAAGGAATCATTCGCTAGGAATCCTCATTGTATGCAAGAGGATGCTACAGCTACCAAAGCCATGTTTTTGAAGGCTTCGATATATTCTGTGATTCAATGCAAGCATCAACACGTTGGTATTACGCGGGAGTTTTGCAAAGCATATCCAGCCATTTTATTGTCAACAATATCAACATGCTATACGCAAATATGATTCAACCGATGAATAGATTTATAATACATAATATATTATGTCCAAATTATAGTATAAACAACCTATATACAGTTCATTATTATTCATAATGTAATAGATTCTTCTTGGCATTTTCTTTAGCAATGCAACGGCTAGTACTTTCATGGGGACCATGACAACGGACCTCTTTTATGTCTTGCTAGCCTCGGTTAACCAGTGCAAAAGTAACAGTCTAATCCTTTACCAAAGATTTTACCTTTTGCGCGGTTACTAAAGGCACACTGCATCCTACCATTGAATCTATCCGAGAATCTCTTTATGGAACTAATAAAAACACTGATCATTTGTCATATCTCTTGAGAAGTAGTATTACTGTTATTTAAACAAGTATCTACTGCACTGATATCCAGGAGAATGATGACGCGTCCAGTGTCAGCTGGTTACAGATACTTGAGATGGTCAGCCATTAACTTTTGGGGGTATCATATGAGCTCCACCTAAGAAGAGATAAGAAGATATTAAAGTCATGTTAAAAGGCATTTGTTGATTTTACATCAAAGTGTGTTAGAAATTGTCCTATTGGTAGTTAAAATGCCAGGCATTTGGAGATATGCTAATAATCATGTTGATAAAAGAAAGGTCTATGACCTTCTACGGTAAGAATAAAGAAGGCTCGAAAGACCTGGCGGCTTCAAAGATGTTGGGTGTGGCTGAGTTGGCAATAGAATAGAATCTACAACACCCACGTCATGCTTTGTCTTCCTTGTTTATTGAGACGAAAAATGTAGGCCGCTGGAAGGTTGGACGCTGTGGTATGGGGACAGACTCTTAGTGCCATCTGTAGCGATTTACAACAAAACAAGGAGTAATGGCTTTTGAAGTGTGCTGCATACTTAAATTGCCTTATAATTCACTTGACGAGAAATAAACGAGAGTTATAACTCTTATTTGATAGGCGTGGGTTATCTTTCAATGCGTAACCTTCACGATACCTGGAAAAAAGAGTGTTTAGACGACTGTTTCGCTAATCTTAAATCCATATTGTTCCCCGAAAGCTATTGCTAGGTACTTTATAAAGAACTGAGATGATGAAACAAACAAAGGAATAGAACAACTACGGCCATGTCAGCTTTTCAAAACTCTTGAGCATTCTATTAGATTCCAAGCTAAAGTTAGGGCTCAGAACAATGATTAACTGTCTTTCTAGACCTGGAATGAATGGGTTATGATGCGAATAGATAAGCATTCTAGTAGAATGTTAGACATAGACAAATGCACGGCTCCATTGTGATCTCCTACATCAGAACCATTATCAATGATGTCTCGGTTTGATCAACCAGTTAACACAAAGTATTGGATACACAAGTATTTGATACATAAGGCAACGTATCTCTTTCAAGCTAATACCTCGTCTGTTATAATACTTCTTAAGTCTTTTTAGCTGCTGTTTTCGCTTTTTTGCGGACTAGTTCTCTCTCAAGTTTTCCTCCTCCTTGCGTGTCGCTTAGCCACTCATTGCAGGGAAATTCAGCAGAGTTTCCTTCATCATCCGTTACAGTTATCTAGAATGAGTAAACAAATTATTACCGAATGTTATTGCAAAACGTTCTTGTCTTTAGAAAAGCAAAGCAGCAAATAATCAAATGAAACAACCTGGGCCTAAACTCACTTGAACTTATTAGATACATGAGCTGCGGCTTTCTCCTTGAGGCCTAATCTACAACCCCCAAAAAAATTTACGTCACCGGATGGAGAATTTCGGTCTCATAACGTGACCTGCAAACTGGTCCGACCGGAGCTCCACGCAAAATTTCAATTGACGAGACAAACAGCTTCAACAACTTGATTAACAATGGGAGAGCTTTAAGGTAGAAATGCGAACAAAGTTAGTGGGTCTAAAATGTAAAAACAGGGCAAGAAGGACGTTTTTTATGCTGCAATAACAGTGACATCTAGAACAAAATGAGGGCATAGCACTCTGCATGAGTGTGAGCCAGTCGATGTTTTTGATGAAAATCAAACCTTGCAATTTATAGATAAAGCAAGAACAGCTCTGTCAGAAGATTATAGGAGTAAAAATAATGTTCTTAACAGCATTTACATAACAGATAAGATCAATCTTTATCAACCTCACTTTGTGATTCATTTTAGCGTAGCCTTCCTTTCAACCATCATATAACCGTGCTTGGCGACCGGGGGTCCTTTGTTGATTTTGAATTTGCTTCGTGTAAAATTTGGAGGTTTTAGAAAGCTTTGGTTATAAATTAAGGGGTATGAGAACGTTGCATCGTTTAAGGGGAGATTGAAATTTGCTAAAAATGTCGAGTTTAGAAATGTTGATGATATTTATGCGACATTTTAATGGGATATCAAATGGAAATACCTCCGCCAGTGGAGATGGTAATGTAAACAAAAAAATTTGAGTAAATTAAAAGGAATCTTTATCCACAAAACCACTGACCTTTTTCAAAAACCAGCTTGGAGCAGCTCCACTATTGTCATGTAAAACTCGCACTTTCCGCAAGTCACCCAAATCGGGCAAGATAAATGTTTTTGTGTCAACACTACAAATAGAACGATCAAAAAGACTTTAAATTCCATAACTGTGATAGTGTGTGTTTTCAGCATAACATTCAAAATTATAATATAACTAAGTAAAATGATGACATTGCTAATTCTAATAGGATTCATGTTTTATTAAGGGACCTATTAGTTATATAGATTCGAATTTAGGAGGTCCAAGATTAACTATGGCAACAAACATCCTCCTTAGAAGATGAGAGATTGCATGGTTAACCAAGCCGGTTAAGGCTCTTTTTTGATGATTTTACGGAAAAACATCAGATTAAGAATTGATGATGGTGCCTGGAAACCAGCGGGAATTTTTGCGATGTTGTACCACAAAAAAAACATAATGTATCATTTCGTTTCCCTGATAAACAGATGAAAGTCACCTTCTCAAGGCAAAAAGTATGCAGCATAGATAACATACATGATTGTCCTAAATAGGAAAAGGGGTAGGCAAATGGAGAGCAGATCCCATTTTTATGATTTGGATAACCCCTTCAAGAAGAAGAAATAAAAAAACACGTTGAGGCTGAAACAATGTCGCAAATGCAATTTTAAACAAAGATGCTTGTGCAATATAAAAATAATACACGTTTTCCAATCACATATCGACATGAACTGTTGTGTTCTTATTAGCCAAAAGAGAGCTGCCCCCTTTGTCGCCTCTCCTCTTTGATTTTTATTAACAAAACCAGCCTCATAATATTCACAAATATTTATAAACCTCTATCATGAAAATGCATTGATTTGGCAGAACCCTTTAAATTTTAGAACATAATAAGAGAAATTCAGCCCAAAACTTTAGCGAAATGGGACCATCAAGCCTGAACCTCAATTTTACTAGTTCTTATAAAAAACAGTGTATTTATTGAATTAAATGTACCGATTTACTGATTGTATGTCTTATAAGAAGCCTATCATTAGCGGGATCACGTGGATTGAGAACGCGGCATGAAAAGAATTAGCCATCCTTTGAGCAAATGCTAAATCTGGCAAGAAACGTTATAAAAGGTTGAAATTGAAATAATTTGATCCGGTCAAAAAAGAAAAACAGTAACCAACCTCCCGGGCTCGAATTTGGATAAAGATGAATCCAACTGTCTGAAGTCTGAACTGCCTCGGTCACCAATTATTTCCAAGAAAATCTTTGCATCTGTTCCCGAACCGAATTGATTTCCAGTGTAGGTTTTTACTGTGTAATTGGTACCTAGAGGAATAATCAGAAATGGTTGATTATCGGTTTGTCTGGAATATATTGATCACTGCAATGATGGAAATTTACATGTCTATGCGCGTACAGGGGACAGCAGGGTGCCTACAGTAAAGGGGAAAGAGGCAAGGGAGAAAAAGGCCCTCCTGCCTTCAGAAATAAGGTTAAATGTTTAATTCAAGAAATATTAGCAAACATTTTACGCCTTCCTCCTTGGAGGAATAATTTGGCCCGATGACCGTCAGCGAATAAAGATCATTGCTTTAAAAGGAGGAGTCTAATCCAGTTATTTTCGTTCCAAAATGTTCAAGTCTTGTCCCCCCTTGCAATCCGGGCAAACGCTTTTAGTGCTACTCTACAATTACATAATAACCGGGGGTGAAAGGGTTGAAGTTAGTTGAAGTACCGTTGATATCAAATACATCGGCCAAGGTGCCTCTGTGCTATGGACCGACGGTTTTTTTGATAAAGAGGCTAGAAAAGTTACGTCATATTAGAAAACGCATGTACAGTAATGACGTCAGCTTTAAAGAAACAACCAAACATACCCAAGCCGAAGAAAAATACTTGGTTTGCACCATCTCCTCCACAGCTCTCCATTGGATTGCCTTCGCATGTCCGCGCACACAGCTTGTTATCAACTTTGCCATATTTCCCATAATGCTTTCCGCAGAAGCAATCTTTGCCGTTTTGCAGTCCAAAGTATGCGAAGCCTTTGTCTTGAAGTGCGCATGCTCGGACACATTCCTCCTGCGTAACGGCCTTGACTTGGACCGGAGTTGGAAGGTCATGTCTCTTCGCATTGTCCTTATAGCATCCTAATTTTTGGTAAAGCAGGAAAACATCTTCGCGTTCATCTTCAGCTGAAATTGAAAAAAATAAGAGAATTAATACGCAATAAAATGCATCGTTGCGACAAATCGATGGTTAATATAAAGATATTAATATTTTTTGTACATAAACTATTGTAATTGATTGACAAAACTTATAGATTTAAACTTGTAGCCATAGATAGAACGTTTCGACTCATACCTGAACCATCTTTTGTCAGAGGAATTTTGCCTGGTGTTGTCATTTACAGTTATCAGGGAGAAAGTTTCCTAATTTTAAGCATAAATAGTGGGTTTCGGAAGCCTTGAGCCCTTTTTCCAGGAAAAAATTGCACGCTTTACAATTTATTTTAATTTTATTTGAATACTTAGCACATGATGGGCCGCCCTGGGTAGATAATGGTCTTGATTTCATAATAGCTGTTACAGTATTATCAAAGAATACTGAAAATAACTCTATTCAACTTTTATCATCCTCTTATCCGTTTGATATGATTTGAAACTATAAAATGATTTAAATTGGGTTTATCAAGGATTGATGAATAGGATATTATCAACATGATAATTACTTTGGAAGTGTGAAAATGCCATCTCCCTCCCAATACAAACTATCAAATAACCCCCCCCCCCCGGGGGGAAAAGTCTACATTCAGAATAGATCAATTAGAGATTTCACTGACCTGCTTTAGAATTGACTTTTGCTTTTGGCTTGCTGTAATTCTCACTGCTTATTGCCTTTGGATATTTAGGGATGACCATTCGTTTTACAACTGGGTTTTCAGCTGCTGGCTTTGACACTATGATGAATAAAACAAATTTGTGTTAAAGATTCAAGTACAATGAAGACAAACACAAAACAAGATGATTGAAAAAAGTATTATACACCTCTCTACTCATGTTCTTATCGGGAAATACAAGCAAGCATCAGGAATCGGTTTCTGTCCTTTGATTTTAATATTAGCTCCGTTTTTCTATGTCAGTAGCCTTGGACAAACAATCTTTAGAAGGGTTGCTTCTGAAGGCAGGAACCGAAGGAAGTTTGAGGTATCGAGGCCCTCTAAATATAACTATGGATTTCCGCCACTAGGTTTTAAAGCATATAAAAGACCATTAGTCACTGTATTTGAATAAATATTTCGCACCGCACATGGGTTTCTCAGAGAACAGTAAAGCAATCTTTACCTTGGCAGTTTTTCCCAGTGAAATCTGACGTGCATAAACATTTGTAGCCGTCGACTTTTCGTTCATCGTTGACGCATTTTGCTCCATTAATACACGGATTTGGATCGCATTTGTTGGCTGAAAAATGTAAACATCATTTTATATTTTTATGCACAATTACAATTTATGTTGAAGGTCATGCACACTGCAACATACTTTCACCGTTATCTGGCGAATTTAGGTCTTAGCAATTTAGGGCTTCGGTAGCTTTAGGTCATTACAAATCGGGACCTTAAATATCTTGGGCCATACAAAATTTCACAAGTTTGGGTCAAAGTAGGTTGGATTGTTGAATCATAAAATAGCAGATTGTTATCCCAAGTATAATTTGCATGTAAGACGGGTAGCTATCAATCGATAGATTTTTATTTGTCTAGAAAACACAATGGCATTTTTTAAGCTCTAAGAAATAAACAAAACTATAATTCAGGAGACTGAATGTATGCTGAAGGAATTAATACTCTCTCCGTCAATGTTATTTCTCGTTGCAATAATCAAACCTTTCCTTTTCCTTTTTTTCGATTACTACTAACTGAAACTTTCTGTTTTCAACATTCATTTTTCAAATTGAGTTTCAGCTCACCTTTCGATTTTTCGGCTTCACCTAAATGATCAAAAATCAAAACTTTTAAGAATTTTGTATTTCGAACAAATTTTTTCGTCACCGTCCATGTCGCCGGTTTGTCTTTCGTTTGTTGTGATTACTGCAAAGTCTTGAACGTCTTCGTTTCAAAAATCCTTTAACGCACCGTAAGAAATTCTTTAATGTGATAATGTTCTCCATTTTCTCTTCATATCTCTATCTCTCCTATCATTCATTCACTACTTAGGCCCCTTGTAGCTCACTTCGTTTCAGGATTATTTTGGATTGTCAGATTCGTTAAAGGATTTCTTAGGATTCGGTAATGTCTTGTTTCAAATCCCCTAATCCTTGTTGCATATATCTGGTTAAGCACGTCACTTGCTGTACGTTGTCGTACGCTGTACATTGGTTGTCCGTTCGCTTATTATGTATCCGTTGTTCAGTTTCTCAGTTTCATATTGTTTGTCAAACAACGATAAGACAGATTAAAAATGAAGTTGAAAAATTCAAATACGTTGCAAGATCATTATGCCCGAAAACAGATTACTTCTGGGTCTCTACTTTTGCAAATTATCTTTTAAATTTGATCCCTGATGTTAAAAATAACGTTTGATTTGAGTAAGCATTTTAGAAAAAACTTACCAATCAGCTCTTCTTCGGTGTCTTCACCAACTCTGTTTTCCATTGCATAAGAATCTATGGAAATTGCGAATAAGCATTTGAAACTTTTTTGCATTAACAGGAAGCATTCTTTTACAAAATATCTCCACCTGAGGATACTATTTACTCTCAAAATAACCTCATTGTAGAATCGTAGAATAGTTGTATTTTTTCAATGAATGTGAATTTCAACAGCAGTTTAACATTCCTCTTTTTAGGCTTTACTCTCTGAAGTATTTAATTGTAGATTCCTAGGAATCTGTCTGTTAGATTCAAATTGCTTTGCACTAAGCCCATAAATCTGGATTGCAAAGATGACAGTGATTACAAATTAGGCAATCTTCCTATGAAAAACAGAGCTGTCACTTGGTACAATGAGGAAAACGAGGGTTTTATGATAAAAATCATGTTATTATGAGCAAAATCAGGGTTTTATGAACTATTGATTTTGCTTCAAGAGACATAATGTAAACAAATGTTGTTAAGAAGCAATGGTCTAGGCTTATTTACAGTATTCAAAGTGCGTATACTGATCTGAAACGTGCTGAAATCATAATGCAAAATTCTGGAAATGCATTTCAAGACGAAAATTTTGATTCTAGGGACGTCTCTCAAGCAGAGATACGACAGGAAAAAATAAAATACATGCATGCAATGATAAATTGCAGTAGTATTAGGACAAACACAGCAAGGGCAGTGTGCATTTCATCACAGAGATCAAAACAAACAGCTTGAAAGATTTCAGGAAAGAACTCAAACAAATTTACGAATTACAATTTTGTAAACTGAGATTGACTGATAAAATATGCAGATAAGAAAAGATCAAGATTTGATCGAGGTGCTTTGAGGCATCGTAAGAGCATGGTAAGGTTGGAGAGAAGACGAGTTCCTTCCAGTTTATGCAGCCAGCAGACGAAAGTATAAACACTTTCGCTTGACATTTGAAGTAATTTTTTGACAGCAATTCGCTAGCAGTTCTTAGGACGATTAACAGTCAAGATATAAAAATTGGAATAGAAATAACTCTTGATTTGCATTTGGTCATCTCATGAAAAATGCATGCATGTGCTTCATAGATTATGCCTCTTCAGGAGTTAATCGCTTTATTTTTCTCCAAGTGAGAGGCATGTCAAGCCATAATTTCTCAAGATTTTTAGAATAATTTAGAATTCTGAGAAAAATCTGACATAAAAATCGCTCACAGCATCTCATTTTTTTTAGAATTAGAGTAAATACCTTTGAAAAACTGTAAACAAGCTTTAATCCATCAGAAAAAACACGTGAGAGGTTAAGTGGATAGATTTATATTAGGCCTAAAAACCGCTTTTTAAGTGATTTAGGTGACGATTTGGAGTATTGAAAAACTTCACGATTAGAAGGCATTGAAAAATGCAATGAATTGTTGCATCTCTGGACACGTGGTCGCTCAAAGTGGAGAGAAAATACAACACGGACTGAGAAGCGAACAGTTGCAGCGGAATAAGCCATTATATTGACGACCTCATTGTAGAAGAAAGAAAGGAAAGAAGGCAAGTAACTAATCCCAAGATAAAAACTGATCACTGAAATGAAGCTAGAAAAGTAAGATGAAGTGAAATGTGAAACATGCTTTGATAAGTAAATTTAAATATATGAAAAGATAAGTAAATGTAAATATAGGAAACAATGGAGGTTTGTGGTTTGATATCTCCGTGACGCAGTGCTCGATACGTGTGCACGGAGAGCGGTATCTATGCTGAGAGTTGAGGAAAGATCATGCTGCTATTCGTATCTCTATAAGCCAGTTGCGTGATTAAATCATATATATACATGCAAGAAGTAAAGATATATGAAAGAAATATGTATGAAACACAAATTACTAAGAGTAGAGAGTATAAAGCAAAATAACAGTAATTAATTCGGTTCTCAAACCTTCTGAGCTGATTTCAGATCCAGATCCCGCTTGCGTCATCGCTAATAAACTATCAGTTTGTTGGCCATCTGAAAGAAAAATGTTTTTCGTGTGTTAAATAATACGTTTCCTTTAGAATCTGTTTAAATTAAGAAATCATCCTATGATACGGTATGTTGACTCGAAAGTGAGATGAATTAACGAACCTTTTCAGAGAAGTTGTTAGAGTGTATGACTTACGAACTAGAGTCGCAGGCTCGAATCCTCACCATTTATGTGGGGAGTACCCTTCGGCAATGCGCGAACACAAATTTTCCCTACCCAGTGGCATTACTGGTTACCTGGTCTATTGTTATGGGAGCTGCCTCTGAGCTCAACTCCATCTGTATGTCCATCAGTGTTAGCAGGCGTTTCCATCATTCACAATTTGATCCTTTTTCTAGCGGTCGCCTAGTCCAATCTAATACCCGTTAGAGCCGTAGCCATCGTTTATAGTCAACGTTTATAGTTTAAACGTTAGATTGACAATGGAGAACAAAACTGGAAAAGATATCTACATTTTCCGTCGTTCTTAAATTCTCAAAATAAATGAAGAGTTTAATTGAAGATAGGAAAGAAATCATTGAATTACCATCTTTCGGGCATCTTCTCAGCTCTCCAATTTGTTGTTCTGTCAATGCCTTTCCATAGATTTGAATGCAAGCGACTTTCCCTTTGAAGTATCGATCGTCGCCTTCCCTTGCTCCTACTCTTATTGGATATTGTGTAGACAACTCAAGCTGTCCGATATTCCTACTTTTAACCATTTTACCATCGTGCCATAATTGGGATACACCAGTGTTATTATCATAAGACGCACCAACTTGATTCCATGCGTTCAACTGTAAAGAGAAAGAAACATTAGGCATTTCCTCTTTTATCAACGCTAAGACTACTTTTGAACAGACTCCTTAAAGATGGTAACAATGAAGGCATCTGAATAGATTCACTGCAACATCACTTTAGCCCTTCTATCCCAAGTGATTATATTAGCCGTACAGTAACATAAAAGGCGTCTGCTAAGATTGAGGGGGATACAATAACTGATAAAGCAAAGAATGTTTACGAATGTTGAAAAGTATGTGCATCCAGATATTGAAGGAATTAGATTCATTTTTGAAAAATAACCATTTCTCGCTGAAGATCATGGGACGAGATTGTCCCTCCATTGATTAAACGGTTGACAGTGCTGCAAGGACTTAGAGCTCTACCAGTTAAGGAGGCATATTCCAAAGCATACCTGAAGAACTCTTGTTGCCAATGGCTGCGTTGTCATACTATCATCACGTGATACAAATCGAACAAACAGCATTGTTTTATCGAATTGCCATATATGGACACCCCAACCGTCTTTCTTGTAATTCAAAATGGGGCCATCTTCACCGCTTGGGTAGATGTTGGCTAGAATTGTTATTGAATTTTTGGCATCCAATTTATGCTGATCATTCGGTATTTCTAAATATGAATCTTGCTTTCCTTTGAATTCAAATGCTGTGTCTTTTACGCCTAAAAAGATAGTATGAAGATTTGAAATTAGATTCATAACAATGAAGAAGGTATAAGTGTTCAATGAACAACTTCTCAAGAGTATACATGATGAACAACATCAACAACAACAACAACAACAACAACAACAACAACAACAATGAAGGCTTGAATAATTGGTCTGGTGATGTTTTCACTATCTTACTATCCTTGTTATGGGAATGACGTCATCATTGTTGGTAAGTAAGACCTTTTTATAGAAAAGCAGTCGCCTTGATTTGAAATATAAATTGAATTTTTGTGATGCTGATTATGATAACCATATCCAGCGTTGATTTTGAAACCAATCTCAAGTAAATATACACGGAGTATTATTACCTTTTTGATTAAATACATTAAGCTATATACTGAGGTATTTCTATGTTCTAAAAGGTACATGTTCTACTCACATCTTTAACACTATATATTACTTGCCTTACTTCATTACAGTGAACGAAAAAGCAACTGTTAGTAAATTCAAAACTGAGATGTGACTCATTTAAAAGGTAAATTCTTTTAACAAGAGTACAGAGAAACACAACAAATACAACAAACGTGGAGACCTAGCGGCTATGAGTTTTGTTTGTCGTAGAATAGAAACGAGTTCTCTGAATTTCATGCCAGTCAAGACGCTGTAAATAGAACAGATATTGTAGCCTGCACTAGGTTTCTCACGTATGGAAAACTGCACATGTACAGGGAATGCACTTTATAAAGAGAGTGTGCATAACATTTTTGACAGATTCATATTGAACAAGATATTTAAGGTCATAAATACCATCTGGTCCGGTTGTCAGCTCAATGTTATGAATGATTAGGCCATTATCACCAGATATAATGTTACGCAATGAAGCCTCGTTTAGTTGATACAATCCCATTGGTTTAGGAAGAGCTGTCAATCAAAATAGATCCGAAAATAAATACTCCGAAGATTAATCAAATTAAATAATGGCAAAATTAATCAACTATATGCATAAGTGAAACAATAAATTTCTAAATAAATAGATTTATAGGTAGATGAAAAAGAAATAAATTAATAATTGAGTTAATATGACAATTAATGAATGAATGAAGAATGTATAACCAAGGAATGAATGAAATTGAAACAATTCATATGAATTTATACCGACAATGGAAGATAAAATAAATTAATAAAAAGTTTTAAGGAAAGAATTAATTAATGCAGAAATTTCTGAATGACATTTAGTGAAAGAACAAAAGACTTTTTGATTCGGTGAAACAAGTTTAAAATTAGAAAAGGCAAAGACAAAGAAATTAGGAAAAAAGCAAGGATTTTCTAAAGAGTTATTATTTAGAAAAATTTATCAAGGAATAAATAATTCAATTTAAAAAAAATTCAGCTTAAAATCATCTTAAAGCGAAGAAAGCCGCATTTTTGTAATTACCTTCACTGATGTCATTTGGGCCTGGTCCTATCTTCCCTCCTGTTTGAAAAAGTAAATTTAAAGAATTAGAAAAAGGCAAAGACCCAAAAACTTAAAAATCAAACTCCAGTTCATCAGGAAATTTTTCACATCCGGCTAAGAAATCCACTGCCGAAACAAGATGACAACGCTTAGTCTAATCTTCAAGTCTTTAAGTCTTAAATCGCTAAAAGTCTAGTTTATGACGAATGCTCTGGTAAATCTGAAGATACGTAAAGAGTTAGTACCAATAACTGATGAACTTGTTACCAACGATATGTTATATATTGTGAGTGCAATATATCGATAAGATTGTTATACCTGGCAGTTTCCAGCTTAGATGCTTTCGTTTGATTGGACCCTCAAAATGTCCACTTGGCAACTCGACGGCCACTGATGCACAATCGCCGAGTTTATCAGCTTTTTGATACGATCTTATGTAGTAATATTTTCCAGCTACCAAATAAACTTTGTCCGATCTCTGCTCAGGGAACCTAGTGCAAGACAAAATTGTTGATAAACTGCAACTTTCCCTAACATGTTCCCCTGAGGATTTATATGACGCTTCATGGTCAAATGTGAGAATTTTTGACCCGGAACTGGTTAGTTGGTCAGGTTCACCTTTGGATCATTATCAAGTGATTTCATGCTTAGAATTCATACTTTTATTCCAAGCGGACACTTCTATAAATGAGGACTTTAAGATAGACTATACCATACTGTTTAAAAAAGAGCGAGAGAAGAAAGTAGTCAGTTTGCTGTATTAAATTTGGGCTCTTTTTGTGCAATGTCAAAGTTTTGCAATATTTGATAGTTATTCTATAGCATCGTACTGAAAAACGATTCTTTGGAGTCCCAAGGAAAGCTTACGAATACAAAATTTCCTTTGGGAGAAAAAACTTCAACATAGCGTAATTTGACATGCATTCAAAAAATTTGAAACACTTTTTTCGCTAGAACTCTTGAAAATATTATATATTCACGAGGAGATATGATTGTCAGATTTAAGAATGGCTGTCATTTTTTGGAGGCAAAACAAATCAACGCAAATAACCTCTGCAATAAATTTTAAGTTAAAAGTCAATTAACAAGTTTGAGGAACGTTGTAATAAGCAAATAAAACGGCTGTTTAGCTTACTTTAGCCATTGATTGTGGTCCGTCCATCCATTTAGCGTTACTATCTTGACAAGATTACTTTCGCTGTCATCCGAGCTCAACCATAATTCTCCTGTACTGTCACTTGCCAAGTAGAATCTGTGAAGATGTAAGTACAGGTTTAAATGATAGTATGTCCATAATCGTTGATCAATACTAGTTTATTTCTTAACCTCGGCTACCTAATCGGTCTGGGAATTTTCAGTCTCTGGCCTTAACCAACCTGACGAAGACATGTTGACTTTTTGATTACTTGGCACTTAACCTATTGAACGTGCACGAAGGAAGGCCTACCAAACCTGGTTGTCCAAACAATCGTCATTGAGATCCCAATTTTGCCTCAACATTGCGAGGACTGATTGGCTTTTGAAACAATGCCTTTTTAGGGAAGAGAAAGTAAGATAACACAGTTGTCAGATAAGGATTTCTGGGCCTACTGGAGCACTCTATCCCAACAGCTGCAAAATGTTAACACATACTATGCATTGATTTGATTTAATTTGTGGTACTACTGCGATAACTTATCTTAGTTATGGGTCAAAGCTTCAATCATGTTTATTTGTTTATCGTAAATTATTTTGCAAGAATCTTCCATTTTATTTGTTTTCTACATTGATCACGACTTTTTCTCGCATGTTTTGTAGAGGACATCCTCCCAAGTACAGGTTGCAAGCTACTTTGAGCCTACCCATCGCGCGTATCGTTGAATATTCGATCAAAAAACTGTTTATCCTTCGAAATGGATGAAACTTTTTTAGCAGTGTGTGCGTTTAAATATCATTTCGACCTTTGTCAGGTTGGATAAGATTCAAGCGAAAGCTGATCTTGCTGCAAAGGAGGTAGGTTAGGTATAAGCATGACTTACGTCAGATCGGATCAAATTAATCATTTTGAATCTAGATAAGAAAGTCGTACCTGTAATCTCCTGTCTCGGGTGCTCTGAAATATCCCGACAATCTTGAGCCGTAGTTATCATCAATGTTGTATGGTGCATCAAATTTATCAAGTACTTCTGTGCTGGAAGGATTATTTGGGAAATTTGGGTCCGATGTTAAATCCGATATTTGATAACCAGGTACATCAAACCAGACTTCTCTGATTATGCCAGCATATGGATTGCCTATTGGAAAAAGTTGGAAGAAGTTGAAACACGTAAACATATAAAAGAGCTGAAAAATCAGAAAACAATAAGTTGGATTTCATGTAAATTTTCATATGTATAAATAAAAAACTTGAAGTTTGCTCTACTTCAGTTCAATTCATTTGTTGTTCATGATTCATAGTTTTATTTTATCGTTGATTGGAACATTTTATTAGTTCTAGTAGGCTAAAATGAGATTCCCATGCCTTAGTTCTTATGTTTAAAGAATGGTGATCTAGTTTTGCATTCAAATGAAAGCTGATCTGATTTTATTACATATTCACAATGTGATGGCAGAAAATTATCATTAGCGTTTCAATCATTTTCACCTCTAATTCGAAAAGGGGATAAAATAAACAGAAAAAATATGTGAAATGAAAGTGAATGAAACTGAACAAAATTGAAATATGATGAGGATAGAATACAGAGGAAATAAAAATGAATTAAAATTAGATAAAAATGAAGTGAAAATGAAAATGTATTAAAATGTTTTAAGGAGAAATTGAAAATGTAATAAACAGAATTTATAAGTGACACAAATGAAATAGAAGTTAAAAAGAAATTGAATTGATATTAATTGAAGATGAAATGAAGACAAAATGAAGATGAAATGAAGATGCAATGCAGATGCAATGCAGATGCAATGAAGATGCAATGAAGATGCAATGAAGATGCAATGAAGATGCAATGAAGATGCAATGAAGATGCAATGCAGATGCAATGAAGATGCAATGAAGATGCAATGAAGATGCAATGAAGATGCAATGAAGATGCAATGAAGATTGAAGAGGATGAAATCAAAATAAATATGATATAAGAAAGGCATGAAATGAAAATGAAACCTTTTAGCCTCCATTGCAAGTTCTCCTTATTAATCGGTCTTTGATACCTTCCACTTGGCAGCCTTACACCAACAGACAACGAATCGCTGCTCTCTTCACCCTTTTGAACTGCTTCCAAGTAATAATACTTTCCAGCAATCATGTAATTCTCATTCGAAGTTTGGTTCTGGTATCTGTTAAAATGAAAAAACAAAAATCCCATTATATAAGCTAAACAGTGATGTTTTAAGCGTGATTTTGGCGTTATATTGTGATTAGTCGCAGCATTTATCAACACCTTTAAGTAGGATTTTCATAGTCTTTCTCTTTCTCCCAGTCGCTATGCGTAATTGCATTTAGCTTGGTGTAGCCACAGACGGCTCTTATAACTACGGACCAGGTACCCATTTATACTCAATGATAGAGAGGGACACAGTTTTGTGTTAACACCTTGCCCAAGAGTGCTATCCTTACAAACGGCATAGGCAAGGATACGAACTTGCGCCGATTCGATCGCTAGTCCTAAACCTTAACCACTACACAACAGATCCCACTACAGCGGTGTTACACAACAAACATTACAATAAACAACAGCCAAACAACACATACTTATTCCATTGGTTGTGCCAAGTTGCTTTATTCAACTCAATTATCTTCGTTTTGTTCTTCGTATCTTCATCCCCCGTGGTATACAATTCGCATGATTTACTACATGACATGTAGAATGTATAATTTCCGGTTTCTGGTGCTACAAAGTATCCCTTGAGTTTCGAGCCATAGTCTTTCTCGATATCGAATGGCGCATCGAAATTCTCTATAACTTCAATGCTTGATGGGTTATTTGGATAATCGGGGTTCGCTTTCAACTCTGCCATACTGGCCCCTGGTACATCATGCCAGACCTCACGGATCAATCCAGGGAATGGATTATCTGCAAGAAAAAATGGTTGGAAAATATGATTATGTTTGGAAATCTATAAGCATTTCTAGGGGTTGAATGCTACGTCATATTTCTAAGGTCATAAAGACTAGCGTATTCAAAGTCAATCAGCCTATCCATAAACCTGTATTAGTCTCGTCTTCACAATTCAGCCTCGTTTATCAGTTAAATATAAAACTAACTGCCGATTGCATCAACAGCATTTCAGATGATTAAATCTTTCACCTTCCACTTAAAATGAAAACATGAGTTTCAGATTTGAAGGTTCATGATCACCGTCTAAAACTGCAATTTTTTATCACTAATATATATTTTTAGGACTTGGAGGCTTTTAGCAAATAAAAAAAAAAAGACAAGACTATCATGGTGTCTACATCATTATCGAGGAATGTTTGCTATGATGTTAATGATAAAGATAACAAACAACCCAAAGCTTTAGTAACACAAAGCAAGAAAATAAGAAACAGGAACATTGAATTGGCACTCACAGTAATGTGACAAATGAATAAAAACAGCAAAGGTCAAAAGTATGATCTATGTAGATATTAAATTTTAAATTAGTGGCGCCTGGGTGCGATTTGTTATCCAGGCATTTTTTGTAATTTCCCAAAATATTTATATATAATGATAAGAAATATCACAACATACATTTAACGGCAAACACGTGTTCCGTTTCTCTTCTCGTCAAAAACCTGCTGAATATTGCCAATGATCCAATTCCGAACTTGGCTCCTTGGAATTTTGGTCCGACATTTTTACGTCCAACTACCAGTATCTCAGGGTCTTTTTTGAAAACGACTGGCAGAGTTTTTGGTGTTTTTGTCAAACCTTTAAATGCACCATCAATGTACACCCAGAGTCCTTTGTCTAGTCTCCATGACATTACGATTCGTTGCCATCTGAAAACAAAGGCACGTATTATAAGCAAAAGGCAAAAAGACAAAAGGAAAACAGGACAAAAATACAAAAAGACAAAGGGACAAAAAGACAAAGGGACAAAAAGACAAAAGGAAAAAAATACAAAAAGACAAAAGGACAAAAATACAAAAAGACAAAGGGGCAAGAAGAAAAATGACAAGAAGACAAAGAGACAAAAAGACAAGAAGAAAAAAGACAGAAAGAGAAAAAGACAAAAATGATAAAACGCAAAAAGACAAATAGATAAGAGAAGAGAGAGACAAAAAGACAAAAAGATTAAAGTTGGGTAGAGGGTATTGAGGCAAAAAAGGGACAATGAAAATGTTACCTGACAGTGTAAATTGGCGTTCGAACAGTCCAGATCATGATGTCTTCTTCAGGGCTCATAATAACTTGGAAGTAAAGATTGTCATTCAAGACATACACTGAAACTCCTTTGACACCTTCTTTATGACCACCAGAATCGATTATATACCGTGTATTCTTGTACTCACGAACATCCTTTGGGAATAAAATTAGATTTTAATATCTCAAAAATCGTTTTCTTTAGACATATGACGGAAAAAATTGACATTGACTAACAAATCTCATTGTTTACGCGTTCCCACTTAGCTGTAGCATACATATGTGAAATTATTCTCATTTGCTGGTTGTTTCTAGTCTACCCAGATCCCTGACTTTAATGTTCTGATTCCGCAAGGAAGCTAGAACCATGGGCCTATATCATGTAGCTTTAAGTTCAGCTGTTTTTTTCTGTATTATGCTCGAAGCACACCGTAGTATTCTAGCCGTCTATAATTTGCCTGCTTAGGGCGTCATAACACGAAATCAAAACAATGAGTTAAGCCTCTTCACGTATGTCTTGTACCTATGAAATAAAATGTCTTGATATTGCTAGAAAACTGAAACAAGTAGCTTAAATCGGATGCAACAAGGCAGATTACCTGTTCTAGTTTGAGCTTGAAACTGATAGAGAATCCATGATGACATTCACTAGGATCTATCAAGCATGGATCAAAATCTTTAATCTCAAGCCATCCTTTTTCACCATCGATTGCTAATCCGCCATCCATGTCACCAACATCTTTTTGGACCGAGATCTCAGATGCAGTTGGGATTGTTTTACCAACGAGATGAGGCAACAACCATCTGTAATTGGCCACGACTAAAACGCAACGACACGAAATATATCATCAAACGAATCATCGGTAATTTAGGAAGATTTGAATGGCGATTAATAAAAAAAAGCTTTTCTTGTGACTCTCGTTAGAGAATTACACGACTTGCGGCTTTTATTCATGAGAAAAAGGCATTCCCAGCTGTACATTATCATAATTGACATTGCAATAGCGTGGTATGAGCCTTGAAAAAGTGCAAGGTTTCCATTTCGTTAGGGATTGCCTAAGTTTTGCATTAGCTTTGCATAGTCAATACGAGATATTGATTGTGTGATTAGTGCTGGCTTTGCCAAAAGTACCTTAGGACAATGAATGGCCAACGCAATTTTGGCACACCTTCGCCTTTTATCATGACGAAATCCCTGAGAAGTTTCGTGGGAGATTTTCGATCATTTCAACATCATCAAAGTCAACGCGAATCTTCATTCATTGTTAATCAAATTCTAAAATACTGTTTTAAGCCAAAATGGTGTTCTCTCCTCGATAAGCTTACCTATTAAGGGACAACCACCTTCAAGAAATTCATGCATACCAATTTCCTTTATATATTAGTTATATATTTTGAATTTACCTAATGTTAACTTGATTGTTTCTTTGGGATAGTATCTAATTATTTCTAGTCTATTTTCTACAACATTCCTATCATCTTTGGTTTATATTTCCTCTCATATACTTCATGATCAGTTTGCATGCATGTAAAGGAACGTTAGAATTAAACAGAACTGAGCATAGAACTAAATAATTCTTTTCAGCATGAGAGAAAAATATATATTCTCTCAGCACTTGATTTGATTAATCCGCCCTAAAACCACCGTTAAATTGAAAAGATACCCTTCTTCAAATCCCTTGCTGAATAAAATGGGTGGTCTAAGCTTATGTGGCTTCCACTTGAACAGGAATTCCTTATCAACAGATTTTTATTATACTTGGCAGACACCAATTGAAAATTTAAAAATTTCTAAAATTCCTGAATATCCACCAACTCAATTAACTGCCAGTTTAAAGAAGATAAATGGAAAGATATAAGGAATAAAATCTAATCATATTAATGAAAAATTACAAAAAAAGATAACATGAAATAAAAATTCCAATGATTCTTTTCCATGTTTATGAATTCGAACTGAAATACTTTCAGGAAATAATATTTTTTGCGACGAATCAATAAATGTTATTCATAGTTATTCCAAATCTAGCCAAAAGATTATTTGAGATTGATAATTCTTTTTGTTTGAGAAAGTTACAGGAAAAATGATATTCCTAGTGTGGAATTTCATCATCATTATTTCATTGACATGCTGTTGAATGATAGAATGATTGATCGATCGATTGAACGCTTTATTGGATTATTGTTATAACGAAGAAGAGAATAAAGGTGAAAATTAGATATTTAATAATCGTCTATTCATCTATCATTTGACTATTGATTGATTGATTGATTGGTTGGCCTCAAGTAGCTGTTATTTCAGCTGTTTGAATTAGAGAGCCAATTTTAAATAAATAAAAAATACTGAGAATCATAATGATGATAATGGTTTTGCAACGGTAAAGAAGAGAACAAAAATGCATAAGTTATTGTTGCCGTTTAATAGTTAACTGCATAAATTGAAAGCCCTGAAAATGAATATTTTCGATTTTTTGCAGAATGTATTCTTCGTCAAAACATCGTCGTCAATGCAGACCACAAAACAAGCTGTGTAAAATGCGATTTAGCTTTGGTTTTTTGGCCCAAGATTCAGATACATTATTTTGTAGTCAGCAACTTTATACAGGGTCCATCTCTTGAAGTGTTCAGCTCTAATGTTACTCAAAATCTGGTAAATTTCAGCACTTGAAACTGTTCTTTCTGAGACTATGATCGCCAATGCAGTCTAAACGTACAATGGGCTTAAACCTCTTAACTTCTAGCTCAAAGTTTCTAAGCATGTGCTAAGCCACAACAATAAAAATATTTAAGCTAATAAATGATTGATACCTGTATCATCGTACGTAAACGCGTATGTGACATCTTCGATTGAAAGTTGTTTTGAGAATACAGCTAAAGATGCGATGACCATCCTAATCAGAGAAAATAATTAATTATTTATGAAATTCAAATTTTCTCAAAACATATAACCACAAGGCTCGGAAAGTAAGTTGAGGAACACAGGGATAAGAGAATACTGTGATCTTTCTATCGCTTTAAACAAATTTTTGGGTCTCTAGAGGCCAGGAGGTGAGAATGAATGAATTTGATTGTTGTGATTTCATATTTTGATGCTTTAAGTTTAAGGTTGGTTGTTCTTTAACAGAATCTTGTTTTCATGGGGCTTCCTGTTCGAGAGCAATTCAATAAATCAATTTGTCCTCCATTAATCAATTGGTTCTACATTGTGTATAAATAAGTTCTATAAAATATATTGCATTGTATTTAACTTTCGGAATTGTAAGTAATATAAAAATGAAACTCAAACTCAAACTATTTACGAGCCGGACGAATAAGAAAAATAAAAGAGAATTGCTATCTATCTTTATAGCCACATATAAAAATTTTCATTGACAAGCACTTTTTTTAAAGAAAGACATAAGGAAAAAAACATAGCAGAAAAGCAAATGTTGGATATTGTGGAAAAGCAAGCAACGCGAATCTATGAAACAGAAATTATGAAACAGAATTATGAAACAGATATGAATCAGGGGATACGTTGGAAATGCTAAAATTGAAGAAAAGCTAATGCTAAAAAGGAACCTTGTCTTTTACACGAAATATAATGCATTTGCTCAAAAATATGAGGTACAAAGAAATGGGTGTATTCTTACTTTGTGTAAGCAAATGGTTTGATATCAGTGGCTCTTCTGCTAATAAGAAGTCTAGGAGTGGCGTCTTCTCTTAATATTCCAGTCTTCTTTCCATTCTCTGCTGAGTCCTTTAAAGCACCATTCACAAACAGGGTGATTCCCTTGTAATTATGCCACGTCATCACAATATCTTGCCACCTATTGGTTGTTATGTCGGTAGCCAGTTCCCAGACCTTTTCACGGGTTATCACCTTGTAGTGCATTTTGTTCTTTTGGATGTAGATGGTGAAACCTTTTGAGCCACCGGATGTGTCCAAAACGCAATGTGGCTCAACGTACTTACGGACAGAGTCATCGAAATAAACCTAGAATTATGCATTATCAAATTAATGAACAGAGCAACGCGAAAAATGGAGAATAAAGTCTAAATCAAGTCACTCCTAATGCAAAAGATAGTTATGAATTCTTTTTGGCTCTATCTTCCAATAAGCCAAATCAGTAAAACTAAAACTTAAAATTCAGTTATGCTTATTTATAATGCACCAGGAAAGAAACAGAATGTTTGTCAACCTCTTGTGATCAGGCAGCTAAAGCTTTTAGAAATGACGTCAACTGCATTTGCTTGGCGGGAAATTTCAAATCTATGTGTCATACCATTCAAGGCGATTTTAGAATAAAAGATTCCAGGTTGAGATTCAACGTAAGAGATATGACATAGGAGCTCCCCAACAGCCTCGCTTCGGCTCTAGCTCATGCGCACGCATTAAAATACTTTTACTTATTGCTGTGATCAGGTATATAGAATTGTCGGAAATCAGGAACAACGCAAAGCGCCAGGAATACGATGCAAAAAAGATTAGATAATAATTATACATTTTAAGTTACAAATATTCCGCTCCAACTTTGAAGAAGCCCTGTATACCTCTCTTATGTTCCCATAGAATAGACATGTCCCATACCTGGATAGCAACAGACAATCCTTTGGAACATTTGTCAGGATCACTGATGCATTTCCCATGGAAATCGCCACCATCCAAGTATTCATTGACGCCATTCAGAGCCACTCCGCCTGGTGCTGCTGTTAAATTTCCATGAACAGCCAAGCGGCGATTACCAGATAGGCCAGACTTTGTGTTTTTCAACAATGGCCAGTATTGACTTGGTACAACTAAAATTTTAGAGCAAAAACATTGAAATTGATAAAAAACGGAAATATATAATCTAGTATATGTGGAAAAACCTTTTTCGTTCAATACTTCTGAAAGTAAGTGACCTCTTTGAATCTTTTATCCAGTGAATATGTGTTGATTGAACAAAAAAAATAGCCAATCACTTGCGATATCGTTTCTCACATGACCTGTTATTTACTTTCGTATCAACAGGTTTAATACGGAAATTATATCTAAACACAATCTTTTAAGATCCAATTTTTTTGAGTGAAGATGAAATTACCTTGATACATTGAAAATTGCATTAAATTTTATCGTTTCGTAGCTTAATAGTATGTATAAGCTTCATTATTCTTATTTTTCTTATAACTACTTTGTAATAGTGATATTTGCAATTTTATTTTAAATTGAATATCAATGAAAGTTTAAATTGTAGTTTATTTGCTGGGTAGATGAATTTTTGGACACACCCAGATCTAATCTCCTTCTAACGACTCCTTTTTAAGCTAACTTAGCATTTTTAAGCAAATTAATATATTAATTTTGCTATCACTTTCATGCTGTAAACTTTATGAATGGCTAAGAGATAATCAACGCAATAAACATCACACATGATAAAACATAGAAATATAAAATATATAATTAATATGCGAAACTTTAATAAAAACATTGATGAAAAAAAATATAATTAATTCATACCTGGTTTTGGTCCACCTTTGTTGATTTGCTCGTTCATTCTTGCCGCTTCATCTTTGTCCAAAAGTCGAGAAACTGGTTTGAGAATTCCCTCGTCATTAATGCCTAAAATCTTCTCACCCTTGGGACCTAAAAAAGAGAATATGAAAGATATGAATATTTAAAGCAAGCAAATCTGTGCAGTCTTGCGCGAAGATCTGCAAAGTTGTGCCTTCGCAGTGCCCTACATCTCTGGGAAATAGACACTTGAGATCATTTTTAAAAACACTTTAGTATTTGTTTCAAAAAACTAGTGTGCTTGAAGCGATACAAGAAAAGGGCAATGCAACAGGCTGCACTAGATCCTAAATAGAATGCTTGCTACGAAGTGATGCTAGATAGACTGTTAATAGGAACGACCCAGCGTGGCAAGGCAAACATAAGAAACGACAACGTTTAAAAATAAACACATGTTAATTTTTAAACGTTGTCGTTTCTCGGGTTTGCCTTGCCGTATTGCGCCGTTCCCACTAACAGTCTAGTATCTTTGCTTGTATTGCAAAACTTACATTGACGTCACTCTATATAGATTCCCTTTTGTCCTCTTTTGTTATCCAATAGGCTATCCGTGTGGCCTCTGCGGTGCAATAGTCAGGGATTAACTAGTAGGGGCGCCGCATGGAAACTTAGCCCTGGTTATTTATGAGGATAGCATCCTTGGTCAAGGTGGTGACACTAAATTGTGCCTCTTTCTACCCAGGTGTATAAATGGGTAGCTGGTCATGGGTTATGACCGCCGTCTGTGTCTGCACCCTGCCATATGCGATTACGCATAGCGACTTGGGAAATGGTAAGGTCTGTAGATTAGCTTCAGGCTAATAACAGACTATAGACCGCGATTTTCTTTCTGACATTTTATCGGCAAAAATTCTTCTGTTATCATGTACAATTATTTGACAGACTGTTTATCTCTAGATTTAGCGAATATTGCCAATCTTTGATATTCCAGACTCTAACATTGTAGCACTCTTGGGTGAAAAGCTTTGAAAATACGACCTTAAACAGAAAGAATAATTATGGTAGAATGATAACGGCTAAAGTGCCTTGGACCAGTTTTTACGCACGGATGTGGCAAACAAGAGTTTGTATGTATCATGAAATCTGTACCCTATAGGCCACAATTGCGTGAAAAAACTTAATAATTTTCAACATCATTAAAGGTTTGAATTGTTAGAGAAAGACGTGATCTTTTCTAAGATTTTATGAACGTTTGAACAAAGGCCCCATGTGTAGGCTACTTTAATAAACCTTGGAAATCTATTTAACGATTTTTCTTCAAAAGGGTTCTGTTCAGGAGGTTATTCCAATGCATATTTGCGAATAAGGCCTAAGGCCTTTTAGGCCAATTTAGGCCTCGTTTGTTGTAAAATTGTGATAAAGTAATGCTGAATTTAAAATCAAAGTAAACCTTTTCTTTTGCATATAAATGGCAATTTCTCCATGCAAGGCTCATCATGCCAGTGTCCACCTTCAGCAAATGCTGCACACGTGACACCGCCATTGTTTGGTGAATTGTCATCCCAATTGGTGTATGATGACGTCAGCCTGTCACTCCATTGCCAGTCTCCTTCACTGTCTTTGTCATTATAGCCAATCCAATAATTCTTTGAAGAGTAAACCTAAAAGGAGTACCGGTAGATTAGATACTTAAAAATCTACATGAAAAAGTAGCAATATACACAGTTATTTTAAACGAATCTTTCTCTCAGAATCAGTGAGATTCGCTTTTAATACCATCAAATTTTACTATACATTTAACTGATAACTCTACCTCTACAAACTGCTTTGTCAGAGTGCCATGCAACTTTAATCCTAGATTGTAGTTGCGAGTACCAAATGATTGAATAAGAATCATAAACCAGATTGAACAAAACTACTTTGTCGAGTGCTATGCAGCGTTAATCCTAGATTCTAGTTGCGAGTACCAAAAAATTAAAAAACAATCATAAACCAGATTGAACAAAACTACTTTTTCCAGTTCTATGCAGCGTTAATCCTAGATACGAGTTGCGATTACCAAAATATTAAAAAACAATCATAAACCAGATTGAACAAAACTACTTTGTCGAGTGCTATGCAGCGTTAATCCTAGATTCTAGTTGTGAGTACCAAAAAATTAAAAAACAATCATAAACCAGATTGAACAAAACTACTTTGTCGAGTGCTATGCAGCGTTAATCCTAGATTCTAGTTGCGAGTACCAAAATATTAAAAAACAATCATAAACCAGATTGAGCACAACTATTTTTCTCAGATTGCAACGTAGCGTAAATCTAAAATCCCAGCTCTGAGAAAAATGTATCTAAAAACCAGTTAAGAACGCACTCTAGATTTTTCAAGTATCTTTGTATCTCTCTAATTGTTATGATTCAAGTATATGTCCTGGCACTAAATGTAAATATGCCGGTTTTATCATTTAATTATGTCATCGTCTTCATGTGAATATTTCTACTTTGTTGTTTGTACAGTATATTTGTTGTTCTGTCTAGATGTGTTGATAAACAAATGTGATACTATATGTAATGATGAATATAAATTTTAAAAGATCAGCCTTGATTGAAAATGAGTATGAACACCTGATTTGTGTGTTATAACTGTCTTCCTCACTACATATTGATCAATATCACTCACTTGGTACACCATCGTTTGCTCGTCCTCTGTAAGAATGCTTATCAGATGGGCATCGTAGTTTTGGCATTCTTGTTCAGCATCTTCCCAAGTCTTTTTCTCTTGGAACAAATGGTAACAACCAGAAACGGAATTCAAGTTAAGTTTCTTCCAGTCTTTTGGACATTGTCCTAATTAAAAAGGGAAAAATGAAAGTTAGGAGATATCTGGCAAAACCTCAATATCCGGCAAAACTAAAACCTCAAGCAAATTAACCCTTTTAATGTTAAATCAAATCAAAAATGAACTTGATACAGTTATGATTGAGTGCCTTGTCTAGTCAAATGTACAATTAAAGTAAAATGACTTTGGTTCCAAATTAATTTGCTGTGATTAATGACACATGTTTGGTATAAATTTATGGATGTGCTTATAAGTTGCAACCAATGAGGATCTGTCGTTAAAATCACACGTGATAACTCCCTGCCTCACTGATTCCATTCCTTCTTGCCAAGTTAACCGTTCCACGTGGGCAATTATGCTTGGAAACGTGTAAACAGCGGGGTCCTTTTAAACCACATATCATTATTTTTGTCATATGACTCTATACAATTAGAACATTAATTTCACCTCAAAACTCATTACGGGTTTTCTATAAGAATGGACGATCATGAGCATTGTTGAAAGTGTTCATAAAACCTATTTTTGAGCAAAGATAAACGTTCATAGCATTTGATAAACGCTGGAAATGACATCTAATTTTCGATAGGAAATATTGTATAGGAGCTATTTTCATCTTGGGCTGTAGAGTATGGGTAAACATTGATGGAGGACGAAATGCTATATTCAAAGCTATATCATTAGACAGTATTTTTCATCTCGTGTTTAGGGGATGGCTAACATTGATAGAAGGGGAAAATGTGACGCATGAAGCAGAACGGGCTCGAGATGTCGACATTTGCCTCTGAATCTAAATGCTCTTACGAATAACTATATTGCCTTTCTCTATCCCCGTACGCAGAGGCCTATCGCAATCAACCATCGTTGTGTAGTTTGTCTACCAGTGAAACAGACTTCTATCTAAAAAGACGCTTCCCGAAAATCTGTTCATTTGTAAAACGTTTGCTCCAGATGTCAATATTCTGAGTCATATTTACAAACAGTATAAATCGTAACTCCATTAACTTTAGAGAAAACAAAGCAAAGTTATACTAACCTGATTTATGTTTACATAAAAATGGGAGTGTTGAAGTGCACGGTAAATCCTTCCATTTGCCATCTTCAGACTTCAATACTACACAATCACGCCTTTGTCCATTATCATCATCAGCTTCACTCGCCCAGTTTGTGTATATTCCTCGGCTGCCATCAGTCCAGTTCCACGTTCCTGATATCCCTTTGTCTCTGTATCCAATCCACATTTTCTCATGAAAGTTGTCATGGAGATATCTATTCTCATAGGGATTTAGAATACTAAACAGATTGCTACTGATTCGCTTGCATTCTGCCTCCGCATCGTCAAATACAGTTTTCACATTCATGAACTTGTAACAGAACGTGCCAAAGTCACCTGAGGCTCCTTCCCATCCTTCACCACAGTCCAAATCTAAATGATAGAAATCTAACATTTAAATACTTGATGCACTGAGTAATGATGAAGCGGTTAAAATAGCAAAAACGGTTAAAGCGGTTGAAGCGGTGAAAACGATAAAGGTGGTTGAAGCGGTTAAAATAGCAAAAACGGTTAAAGCGGTTGAAGCGGTGAAAATGATAAAGGTGGTTGAAGCGGTTAAAATAGCAAAAACGGTTAAAGCGGTTGAAGCGGTGAAAACGATAAAGGTGGTTGAAGCGGTTAAAATAGCAAAAACGGTTAAAGCGGTTGAAGCGGTGAAAACGATAAAGGTGGTTGAAGCGGTTAAAATAGCTAACAGGTTGCAGCAGTTAAAGCGACTATAATACCTGGCTTGTGTTTTATTAGGTTTTTCTTATGCGCTGGTTCCATTTGAGTTGGTTTTGGCGCCATTAAAAACTGTTGTTTTTGTTTTTGTGGCTGAGCCGTTGCAATCTGCTGCCTTTGGTTGCCTTGAGTTACTGCTAGTTTTTGCTGTGAAAGCAAGGCATTTTGGCTGCCTGTTAATGCCTGGAATCGGTTTGATGCGATTGGAGCTGAGAAGAGAAAACATCAAAATTTTATTAATGACGTATGATAATAATGTCATGATAATAAGCACTTTATTTTAAGTTGGCACAAATGATGGCGTTTAGCTTATCAAACCCAACTTTATAAAATTGTTCAAAATTTAAATCACAACAAAATCTAGATTTCAAAAAATGTTTACTTAATTTTTAGCTGCATGTGTACAAAATGATTACTTAATAAAAAGCGTTGATTGACTGGAAATATCTTTGTAAAATAAACTAATATTTTCTGACTTCCATTGGCGGAGTTTGCGATAATTCTTGACAAGCAAGCCTGATGGCATCAATGCCATCTGAGTGCGTAAAGTTCGGAAGTGAGTACAAACCACATGGTATGATACACATGTATAGCTCTGGAAAGCCTGTGGGAGGAATAACGGCGAAGAGCATTTCTCTAACAGTATGCAACAAGGCGGTGCAGAGTTCTTGAGTATCCTAGGATGAATACAGAAGGCGCGAAAGAGCTCTGCTGTGAAACTTTAGAACGATGATTCACTTCAGAGATACCGACTATTGACCACAGCACATAGGACAGAAATGAAGTAGAAATCTGGCAACCTTGCACGTATAAACAAATTGCTTAGAGTAGCATAAAGTTATCTACGCAAAATCAGGTACCATATTGCAAGGTGCAGCCAATGAGGTCCCATTTCTACTGATCTGGCACTATTTAGACGTTAGGAACCAAAAAGAATAATTGTTCTGAAACTAGGTACATGTTTTCTCCAGAGTTGGTAAGCATGGGTCCAGAAGTCACCTACCGTTGCCTCGTGGTAGTGCGAAGCCCAAAGATTTTGCTTCCCGCGCGAGAATACTAATATGAATTCGATTGGTCAGTTTATGGTCGCGGTAGACATCACATTAAATGCTTTTCAATTGGCAAATTTTCAGGGGTATCCCCATTTCCTTCTATTGCTCCCAGCTATAGAGTGAGCGATAACAAGATGATAATCGTTATAGCTATGGCACGAGCAACCAGCCAGTAAGATTCAGTTTACGGATTAAAGTAGTGAAATGTGTTAGAATGTGTTGAAATACCCACAGACTGTGTTTGGATGCTTTCACTGTCTGTGACGCATACCTATTGTGTCACAAGCTTACCAATAAACACACCTGTAAACATAGCTAGGCTAGAGGAGTCGCTAAAGAGATGTATTTTACCCCTACTGTAATGACCATATTCAAGTCATGGTATGCTTCATAGAAGAGGGAACCAAAGCTCGAGCTACAAGTGCAAATACAAACAAGCTTGTTTTGCCAATAGAGATCAAGCAGCCCGAAGCAGTTAAAATGCATTCATTGCCAAATTTATTTTGCGCGCCGTTAGATCACAAGAAGGAAGGTTCCTTCTCTAACTTATCACCTAGCAGATTCAAGAAAAGAAGTCATCTAGTCTTGCATCTCAATTTTTCCGGGACCTGTGTCCTGCATTAGCTCGACTGTACCTACAGGCAATGGAATTATAATACAGGCATGATACCAGAAACACAGCCGATTTATTGCTTATGCACCCTGCATTAGCTCGTCCCTACCTGCAGCCAGTGGCACTCAGAGTACCGCAAACACTGCTTATTTTTTCTATGTGCGTTGCTAGTCACAAGAATCTATAGCTATTCTAAAACATGAGTGGTTACGACGGCATACTTAGTGGCCCAGATACTGCTTTTTGATTCGGTTCACTTGCAATAACCTGTGGTATCCCGAGCTCTGTACTTGGCGCTGCTGGCACTTTTGTTGGTTGCGCACCATCCTGTTGTTTACCTTGATTTGCATTTCCTTCTACTCCTGATCTAGCAATCGCATTCTCTGTAACATGACCTCCGTTACTGTATACCCTCACAACCGATTGCCTCTGGGATGCAACATGAGATCCACCATTAGCCTCCTGTGCTCTGTATGCTCCTTCGTTTCCTAAAAGGGTATTGAACATCCCTCTATCATCATTTCCATATACATTGTTCCTCATAGTCTGGCTATTTATCTTGTTTGGTCTTGCGTATGCGCTTGAGGTCGTAGATGTCATGGTTGTCGATGTCTCTGTTGGTATATGACTTTGTTTCTGCCAAATACCTGTGCCAAATGGCATATACTGTTGCCACATGTAACCATTACTCCCTTGTTTGATATTACTCCTTGAGGAAGCCACGGCATCATATTTGGGCGCTCCAGTGCTTTTACCCCTGATCACAGGGGCACCGGATAAAAACAAAGCCGATTCTATATCAGGCTGTTTTGGTGCTCCAGACACGAAAAATTGCGAAATTCCTTGCGATTTATCATTCTGAATTCCAGCATTACCTGCATCTGTTTCGCGAAACATTTGCGTCGGTTCATGCTCAATGTTTGTTTTCGCTACCTTTACCTCATTATTCATATTATCAAAAAGAGAACTCTCGATTTTCATGCGATTATCAATTACAGAACTTTTCGTCGTCGTTATAAATTGCTGTTGTGGCTTTGTTGTGTCAATTTTAGTGTTTGCACTTGAAGATGCAGTTGGTAGCAATGATTTTGTCGTAGCGGTTTCTTGTTGGCCCGGTTCTCTGGCAACATTTGTTCTCCCCACTTCTGACGGAGCTGGTGATGGAGCTGAAATGAATCAATAATGCAATTTCAATCATTTTTAACGTCAATCTAGTCTGCCACAACATGCTAAGGTAGTCCACAAGAAGTTAAATAGTTTTAAATTAGTTAGGCTACTTTCATTCAAAGATTTCTAAAGCTTGTTTATAGTTGTATATTTAAGTAGCATTCTTAAAATCAATTAACATTGATGTCTAAATTTTATATTTATAATTATAAAGCTGAATATCAAATCAACTTCAAACTTTTTAGCATCTTAATAAAAGACACCAAAATGATGACGAAAGTCGAAAAGTTGTAAAAAGTTTAAGTTTTTTATGAGGATCTTAATTATTTTAGAATTAATAGGTTTTAACAGCTTTTGAATGTATATATATTTATTCAAAGAGGAAAAATACTTTTACTATAGTGATTGAAGAATGAATAACGGTGTAACAAAACATTACAGTACTTACATGAAGCAACGATCACATTATGACAACAACAAAAACAGCAACATGATTACCACCACGACAGCAATGACAAATAACACTTTACACGAACATATAGTCCCCATTGGACAAGGGATGATGCTGGTTACTTCACAAGTAATATGTCATACCACAAAGCGACCGAATTACATGTTAGTACATATGGCTTCTAGATTTTGCTCGAAAAATTTACAGGTTGATACATTGGTAAGTTTTAAAGATGCTGTACAGAATAATTGAACTTTATACCAGAAAAAAAACAAACACATGACTTCATAAAGCTAATGAATTAGCACCACCGCACATTCTTTGGGTTCGCAAAGAAATTGAGACTTGGTTTAAAGCAACTGATTGGCTGTTTTGATTGACCAATCAGAACTCGTCTACGCCCAAGTTGATGATAAACGAATGGAAGTTAGAAGGCAAATTCGCTAAATTGGAATTAATGCAAAGACGACATTCGTATAGTTTTGCAATTTTCAGTAAAAAAACTAATTCCAACATAAAAAGAAATAAAGAAATTATCAATCAGTTATATTTAGGCTATAAAGAAACGACAGTTGATTTGGGTCAGTAAAAACATCACGAACAAATCGCTTATAATTAAATTATTTTCAACAATATCTTACCAAAAGAAAATCTTTGCATGTATCTTTCCTTCTCTGGTTGGATAGGCATCGAAAAAGCTTGCGTTGGAGCTGAATAACAAAGAGATTAAACGATTTTTGAATGTGTCGTTTGAAATGTTTTCTTTTCAAAACCAAAAATGATTAAAATACAAATTTCATCAGGAAAAGGGTGAGTCAGTTTGATAAAATTCAGATGAAAATAAAAGAGAAAAAGATTAAATACATTTTGAAATACAAAAAAAATTATGTAAGAGATATGGAACGTAACGAAAAAAGAACAAAAGGTTTAATATTTAATCATAATTGTCATCTAATTATCCTGTCATTTTAGAAATATCTTTAGCCATAATGTTTCAATAAACTTCATTTGTAGAATATTAATCTTATGTTGTAAGGAAGTTTTTCTTCATGTTTTAACATCACCGTTGGAAAGTTGTACATTATACTGAATTGTAATAAATTGTTATAGATTTATCTCGAATTAAATCAAAAATATACTTCAAGTAATTCAATAGGAATACCTTGAGTTGAGAATCCTCTTGTGTCAGCTTGAATGTTTGTTTCGGGCATTACAGAGGCAAGTTCTGAACTCACATCAGGCCTAATCCATTTCGTTTCTTGCGTTTGGCTCATCGTCAATCGGGATCCTTGTAAAGAAAGACCCAATTTATCATCGATAAAATGAATTAACAGAAAAATCTTTCCGTTTAACTCTTTTTTATCAAATTGAAAGTATCCCGAATTGCACTTAAAAAGCCCCCCCCGGCCGCAGACCTTGCAATAGAAGACACGCTCATTTCCTAGTTCCTTTCTCCTGGCACTTTCCTATGCAAAGAATCCAAAAGCTAAGTAAATGTCCATAAAATATACTGAAAAAGAAAGAGCAGGTTTGCAGTTCTTTTTGCTGATTTATAGGTGTCCTCTATTCTGTCTTTCTCTTCATTTAACAATTTTTCTATGAGGGGAACAGTTAAACTTTGATGAAAATTTACGAAGTTTGAGTTTTTTACCGATAATTTTGATAGTTTATATCGATTGCCTAAAGTAAAGATTGGCCCAGTACTGAAGCAGGAACGATAGAAAAGATCATAGAAAAGAGGCGACCATGTGCAAAGTGGAACAATATGATAAAGTATTCCAATCAAACATAACATACCAGATGCTCCTGCGGTAAGGCCAGATTGTTTATTGAACGCATTTGGAGCTGCGAAGGAGCTTTCAGGAGTCAATGCTGCAAGATTTGATTCTAAATAATTCGAGGGATTCGTTGTTTGTAAATAGTTCGATTCTTTACGGGAATTTGGTGCATCGAAGAAGTGTTGAACGTTCTCTCGCATTTTATTGAAATCGTTTCCCTCTTCAGATGAGAGTAACCGCTGTAATGACATGATTTTTGGATTGCTGTCACCACCGAGTTCAGATTCACCTGATCCTTCACCGTTGATTTCATGGCGTGCTTGGGCAGGTTCGTCTAAAACGAAGAGCATCAAATATTCATAATGCAAGTGCCTTAAATACTCCTTCCTCTAGAATTGCATGAAAATCAGAAACATATTTCAAAGTACAAAAAATTGCAATTGGCATGAATACTCCTTTCTCCAAAATTGGACGAAAAAGCAGAAACATATTTCAACGTACAGAAAAGTATGCGGTATTGTCCGACATTGCCGAGAGTATGAGCAACTATTTCACGGACTTTACAATGCACAATCCCTGCCAAAAGTCTTAAAGACTAGCCAAAATTTTCGTACTCTTTCTGAAGGTTCCCCTCCCAAATAATTTTGCTTAAGCCCAGCTACCCTTTCATCGAAATCAGTTGCAAATAGAAGGATATTATTGCCATTTTCAACAAACTTGATATCTATGTTTTATTGGGAAAGGGAGATGATGTGTAATTCGGGCAGTAGCCACAAAGCAATCAGTAAATGCATTAATTTTTTGCAAGTGTTCCAATAAATTCTGGTAGTCGGGGTTGTTGGTGAAAGTCGATTGGTCAGCCTGACTGCAAACCTTCTCGCACCGATAGAAACTTTATTATTAAAAATATGAAATTCAAAACTTGTTGAAAAGCATCTTCAGCATCGCAAAGGATGAGGGTTTGGCATCATATCAACAACAGTAAAATCTCGCTATCTCGAATACTGGCTAACACAACCACCTCGCTATCCTTAACAGATTCTTAGCTCCCTTATTCTTTAACAAGTCCTCGAATAGAAAAGGAAACCAGTTATCTCGATCAAGATTATCTCAAATTGTTGCTATCTAGAACGAGTTATCTTTCGTATCAAAACGAACCCAGATAGCTCGAAGAAAACGTTACACAAAACTTTCAGTTGTCTGTTGTTATCACAATGAAAGTACATTCCTCACCAAACCGTTTTCTATTCATCAACAGTTAGATAAAGCAACACCAGTCTATGCCTAAAATAACATTATAGACTTGTTTATTTTCAATATATTTAAATATGTTTTCACTTTCTTGTTGCGATATAATTTTAATTTAGGTTCTATTGGTTTTACTATTGCTTCATTTCAATACTATATTTTACGAGGCAATATTGCAACTTAACATATTTCAGTCTTTAAAAGCATTACCCACAAATTCTATAAAGCATAACAAAGTATTGTCCTAAAGAGTTTATATATTTTCAAACTATCAAAAACTTACAAACATTAGACAAAACTTAGATAAGACAAAACGCAGTTTTCTACATTAAAAAAAGAAATACAATTTTAGTAAAATTTTTGATTATCAATAAAAACTGCCAAGCTAAAAATGTTTATAAAACATAAAAATTATTAAATCAATTTGAGAATAAATTACTCTTCGTTTAAAGTAAATGATGTATCAAAAATTGTCACAAAATGGATTTTTGACGTCGATGAAGGAATGTTGAATTAAATAAGAACATTTTTCGATCTGTTTTAATTTTTCCTATCTCGATTCATATTCAGAAGATTTCTTCAATTTCCACATTACTAACTTCGACTTTAATTTCAATCACGTAACAGATTCCTTTTTTGAATAAAGTATTAAGTTATTTTGTTGTTTCGAAGTCGTTAAAAAGAAGTTTTTAATAATTTTGAACTTTCTTTAATTCATTTTAAGGTAGGAAAACATTTTTCTTTTGAAATTGAAGCTTTTCGTTTTTTATATTTTCTTATAAAAAGAAAAAAAAATTTTTTAAGCATGTGAATAAATCTTCATGTATTTATTCTTACATTATTGCAACTTAGAAAAAGATAATCTATCAATCATCTTGAGGTTTGAGACAGTCGTGAAAAAAACATTGTTATTGTTTTTTATAATTAATTCTTTGTTTATTTTTCTTTATTGTTCATAATTCATTTATTTGTTGCTTTATTTTGTCCTCTGATGTCAGTTAGGAAAAGTGATCGATGTTAGATATAATTTTAAATATAAATGGTGACATTTAGCTAATGGAGTTTACATTATTTAACAAGCAATGACAGATAAGCTAGTTTAATCAGTTTTTAATCTTAATTCTTTTCAATATTTAATAGAAAGATATGAATTAAAAGTTTGGTTTATTAGCTGTTTTATTAAATTGTTTCACATTTCATGGAAGACTCTGTTTCACCACCGGTTGCTCGGTTTTCAAACTCCAGGTTCTCCAAATATTAGATCGCCTGTGCTTACAACATTGCCTGCAAAAACAGAACAAACATTCGCGTTATGCTCTGCTTGCTTCTCATATCTTTTGACGTGAAAAACATAAACACAGAACTTAGAAATGTTGATAAGTTTTCATTTTTCGAAACAACTTCTCTCCGAAATTGAACTGGGATGGTCCTTGTAAACGAATTGCCACGAATTTTGAAACTGTTCAATTTTTATTTTGCAGACATAAAAGTTTGTTTTTCTCATGATGGAATCGAGGTGGAGAACGGCGCTGAAACCGAGCAACCCTGAAATGATGAAGTAATCTTCTCCAGGATTCTCAGCCTAGAATCACTCAAAAATAAAATTAAAGGCTTTTTACAGCATCAGCCAAGCCTGTTTTGAACCTTATCAACATTTCCACTCATCGAATCGAATTTAGAAACGCAGAAATCCGAATTTACAAGCAAAAAAAATCGAATTTCGAAACAATGAAATTAAGATGTAGAAAACAAAAATTCGAAGTTAGAATTGATGGAATAAACAAAAAACCAATATAGAATACGAATTCGATTCGATGAAATTACAGAAGACTGGAGCAAAATTACGAATTTGACATAGGAATATAATGTAGATGAAATAAACAAATTAAAGTTAAAAATTCGTTAACATGAATAGTAATTGCCTTAATGAGACATATGCTCAGCTGATTGCAAAAAACCATAAAATCATAAACTTATCTTGAATGCTTAAGTTTGGGTCGCTTTAGACAGAAAAATCGTCATTAATGGAAAACTGATTTAACGGAAAAAGAACAGACATGTTTTCGCGCTTTCTTTAAAAACGTCTTAATGAAGAAATTTCAAAACTTTAAAATTTGATTGAATTAAACTCACCTCCAGATCCTTCCTGAAAACTCTTTTTGGATCCAGGATAAGATCCAGAACCTTCTGCTTCTGTTTGTTGTTTGTTATTTTTCTTATTGAAGAAGGCGCTTAGCATTTTCGTTCCTAAAACAGATTTCATTTCATTTAAATTCATTCATATTTACCAACTAATCCCCATCAGCATAAATAAAAAATACTTGAAATATATAAAACTTTTACAATATAACTTAGATAGAAGATAGTGCTAGATAGGGTGTAATACAATACAATACAATAGTCTCAAGATAGTGCTGTTTTTTCTAGAGGGCGTGCATCTGGAATAATTGCTAGTGTCGCAATACTCTTTCAGTTTTCTTTTGAACTCGTATATTGTGTGGCTATTCCGAATTCGAAAAGGTAACCCATTCCACAATTTAGCCACAGAATAGTAAAACTTTGGATATTCTAGGTTGTGCTTTAGGTATCAATATAATGACAATTTCCTGTTGAATATACAGATATCTGAGATCGCAAAACGATTTTTTTGTGGAGGATGTCAGAGCAAATTCTATTGGATATCTTAGCAGTCATAACAGCCACCGTGGGACAGAAAATGAAACTGTTAAGCATTGTCTTCCGCACTGCACTTCATCTTCCTTTCACAAAAGTATCGGACAACTTTGCTCATAATGACCACCAAAAACAACCCTCGGGTGAAGATGCCGAGTTTTATCAAGTAACATACAATTAAGGTAACCTCAGTTCATATTTTTCGTGGAAAGTGGAAAGTTGAAAGAGGAAAAATATTTCCCTGGAGGACTATTGAAATAAAAACCAAATTATCAGTTGAAGCAGGAACTTACTTAATGCAGGTTGTTCTTCTCTCTGGCCTTCAAAATTTTCATGAATTGGTTCGGTATTGTCCGGCAATGGCTGTTGCATGGCGGAATTCTCCTTCGGTGGGCCTAGCTCAACCTCCATAGGTGGAAATGGATCTGGTGCATTCATTGCGTCCAATTCTGCTCCAGGGCCACTTTCAAATTCCGATTTAGCATTTGCATTCTCTGTCATTGCTGCCTGCTTCTGCGGGGCAGCAGCTACTGTGGAAACTGCAGGGACTGCTGGTGCAACAACCGCGTTAACTTTGGCCTCGGCTTTCTTTGGGATTGGATTCACTTTACTTCTTGTAGATGCTTGAACGTAAAATGAAATCAAATCTAAAACACTATTTTGCAGAAAGGTCGGTAACAAGATTATCATGATTAGAACGATGTATATCTGCATGAAATAACTTTGAAAAGGCACAATATTATTTCAAATGACTGTTTACCATGAGATGACAAAACAATAATTTATCGATGCTAAAATGTTGTTTGTGAGTATCATACGGTACGCTAATTTGACATGCTACATGTCATTAGCTTCAGGAAGTGCAATAATACGAGCTATTATAAAAAATAACAGAAGCTTGCGATTTTAAGCGAGTCTTTACCTGCTACATATTTATGTGATCCAGGCATGACTTTCATCAAATAAACTGGATATGAAACTGACTGGCGCGTGGATGAAACTGAATGTGGGTCAATGATTGGTTCCATTGATGCACCAGCCGGCATGTTCCTCAAATATTCAAAAGGATCCACTGGCTTCTGGAACTGCAGGTAAGAAAAAAATTCAATTATCAAATATAGTAGATTCGATGCTTTCGATTGAAAATATGATTTTAAACAACCAATAAGGTAAGAAACAAGACTGAAATACAATGATACGTTTCATTACAACTTTTGATGTCATTTCGCGAAGACGATTCAAATGTAAGCTTAATAGGAAGTTATAATTCATTTTTGGGTTCACAGAAAAAAAACCAAACTATGCAGAATAGAGGGCCTTCCACCTGCATTTAACTAAAAAACAAAATGTTGAAAATATGAAATGGCATTGTTGAAGATGCAATCTAATTCCCAAACAAACCTTCTTCTTTTTCCTTGCAATTCTCATTCTTTTAGCTGCATCGCTTTCAAACAGTGGCCTTCCTGTCTCTGCATAGTATTCCTGTAAAGATGGTTTCTTTCCTGGTAGTGCGAATCGTTGCGTCACAGACTCGTATGAATCTGCCGCTGGTAAGCCGGATTCCTTTGCAAGGCCGTCTTTTTCTGTAATTTGCTCACCAACAAGAAGGTACTTGGGTATTTGGAAACGCTTGATGTTGTTTTGTGTGACCAATTTGGCTATTTGTATGTTTTGTCTGAGTTTGTTAAATGGCGACATCACACCAGGGGGATGGGGAATGTTCGACCTTGTGACTAAGTCAGTGTCCTGTGTTGTTACGCGAGGATATTCACCCGCGAGGGTAAGCGCAGCTTCTTCATAGTTTGCGAGGGCAGAAGCGATCTTTCTGAGGTCAATACGCGGGTATGCTGAGACATGTGGTGCAACTGGAGCTGGCTTGCTTGGAATTTCAGACTTCTTTGTAATTTCTGGTTTTTTCTTCAAATTTACTTGCTTGTCAGCGACTTTTGGAACTTTTGACTTTTTATCTAAAACCAATGAAAGAAGTTTTAGACTGCATAAAATAATTTTCTTTTCCCTTTGCAGAAAAATTGCAAAGGAAATGATTTACTAATCAAACTATTCCAAAATTTGGTAAGAAAATTTTTGCTCAATGTATAAATTGTTGGTGAATAATAGCAGCCTTTTTGATTAAACATGTACGGTTATAAAGAGGATTAAAAAATTTAATTTAAAGCTACAATTCATAATTTCGTCTCTACCAACTTTTATGCCATGAGGAATGCTTCGTATAAATAACAAACTATTTAAAAGCGTTACGCCATTACCTGTATCGTCCCGTGCAATTGCGTCTCCTGAACCGGATCCTGATCCCGAGGCAGATGCATCATCATCATCATCTTGATCATCATTGACATTCTCAACATCCATTGCTTTCAATGGACTAACTGGCCTCTGAGGAATGTTACTTTTCTTTACTATCGCAGATGACAACGTCAACTTTTGTTTTAATGCATTTCTCATTACTGGCACAACAGATTTCTTTGTGTTGTTAACAATTGCTTTCGTCACAGCAGCCTCCTGTCCGACACCACTTACTATGTTTTGTGCGGCAGCAAGTTGCCTTACGACGGCAGCCTCGCTTCCACTTCCAAATGAATCTCCAGATCCTGATCCTGACTCAGAGCCGGATCCAAGTTCCGGCAAATACATAGTGTTGGCTTGTGTTGATTTCTTCTCTGGTCTTTGCATAGTCAAATCTAAGATAAAAGAATAACGTTTTGTGAGCTAAAATAGAAACACCTGAAATGCGGATAGAAGCAACTTACATGTGGATGTAAAGAAGAATGATTCGATTTTCTTACTCTCAATACATGTTCTTTAAAGAGGTGCTGAGGAAACTCGAGGCAAGCAGGCTTGTGATTAGGGATATAAGGAAAAGGCAATTAGAATTCTTGGTGCATATATTAGGAAAGGCAACATTGAGAGCTTATATATTACTGGATTTGTTGATAGAAAAACAACTGGGGCAGGCAACGTTTATAAAATTCTTAGACATTGTTTAAGTGGAAGAATGGATAGGATTTGAGACCTTTGCAAAATTGCTTCTAAGAGCCTGAGAAAGACTAGAATGGGAGACCATGATTAACTACGACCTTGCAGGGCATGGTATCAGGCGAGAGAAACACAAGATTAGATATGGAATTACACAGGAGACTGTTCTAGGTCCCTGGTAAATTAGTAATATGAATTAGCCATATCTGAATCGGCAAACGTTGTTGTTCCTCTCAATCATGTGATATTCATCTCGGTGCATAATCAATTAACCCAATTAGTCAATTTTGTAGCGCTGTACTATTGTATTTTAATAAACATAAAGTATTAAAAATTCAATAAAAATGGTTTGAATAACAAGGTTAGTATATATATATATGGCTCTAATATCTAATTTGTTGATTTGAGAATCCAATTTTGTAATTGTGAATTTAACACTGTTCAATTCCCCTTCTCAATTGTTTGCACTTTCATAAAAGAAAAACATCTTATATTCAACACAGCATCGTTTATAAAAATTCTTATCTATTTGATAACCTGGTTAGGATATCTTACGTAAATCATTCTTTCTTTCTGCGTTAATGGAGCTTTGTGGCTTGCCTTCATAAGATTTTAACGATTCACACAGACTATAGACTACTTTCATAAATATAGATGGTGTCCCAGGTCAAAAATCATCGTTTAAGGATCTAAATTGAGAGAGAAACAATAATATTCTCATTTTGCAATGAATAAATTCGCAAACAATCCAAAATTTGACGTCATCGAACAGATAGTTTGCATTTCGGCTAGCCTCAACTATTGTAATGAAATAATAATATGGAGACATCTTTTTGGAAAATCTCCCAACTGCCACTATAAGGACAACCTGTATTGTTTCAGCTTAATGTTTTTAATGCAGGAGATAAGAGGAGAATCCTCAAAATATTTGTTGGCCTAATCTGTCACAGTTAACATTAACTTTTGTAAAACAAGATGGCGGCATTGGCATGTTTATGGCAAGGAACCCGCAATGTGTTTGTTAAGTTTAAAATAGCTCAATCTCCGATAAAAACATTGAAAATAGGTTTGAAACCATGCGGCAGCAAAAACGCCTGAATTGTCATCAAATTGCAAAAAAGTGAGCACGAAAGACGGTTTTTCCTAAATTAGAAGCACATAGCCTGTGCAAATTTGAGAGTCGATGTGAGGTTATACAACTATCCTTCTTGTTTATGAATATTCAATGCATAAAGATATGATAGTTCTGAAAAATAACGCTAAGAAAATCTGCAGCAGAGAGTTATCTACCTAGAAGACTCGAAACAAGCAAGCAAATCTAAGATTTACCAATTGTATTATCTCTGCAAGACAAACGAAGCAATTACTGTATATATTAAGTTATTTTTCGTATTGAAATAGGCCGCAAAAACTTTTTACTAAAGAAAACTTTTCCGCATAGTTCTAGGATGCCAATCGTTTGTAACGACATATCATTGCCTTGCCTGGCCTTGGTAACGCTTTGTTATGAAATCGAGGCCACCCATTGATGGCTACTGCCACACACACACACACACACACACACAATAATGGCTGATTGGAGAGCAAATGCCTCAGCCAAGAGCCCACCCAACATCACAGCCCACCACACCCACAGACAATCATATACCATCCGCTCCCAAAATACAAAAAAAAATATTAAAATAGATATGAGACTTTGTAGGTAAAGGACAATAGAAATGGAAAATTGTAAACTATAGCTGAATTGTGATTTGAAAATATTCATTCAAATACTAGCCAATGGGTATTGAAATAGCTAGGTCATTGAGCGAGAGATCTGTATAAATAAAGCGCATTGTGATCAAACATTCTCATATTTCGTGCGAAAAGCCATTTTTCAATGCAGAATTTCTAAAAATATTGCATTAAGTTTAGCATCGCTGGACAAATGTTGCTAGGTTACTAGACACTTCTCTGGATATGTGTCATAATGAAAGAGCCTGGGAAATAGTGTTTTGATTGTCATGGCTACAGTGGCATGGTTACTTTTGATATTGAATTTGCAATGAGGCAATGTTAGTTTAATCGATGGCTTTTATAAAACGTATGTGACATTCCTTGCACCCATGGCACAGCCCTCTACTCTCGCTTATTACAGTCTATTCTAATCTATATTGCTTAAGTTCTTACCTTCCTAGATGTCATAGGTCTTAAGCCCTAACCATTTTAACTTCTTTGGTATAACGATTAAAGATAGACCTTTGTCCGCTGCTCAGAGTTCTCCCTCTCCCCCTTTGAAAACATAGCATTTACCTTTACGTCTTGCAGCGCATTGTCAAGCGATTTAATGATAAAATAAAATTCTCACTTAGTTTTCAATATGAAAAATATTTTAAAAATTTTGCGCAGCATACATTGAGTATCAAGGTATGCAAGCTACTAAAGCAGTAAAAGGAAATATTAAAAGACAACAATATTACCGTCAGAGGAACTGCCAGATCCTGAGGAATCTCCACTGCCAGACCCAGATCCTTCTTCAGTATTTTTGAGTACAACTGGGGCAGCTTGGGCACCTTGGGCACCTTGGCTGGCTTGGGCACCTTGAGCAGAGAACTGTGCAGTAGCAGCAGCAGTGCCTGAAAAGCCTTGGGGAGCTGTGGCAATTTGCTGTTTCGATTCAGGAGCCACTGTTTATAGAATGATAACAAGAATTATAAACTCCAAAGTTTTAGAAGAAAATATTATCGAAATATTACTGTAGAAGAACATTTTTAACCTTAACTTCAGAGACAAGAGATTATTGTCAATCCCGATAATTTGTTGAAAGAGGCGAAAAGGAAACCTTGATATCATGCTAATGTTAAAGTACATTGAAATACTATTAGAAGGAAGTGCCTAAAAAGTGCAAACGGCCATGACGTCATTATTCAGTGTCACCAAAAGCACCTAAGACATAGTTTAGATTGCTTATAAGAAACTTTGAAAACGAAATGAACTTTGTATCAATTTATTAATTAACCCTACCGCAAAATTTGCACGACCTTCTGCATTGAATTGACATTTGCGCTGGGTATTTTGTGCAATAATCATTCTTTGCAAAATCGGCGCATGTGTCATACTGATCATTGCAAGGTTCACCTGAAATGAAAAATGTATGCACATTGTTGAGAAAACAAATTATTGGCATTAACTGATATCAAAGCGAACAGCGAATCAATGTATTAACATTAGAAACGAAGACGTAAATTTGTGTACACAATGTAATAAGAAATGCAAGCACACGTAGCATTATGATCAGGGAAAGAGGGGAGACTTGAGGGGGCTGATACCCCTTGTCTGTTCTCAAAATCTAAAGATCTTTCTAAAGATTTGTGGACTTATCAGACATTTTTATCAGGGCATCTGTTGTCTCACAAAGTTGAAAATTCTTCATCATTTTTAAGGTTTTGAACTGCCGAGTACTCCATTCGATACTAATCAAAACTTCAAAAATTAGACAATTTTCCCAAAGGATGGTGTGTCAGCTTCTTGAATAAGATGAAAAGAGAGTGTGATTTTAAGATTTTGTGATTTTGTGATTTTAAGCCTTCGTTACATCTGCTGCCTAGCTGTGAAATTCGAACATAATAATCAAGAAGAAGGCATCACAGATACAAGGATAGATACAAGATAGATACAAGGAAGAACGCAAAGCGAAAGGAATGCGAAGCAAATACGCCAAGATATTTTGTTGGTTATATTTGCCCCAGCATTATGGGCTTCTTCAGAGTATTGCGAATATTTAGAATAAACTACCTGGAATGGCAGCAGGGAGCGATGCTGCTGCTGCAGCTGGTTGAGACATAACAGCAGGGGCTGCTAATGCAGCTGCAGGTGCTGCCTGTGCATAGGCGGCATTTTGACCTCCTTGCATTCCACCAAATTGAGACATTGTTTGAAATGCAGCCTGTTGCTGCTGTTGCATCATAAATGGCAGCTGGAGGAAATCTTTCTTTGCACTTTCACCTTGTTTTGCCGCTTCTGGCTTGACTGTTTCGTTTTTGCTGCCTGCCTCAGTCTTGGCAACTTCTGATTTTTTGGGTGAATCCGCATGCGGGATCTCGGATTTCTTTGCAATAATCTCTTCGGGTTTCTTGAAGAGGGATTCAACAGTTTCCCCTATAAAAAAAATCATCTCCTTGTGAAAAACATGAATTATATTGTTGGCAGAAGTACAAAATTATAGCTTTATGCCAGAAAGAACTTTGGACGTGAATTAATTAGGGCAAGGTAACTAGACCATATATGCGACTGGATACCGAAAGGCCAGCAAGGAAAAGTTTGAAGAATATCTTAGAAAAGTGAAATAGGCAATAGGAAAGACCAGGAACGACCATGGATGCAAACCATACAGACCAGCAACAAATCAAACTAGATCTCTATAAAGCATTGTAGCGCACAGTACAGTTTAAAGTCGGAAGTTATGGATAGATAGCGATAGATGGGCAGCTGTCAGTTTATACCAGCTTGAGATGAAAGGTCAAAATCATGTGGCGGTTAAATGACCGTGTTTTCTACCCAAAGCATAGAAGGATTGGTCTTGATGACCTAGAAATGGTTCAAGGTATACAACTCTTACCATATTCTGCGTGATGGGGCACAACAGATCCAATGTTCATGTTCGGGGACATTTTTCTCATTTGGAGAGGGAATGACCCTTTGCTTTGAACTGCTGCCGAACCAGTCTTTACTGGGATTGGAATTGATGATTTCTTGTCTTGATGTAGATAGACAGTCACTCCAGGTTGGCTGGCCCAGTCGTTCTGCTTTTGAACCGGTCGTCCAGGAATGAAGTTTTTAGCTAAAAAAACCAACGATACAGCTATTGTCATCATCATTATATTTATAGACATTGAACAATCTAGCTGGAAGGGAGTTTGGTACAAACGGGAAACAACATATCTTTGATCGTAAAAAAATTGACTTATTGGTTTCGCTATTTGAAAAAATCGACGAAGTAAGATATGATATACAGCGAAGCGAGATGTAAGCACGAGCCAGAAAGGTACGTGAGTAACTGGGAAAATTTAGAGTTTCGACACAAAAACATGTAAAATTTTGTGACTTTTACAAAAATGGTTTATTTCTTTGACAGAAAAAGACTTTTCGTGCTGAAAAACTTCAAAACTGCACATTTTGAAATTAAAATCAGAGAAAAAGGTTAGCAAACTGGAAAGCAACTTTTCGTTCGACACTCCACAGAACAGAGTCGGATGGAAGCCAAAAAAATAAACAATACGTTGCGGATCCCGGAACATATGAAAAGTGATTATAGAAGTTGAAAATTGCTTGTTATTTCCGTTGGCTTGCAACATCGTTGCATAATTTCCATCGATCTTAAAATGATGCTAAATTTTCGAATTAGCTTGTGATAACAGAAAAATCTGCTTGGAACTTAATAACATCAAGAAGGAACGAGAACGATACAACCAAAGATTACATCTATTTGAAGAAATTAAAGAATCAATTGCTAGAGAAAGTGTAGAAAGAAAACTGGGCAAGTAAAAAGAAAAGAAATTAAAATGATAATTTGCTCTGTCAGGCTTTTTCTGGGCAGCTAATCGAGTTTTGATTGTTACATTTGCAAACTTTCTGAATTTTTTTACGGAAATTCCAGTCTAATGGCCAATTTTAACTTGTGTGGAAAGACTTCATTAGTATTATAAACTGTCTCATTCTTCTCTTTCAGCAAGATGGCAAATTGGACGACTCGTGCTAGACAGGTGTGATTCTTTCATCTCTCAACATTTTTGCTAGTTCAGCTAATTCCTTTTAACATGTCATCTTATTGAAAGAGTGCTGTGAGACAGTTCGTCATTACAGTAATTATAAAGCATAATCTTTCTATTTGACTGTGTGGCTGTCTCTAAAGGTTAATGGAGTTTTCAACTACAGTTTCGCTCCGAACAATTTCAAATGTTGAAGAAATCAGTTAAGTTATCGTGGTAGGTCTGGTGCAAGTGAAATTAAACGTCTATTACTGCATTGCCGAGGACTTTGCATATGATTTTGACATCTAATAAGATGGACTTATTTATTGTCTAGTATAGAAATCTTTGTCCTGTATGACAAATGTAACTCTAAAACTTGCAAAAGAAATTAGTTTGTGTCAAAAGTATGGAAGCTGTTAAAGTAATCGCTGTCTAACAGTAAAGAAGGTAATTTCATTTGATGAGCATTTTGTCAAGTAAAAGAATAAGTAAACAAAGGAACTAAAAGAATTAATATATTTGTGTTAAGAACAAACGAATGAGTGGTTAGTAGACCTTTACGAAGACTTTTGGTTTGTCTTCATAAAAAGGCTTTAGAGTGATATTTTAGTGACAAAATTCAGGAAACAATGAATGCAGACAAAGTAAAGTCATGTAATAGGTTGAAGACAAAGAATTAGTATATAAAACATAGAAATATATATCCAATTTGCATTGTTAAGAACTAAAACAATTTAAGGTGAAAGTAAACTTCTGGGTGGTAGTTGTGGGAATAGCTCTTATAATTCTTAGGATTAATTATCATAAATAAAATAATGTAAAAGAATTTAAAGTAAAAGAATAATTACGAAAAGTAAATTACATAATTGAGTATGTTCTGTTCGTTGAGGTTAAGTTCAAAAGCCAAAAGATTGTTAGCATTTTTAGTGAAGATTATTTATGAAATCTTAGATTTTTTCAATATTTTAGAAGTCCATGGGGAATTGTTTGAAATACTACAGGGATTTAGCATTGGCTATGGATTTAGCAAATTAACATATTGTCGAAATATCATTAGCATAAACAATACAATGATGTTTATTTTAAATTTAATAGACTTTTAATGATTAATCCAATAAGAAATTGTGGGAAAACATCAAATCAAACTTTGAAAGAGAGATTATAAGTTAAAGTGTATTAATTCAGCGTGTTTCTAGTTTAGCTCCGATCGCTTTAAATCCTTATCTCTGTTTAATTTGCAGTCAAAAACTCCGTATCATAATAAATTACAAACATTATGAAATATATAATCTATTGTAAAATAAACTTTTTGGAATAAGTATCAATAAGATGATTAAGAAAATCTGCAATATTGGTTTACAATAATTTAAGCATTAACATTTTATATAATTAGTTGGAAATATCCAATGTGGTTTTTCTAAATATGAAACATTTTTGTGCAGAAACAAGAGCATTTCGTCGGAGCTTACAAAAGACTTAAATCCTAAAGAAAATAAGTGCAAATTTAAACTAGAATTTCAAAGAAAAATTAGCTCTTGAGGGTTAAGAAAATGATAACAAATTTATTTCAAAAGCCACAAGTTTCAAAACGACATGAATGCGAGAATTTTCAACCGTCGTGGCCATGTTTCTAGGCCCTCGTTTTGGTTGAAGTATTGCGATCCCGCGAAATTAAATACTGTTTCTTTACATTATTCATTCCAGGGTTGCCAAAGACAAGAAATGAAGCGTTGAAACTAAATTATAATTAATTTGCGATTCCATCTCTTCATTTTCATTTTCAAACCTCTTATCCTCATTCTTGATAAACTTTATAGGATCGTACTGTTTTTGCCAAAGACTCTACTGTCCTTTCCAAAGTATTACACTGGCATAAAATCATTTTAAAATCTTTCAAAATGGTTTACAAAACTTAAAACCAGTGTCACATCTATGCGAGAGCAAGAATAGAGCCGTGGATAAACGCTGTTCATTTTGATAATGTTAAACAATGGACTGCTGTATCCATGCGTACATTTGGCAATAAAAGGCTGACAATTATAAACAAGCCCCAAATGGCCTCGGAATAGGCCCTGAGATTTTTGCAGGGATCCAAATAGGTTCTGGATATGAATTTTCTTACGAAGATATGCTGTTTATCAAACCTAGCTTTGCATATAGATGACATTATTCTGCAAAAAGGAAAAAGAAATCAAACCTTGCAATTCATGTTGCTTTTTCATCTCTTCGGCATTTTGAAGCATCTGCATAAAGCTTGCATCCGGATTGGCATTCAATGGACTTTGTTGCTCCGGTAATTGCATAAGATTCTGAGTCACATCCGGAGTCACAGCAGCATTAACCGCACTCGGTATCTGCATTAAATTTGAATTTTCATCCGGTCTAGGAATATTATCCCTGGCCACTGGATTCTGATTCAATACATTCAACATCATATTTTGTTGATCAAGTCCATTTGGCCCAGGTTCTGGCCCGGATTCTCGTTTACTCGGTCCATTTACAGGGAAAAGATGTTGATTTTTATTTTTGAAGCCGGTTAATAAGGCCTCCAGTTCCTCACCCGGATCTAGGGCTCGGTCCGGCCTGTGCTCTTCTTTAGGTTCAACATTAGGCTCCGTTGATTTAAAGATCTCAGCTAACAGGGGGTCAGCTGAAGCGTCATCGCGTTTCCGTATACGCCGTTTTCCTGATGAAAATAATTCAAAAGTTATAATAGATTGACACAATCATGAAAGAACAAATCATATAATACCCCCTGTAAGTTTTATCCTCGCTCCTTAGCAAGTGCATGCTTTCAACGTTTAACAAAAATTTATTTACGATTGATCTTACTGCATTGTATCCCCCTTCTGTCACCACAAAGATATTACGATAGAGCTTTTTATCGGCTTTGGTGCTTGATATATGGTAATCCATACATTATCATTGACTCTTTCATTTAAATTATTCCAGCCACAGTGACATTATTTGGCAAGGAAGAAGGCTTTTCAGGCGATGTATTTACAAATTAAAAGTACCAACCTAAGATGCCTGATAAAACTATTAGAATAAATGTGTTATGCGATTTCCTTGTTTGCTGTCTTACAGCTAAGATTGTATCTTAGCGCCATCAAATCTAACGCCTTTTGCCTATTATACTAGCAACTGATATCATGTTTATAAAGATTATTCAAGCGTTACAGCTGTTTGCTGCAGTACTTTCTCGTTGCCTAATCGTTGCCTCAATTCTATGGAGGATGGATTGTTATCAATCTAAGAACTTCAGCGCACTTCATACTCCAAGGTCTCGCTTTGAGCTCACGAAAAAGGAAATTTTGTTTCAGTGCTGCTTAAAGTCGGAACGACTTCCCAAGAAACATTAGAGGAATTAACTCTTAAATTATTTAAGCCACACCTAGGGATATGAAAACCACAAGGGCAAACCCTTGGATAATGACCAATTACTTATTTTCTATATAGGTGATTAGATTATGTTATGCAATTCGATCGAATCTCATGGCTTATATTTGTACCACATTCTGTAAAGAATACCGTCTGCAAATATTGATAAATAAAATAAATGAAATGAATCTTAGTCTCTGCGTCCTTAGCTCTGTTTAACAATATGTACTAGGTTTATCCTAAAAGTTTTGTCTTGATAAAGTGTTTATTTAGGGGTGGTCAAGTCCCAGATATTTTTTGGCCTACCATATGCAGGTTGGCACAAGCATGCAAACCTAATATATAATCAATGATTTTGATTCAATGAATGACGCTTTCAAGTGAGCCACGTTTATGAGACAAACCTCTGCAAAAATGTTGCAGTAGGTAAACAAAAGTCCATTTTTTTGGACAAGAACTCAAAGAAAACATCAGGACGTCTCGCCAAGGGACGCTCCTCTTGCCACTCAACGTCGTCAACATAAGCGTAGCCTTAGTTTTTATGGCAGGGCATGAGAATAGGAGACCAACATGATAGAAACATAGTAGAAGCCTGTTTTCGGGATAACGCTACCACAGCTGTTGAGAAGAAAGATCAACAATTTTGTCAAAGATAGGCCTATTGATGCTTCCAGAGAGAACGATCCCTCTTTATTGTGCAAAATGCTAGGTAGTATTTGTCCAAAACTTTGGCCTAAATTCTTACACTTCGGATAGGGCGCAACGTACACACAGGTTGCTTCCACTTTACTTCAAGCAAACGGCTTATCATTAAAAATTTCTTCATGAATATGTGACTAGATGTATTTAATTGGCGGGCATACTTGGACAAAACGTAACGATTGATCGGAAATTAAACAAGCAAGGATTAACAAAAAAGCAAAAGAGAAAGTAATGTAAAAGGGACATACCTCTTGCAAATAATGAAATTTGTAGTAGGAGAAGAAGTATAAATGTTTTCTTCCAAAACATGCTAACTAATCATCTAAAAAGGAGGAAAAACTTTAATAGAATAACTTGAAACTAGCACTATGATAGCAAACACTAACTTTAATTTTGATGGTAACGTATGCAGGTACGATCTCTTGCATTTTGCAAAGTTGCACGAAGAAGCAGAAAGAGAGATTAGTAAACATCAATGCCAGATGCTTTTCCAAACCTTGGATAATGACTGAAAACTATAGAGTGTAGGCCTAAAAATTGCTTTTCGGTATGCCAAGCGCTGGTTTTGCTTTTTTGTGCAAGTTTGATATCTTGAAGAACAAAAAACTTAGCTAGTTTTCTCCTACTTAGTGCTAAAACGGAGAATTTCATTAATGGATTGCTTGGATATGAAATCAGTGTTTATTTTTGATGCAATGTTAATGAATTGGAAACATAACGAACGATTCAGTATATAGAAATATTGGTTGCGTTTTGATCCAAACATTACCTTCAGACAAACAAAGTTTATAAAGAACCAATGAAGAAATCAAGCAGTCGATGTTTATAGGTTTATCCCTGCCTCGCTGATTCATTGACTTACTCGCAAGCTACGTAACTTTTGGAAAATTTTGGAAAATGTAAAAACTACCTTTTCTTGCCTATGTATATGTAAAAAAATAGCAAGGGTTAGTGCAAAAAGGTATTTGTTTAGCAAATAGATATCAATTTTGTGTGCTCCAGTGTCAATCCTCTAATCCCAGTTCTATTTTTCCAAAAAGGACAGCTTGGACATAGCCAGAAATCAAACTGCAGTTACAGTAGTCTAACTTTGGTTTAGTGCTCTCTTTGTTACCGAATACTATAATTGTGAATGCTCGAACTGAGGCGGCAAGAACAGAAACGAATACTTTGACACCTTTGCAAAAGATGTAAAAACCATACCAAGCGGAATTCCGTTAACGAGATTGCAATTCTCCTTTTTATCCTTACTTAAGAACTGACATTCTCCTTTTGTATCTTTACGTAAGAGTCTTTTGCAAGAAGGATAAAGGTCGCTAGTCATGGCCTCTCAGATCAATTGCCCTGCACATACGGCCCGGTTGATAGAAACCTTTGCGGAATACAAACACCAACAAACCTGCTTTTTCAGCAAAGACAAAATCCTCTAGGGAAGTATCCAGCATCAATCCATGTAATTTCTACTGCAGATAAAAATTATCCGTTTTGTTAATTTTTGCTCTGGTGTTATCGGTATTTTGCCATAACGAAGGCTCGACGATAATTATTTCTATTGAAAAGCCAAGGCATTCAGGTCAGGCCCGTAATGGGGATCTGGGATAGCCAAGCCTATGACTACATAAGATCTGCATTTGATTAGGTCATCCACTTCAATTCATGTTCACCCATGTATGAGTGAGCACTATTGATCAGTCTATACTGTTTTCAGCCCATTGATTGCTTTTCTAAGGAGGCAGTCAAAACCAGCGATCAAACGCTGAATCGAACTACCCGCAACAAGAAACAATGTTTGATAAAGGCTCCTCCCTCTGATAACCCAGCCTAAAGTCTGGTTAATTGCAAGATCAAAGCAAATCAAAGATTTCCTCATCATCCTAATCTATTCTACAAATCTAAATGGTGCTAATGTCGGCCCAAGCCAGCCATCAAAGATTCGCGATAGAAAAAGAAAGGGTTTCCTTGGATGGATGAATCGGCGATTTTTACGACAAGCATACAGGCTTTGATTGCAAAGAGCTCAATAATACCTGAGTCGCAGCGAGAAATGCCCGAGATAGGGCGTGGGGTCCAGTATTTTTCCAGCCCGTCGTTACTGGGGCAAAAGAGTCCATTTCTAATGCAAACTGGAAATGCCTGTAACGAAGTAAAAAACAATTCAACGAAAATAACATTTTTACCCAAAAAACGTCTTAGTTGAATTTGCATTAGCCATGTCTCTTATGCGCTTTTAATGGGAATCCCTTCCACAGAATCCTTTCAACAGATTACCCAAAAAACACCAGAGTACTTCAGGCACGCTGGAGCTTGGGGGGGGGACTTGGGGGCTGTAGCCCCCGCACTTTTTTGCCGCTATGTTATGGTGAAGGCATATGTTTCTAATCGCACTACACAAAGGGATGTGACATATGCCTATTGCACTTGTATTCAACATAAAGGCTTCTTGCCATTACCCCAGTCACAAAGCATGTCTCTAAGGAGCCCCAGCATGAACTTGAGTGACCACGCCCTAATAGGCCACGCCCAATCTTCAAAGCCCACTCACTCGAAAACATGCTCCGGCGTCCCTGTACTTTACAGCTTCTCAGAAACGTAAAAAGTTTAGTATTGAGTTTCTTCAACCCATATAGGATGTAATTACCGCTTGTTTCGAAATACCCTTCAAATTATAACGCCATAGAGAAACAGTTGAAGTCAGAGTTTCATTGCTTAGCAACAGAAACAAGGCCCATGTCAACTGTTAGTCTTCACGGAGCTGCGATACTTTAAAACACCAGAAGCAGCATGGGTAGAAATAGTTGCTTTTTTGTTGAAACTCCTAAGAACGTTCAGTACCAGAACCTGAGATTGTTTTGAAAGTTTGAGCACTTCTACCATTCTAAACGGAAATAATTTGACAGTGATATTATAAAATTAAGGCAAGTCTAATGCGACAGCTTGTGATATTATCAGAACTGCTATGACGATTTGAATCGCCGGGCCTTTATATCTTATCCCTATGTTTAATCACTGATTGCGTAAAAATTAATTATTTTCCCAACGATATATCAATATAAATGAATTAATTTGCAGCTGAGGCATGGGATAACAGTAAATGAGTGAATGACAGCGAGTCAGGAGAGGCATTTGGCTGTCAGTTGCGAACAAAAAACAAGCATATCTAAAAATCTAAAAATGTCTCAAGCCATCTTCAGATAAGTTATGTTAGAGAAATAAGCGATAAATCATACAAAAAGTATTTCAACAAATACTTTTGATGGAAATTCTCGGCATATTAAGGCCTGAGGGTTATATAATGAAACAACACTATGTTGATCCTTGGAAGGTCAAAATCAAAATGAGAGACGAAATTCAATTGGATGAAGGTTGAAAGATTTTCTTTCTCCTTGAGAAGACCAGGTAGGGTACGCGAATGACTTTCCTATTCAGGCACCTCTGTTCAGGACGGCCCCTCTTCTCAGGACAGCTCCACTTCCTTTTTAGGACCATGCCCTTTCCAGGACGGCAAAATATCCTTTGGCTTCTCTCTAGTTCTTTCATTTCGCATTACACGTTAAGATGTGTCACGGTTCACATCACATCTCGCGTCGGAATTCAATTAACCATTTCATTCAAGGACTTACAGGGCCAAGCCTTTTCTCAAACATTCTGGCAGAAGATTTGGTCCCTTTTCCCCTACCTCTACCCTCATTGCTCCTTTAATCAACTGGAGAAGATAGTGGCAACTGGGCACGGACGTTTCGGAAAATGGGACAACTACCTGCTTTGCTCCAGTCCCTCGGTTGCCTTGAGCACAATTAACCAGCCAATCTTCGATCAGTAGCAAAATTGTACGGTCCCACGAACAATAGGCATTAGCACTCCCTCCCACCTCCATGTAAATAGACCGTACATAGATTGATTACTACTATGGAAACATATCAAAATGTGCAGATTTTTCCAATCAACATTAACGAAGTAGATGGAGTTGAAATCTCGTTATTTGCTGAAGGGTCCAACAATTTTGCACTGATTGCAGTTATTAAGGTAGCGAATACTTTTAGTTAAAAATGCTGCTTTCCTGAGCAACTTGGACATAGCTCTCTGGAATTGACGTAAATTCAAATTACCAAATAACAGCATTATATTTGAGGCTGTAGCCCACAAAGAAACGAGGTTAGATTGAAAACTAGAAGGAATCTAGATCAAATTAAATCGCTATATTTAGCAAAAGAGGCGAAATGGGATTAGAAGGTGTTCAGATTTGTCTATGAATTTGAACCTAACAAAAAACGCAAAACACGAAGGTGACACGAGTCTCGGCCTGAAAACAAGCTCATCAGCCTTTAAGTCAGAAGAGATAATTGGAATATGGTCTAATAGGCTGACTTCTCAAATAACTTTCAGAGCTCGAAATCTACACTTCAATCAAAGAGGGGATCTTGGTGTATTTGCGAGAACTCAGTCTGTCACCAGTGAAAGCGAGAAAACCGAGACAAAATATCTCTGAGCGTTTTAATGGCAACCAAAGATTGCAAGGGAGGGTGTCAAGTATTAAATACAAATGTTAAAATAGGCAGATTAAAGGGAACAGGTGGCGGTAAATTCGCTTGAAAATCGCTCAAAAGTTCTTTCATTCCTCATTAATTTGAAAAAAAGATATGTGGAGTTTTGCGGAAATTGCATGCAAAACGCACTGTACAAGCAATTTAATGACGAAATTTGAAAAAAAGAAGCAGGGAGGTTTCTGTTGGTAAACTATTGCTTTTTAACCCCCATCCCCAAGGTCCCACTAATGGGAACACCACATATGCATTAATTCCTATTGCAAAAATGCTAATAATCAACATTTCTGTGGAATATGCTAGAATTTCCATGATTTGAAGAGACTTTGCCCAGAGTTCAGCGTTCTGGTTGGTAAAATACAACTAGCTAATATTTTGTGACTTAGAAAAAATTTAAACTAAATCGAAAAAGCAAAGGATACGGCATTAAACAGATTTAGCAACGTATGCGTGTGATAAATGGCGGATAATTCTTTGTTTAATTTCACTGGCTTGCACGCCATGTCAAGTGTGTGAAAGGAGGTCAATTCAAAATGGTGCCTTAATTAAAACGGGGCCAACCGTGAAATAAAGTTACATAAGGTCACTTGTTCAAATACATTCGTTGATTTAACACGAATGAAAAACATGATGATATGTATACTTGATAATGAGTAAGGTTTATGAAATCAATTGAGATTAACATCATTCAAAAAACTGTACATTTTGATAAGAAACGTGAATGGTTAATGTATCAGAAAGGTCAATGGGCGAGATCCTTGCGTGAACTGATAGTTGATGCAAACGACCATAAAATACATCATTCTAAAACTGAGTCTAATCAGGCAGAAGAGGAGAGCAAAGAAGCGAGCATTTAGGGCTCTGTTTACAAGAGTGTTGCCTCGACCAAATTTTCGACAAGACTACATTTATAGATAAAAATATCCTTTCTCCGTTCCCAGTTTCTGCATTTCTGCTCCAGGAATAGCCTTTTTAAGGAGGGAATATCAATGGATTTTGCTTCAGCAGAAAGCAAATTACAAATGAAGAGCAAAGAGCAGATTTCAAGTGAATTACTTTTTCCGATATGATCGTGATTTGCAGCTATTTCTCCTTTCACCTTTGAAATTTCCGCCTTTGGGGCTGTCTGCCTTGCTGCTTTAAAATCCGAACAAAACATAGGCTCTTACTCGTAAAAAAGACAGAAAAATAGGCAAATCATGGATCGGATCGTCAGCACAAAATGCAGTCAAGCCCTTTTTTTAAGAGATGAGGAAGTGGAGGGGCAGCCAACTTTAAAATATTTTTTGACCATGCGTCTGTCCCGTTGGTTCAAGCTGGCCTATACGAACTCAGCAAAGAAACTCGAAATTGGCGAATTAGCTAAGGGTATTCTTTTACAAAGTACTACATTTAGGCTTAAGCAAGGGCACAGAAAACAAGTTTTTGAGACAAATATGTAGAGATGCCAAAATTTACGAAATAAACCTGTTTTGAGACAAGTTCTGAGAAGCAAACATGTGGTAAAAATCTAGGCCCTCCAACCCTAAATGACCGAACCGCCTCTTGAAGTGGTAGGCCAACAATCTCGTCCATGAACACAGTTGAAAAAAACAAAGATAAAATCAGAAGGGAATACGGGTTGGTTTTAAAATGACACCCAAAATTGACCTTGATCTTAACTGCATCTGTTTTCTTGTTTATGGTTTTGTAATGAAATGCCGAATGCCCGCAAAGGCATATTTCATTAAAAGCTGGTAATGATGGCTTGCCACAAATTAAAGGGACTAAGATCTCTTGCAGAATATTGCTCGCCTAATCTCCACAAATTCACTCACTCTTTCAGATAACAGGCATTCGATGCGTGCTTAATCTTAAGCTTGGGGTCATAACGGTAATACATGGGTGGCATCGCAATTGACTGAAAGAATTTGTTGTTCATTTCTGAAATGCTTTTTGCAAGTGCCTCTGGACTGCTGTATTTCAGGGGTAGAATGCGAGGAATTCTCTTGAATTGGAACTAAAAGCAAGTCAGATTCGACAGATTCAGCAAAAATTTCAATGCTTGCTGATGATAAAAGGTTAAAATGTTTGAATTTCCATCTTTGATAGTTTATTTTATTCTCAAAAAATTACTCGTCAGCTTTAAGTTGTGATAAGCATGTTTTTAAATGGATACAAAATGTAAGAAGCAGGGTGCAACTCTTGAATTTGGTCGAAATATGACCACCTTATCCCCTAGTTTTTCACGAAGGAGTTGTTAGTACAGAAGCGTGAAACTAAGGAGCGTGAAAACGGCAAATAGATTCGATGTATCCAGCTGGTCTTGCAGGCCCGAGACCAGAAGGGGGCTAGCGGGGGGGCTTAGCCCCTATACAGAATGATAATAGAATTAGCCCCCCAGAAAATTTTAGCTAGCCTCAGGCTTGCGGTCTTGGCAGCCTGGAAGAGCGCCTTTAGAATAATCTATCGTTTCTAATGAATAACAAAGAGTGTAGTTTCACTGCTGGAGCGCAGAAACAATGTGAGTGTCTGACAAAGGAATCACTGATTGGTGATGAGCTGATCATTTTCTGACCAGTGATCAATCGGTGATTGCTCAGTGATTAGAATCAGCGGAGCATGTGACCATAGAGAATGGTTTGTAGTTGTTGTTAGTACCAGTCGAAAAGTATAAACATCAACGCGGCATTTTGACAATGTTTGTAAAACAACATGTCTGATACGTTTACGCAAATATCATTCCATGGCTTCTTGTCTTCCATTTGGGTTTGGAATTTGAAAAACAAACTAGGAAAAATGTGGGAAATAGAGGATAAAAATATACCTATTGCCCTCTTTTATCTATACTGGGCTAGGCGTAATCTTTAGGCCTAAAAATAGAAGCGTGAAGGCGTGGCCCACTGGAATACCGTGAGAGTTTCCGAGTAGCTTTAAAAACCTGGGAAGCATGGGCCCTAGAAAATTTCTTTTTACAAGAAGTTGGAAATCAGATTCTAAGAAAAGGAGATCAGCATAGATTAACTTAGTTGAAAAGGTTCATGCAACAAAATTAATTGTTTAGCATTGTGGTTCTTACTTAGAGGTGGGGGGGGGGGGCAAATATCACTCTATCCTTCCAAAGTTGGCAAAAATAGTATACGAATTCAGAAGAAATTGGATGAATGGATCATACGATGCATCTGAGTAACGATCTATAATAAGACACACTTTAGCAATGTTTGTGATGTTTTTAGAGTTGGTTTACTGGAAGAAAAAGGAAGGATTTGAGATGAAGAATGGAGAGATTGAGAGAAGACGATCGGCCGAAAACCCGTCAAAAGATTATCGGCAAAACATTGCAAGATCACAAGTCAATCGGAGGACTTTGGGGATCCAAAAACGAGATATTTAAATAAAAATAAGATGCATTGTTGATGTGAGAACGACTCTGAGAAAACTACGCGAGAAAGTTTAGTTTACATACCATTTAGATATATGTATGACGTTCAGGAAAAAAGATTAAAACAGCAACATTTTCAGACAGGTATTTACAAAATATCAAAAGTCCAAAGTTGATACATAAATCTAAATATTTCAGGTATTTTCTGGGGTAAAACGTACCAAATTTTTGTAAGTGAGGCGTTTAAAGAAAATAGCGCTCGGATCGTTGACACTTTCAAGCCCAGCGATTTTACAGCTGTACGCTTCTGCACAGTTTGCTAAAGGGTACAAGAGTGGTAATGTTGAAGCGAAAATCTTTAAATGTTTAGAAGCAGGCGAATCCAGATATTGGAGAGATTAGACTTCTAACAAATAGCAAACTTTTGCTGAAAGTCATTGGGCAAGATTGTCCCTCCGAGGATGAAGGGATTATAGAATGAAGAGGGTTCAGTGCGGAGTTTTTCTAACCCTAAACAGTCTACAACTATGTTTGGTTTCAAAAGAAAATAAGATAAACTGTAGAAAATAAAATATACTGAAATACTTGCTTAGCTACTAAAATAAAGTGCATGCTTAATTCTATAAGAATGTACCGGGTCACCCAAGCACTTGAACTTTCAAAACCGCCAGAATTTTATCACCACAACTGTCTTACAATTTTCTGAACTAAAGTTAAGCATTTTGCCCTTGCCAACTCTAGCATTTAAAGGCACTGTGTTGTTCATTTTAAAAATGATCTTGTCAACAATATTAAGCCTTAAATGCTTCGTTCAGCCTGTTAAGCAATGAGATATCACAAGAGAATTGATTTTTCAAGAAGCATCTGCCGCTCCTTTGCCAAGCAAGCTAAGGTTGCACTGGAGGGGGGGGGGGTTGCTGGAGGGGGGTTGCTATGACTACTCAGATTCATACCCTTGGCGTTACTATCGAATGTAACTTGGGTGTGGTCAAGGGCGTGACCTGTATCTTTCTTCCTTTTTTAGTTTCGGCACTCTTGCAAGATAGCTAACAGTTGACGTGGCAGACACCATAGATCATGGCTGAACTTTGAAGTTCGAAAACACACACGAACAAACAATATCATGACAAACAAAATTCGAAACTGTCGCTTCTCATATTCTTCTAGATTAACGTTGTTTTCGTAATATAGCGGCATCTTTGTTTGACGCACATCTAATGTCTAGTAAAGCAAGATTTACACGCTCGCTTATAAGAGATTCTTGTGTTGATTAACTGGTACGATAGCGACTCCATTTCTCGTAGTCTTTATGTCACTTGTGAGATTATGACTAGATTCAAGATAAATCCCCAAAATAAAGTAGCTAACAGGCCCGCTAAACCGTAATAGAACCGTTTGAGCTTCTAAAAGCACGTGCCGTTGGAGCAAACATTAGAATCTTCAATGATCGTCACTGTTTATCCAGACACCATTGGTCCGCTGTATTTACTTTGCTATCGATTCTCTGAATAACAGTTCGCCCATATTATCTATAGGAAGCCAAGAAAGGGCCGTCTAACTGTTGCGCAACCTTTTGGTGGCTTGGCAAGAGACACTTGATTTCTCTTTACACTAATTTGACAATCACAACCCTTGCAAAAGTTGTAGGAGCACCTATAAATGTCACTCTTCACTGATTGTTTTGCGGTTTCCGGCCAAAGAACGCTAGCATCACCCCCCCCTTTCCTCCAATAAAGTAATGCATCAATACCTTTGTTTTATTTGCAATTGATTTCGGTCAGAGGGTCGCCATAAAATTGGTTTAAGCAATATGTATAACGCTTCTTTAGAACAGATTCGAGTTGCCTGCGAAGCAAAATGACGGAATAAAGAACAGATATAAAAAATATGGTCCACTGTCACCCGGATAATACGAAAAAAAAGAGCTCCTTTCCACCAAAGTAAATGACCGAAAACGTGGGCTAGCCGTTGCACAGTCAATGTTTATCATTGGAAAGGCAACCCTGTATAAAGAAATAAAGTCCTGTATCTAATCTCTTTCTAATTATTATTGAAGTTGAGGATTTTGGACGTCAAAGGTACTTGCATAAAGATTAACCCTTTCACACCTGGAAGGACTGTATAGCTTAATGACCTTGAGTAAGAATTGCGAATTTCTGAGGGGAATGGCGTATTGAATATCCAGATCCACTTAATCTTGAACCTTTGCATCTAACTACCACACCAACAATTCAAATACCCCCTTGAAGTCATCGCCAGGAGTGTCATCAATGTCGCCATACTTTCTCTAGTTAAAGATGGTGTATTTAGTATTTTCGTTCCTGATTTGTCTATAAGTGGTCTAGGCAGCGCAGCAGACGTGTATAAGGGCTTTCGAAACGTCTGTGTGTAAGTACACTGGGGGTATCGCGGTTGGGGCGATAATGAAATAAGGGTGGGGGGGGGGTGGTTGGATGTGATTTGCGGTTTGAATATCGTAGAAAAACATTTCAAATCTATAAGGAAGCTGTCAGAAGAGCCCTTTATTTACACAGAAATATGAAAATAAAACGCATTTTTAGAAATCAAGAAATTTTCTTGTTTACTTCACATCTGAATCACAATTTCAAACGAAATCATATTTACTTGCATATCATTTTGTTCTCTTATTCAAGTATTATCATCTACTTTTAAAGTTTCTGTTCGTCTATTCTTTAACCTTTTCAGGGAAAATTACTATTTACAACGGAGTTAATGAACCTCCTAAAAACCATCCTTCACGATTTTCTAAAAACCATCCATCCAACATCTCCAAAGACATCTTTGCGATAAGTGTGGTTATCTTATCAATTTAAAGGTTCTGTAATGGTCTTGAATAATCAGGTTTCGCTTGGTAAAGGTTGCTCGATTCTTCTGTGGTCAGGAATGGTGCCATCATTCATCAGCCTCTCTTGCCTCCAATTGCAGCCTCGCATGGAGTACTGCTGTCGAAATCCCTTTCTATCTGAAAGGATAGTTATTGCAGTGATTTAATGCTTTGGGGAGAGACCAGTAAAGAGCCAAGTTAGCTGAATACAAGGAAGCCAGAAGTCTTAGTGTTATGTACAGTAGACCTCTTACTTTCACCACATCATTTAATATTTTCTTCAGACAGAAGGTCGTTTCTTGAAAATATCCCGAATGCTCGAGTGCTTTCGTTTCGGCTCTGCTGTAGACTGCGACGATGTTTTCGACTTTTTCCTCTTGTCGCTAATCGAATTTCTCAATGTCTCTTCAATTGAACACAAGACTCGTAAGAAAATGTCCCTTATTGCTTCAATGTCTCTTGCTGCAGAAATTTCAAAATACGATGCATTTATTGATTTTGCAAAGCTCAAAGCTTCGTTTTTGTTTATCTGCCGTTTGTGGCTCAAGTCCGTTTTATTTGCGATTATCGTAAATGACGCATCTTTGCCCTTTCGCTTCTTCAACCATTGCGATAAGTTAACGATGTACTCGAAACTTTTACGACTTATAACGGAGAATACGAGGATTATTGACTCTGCACACATGCATAAATCGTCGTTCTGTAGAGAAAACGATACGAAAATTAATAATCTAATATATTTGCATATATTTTAACAAAATAATATATTCAATGGGGGTCGAAACTGGCCTGATAAACATATTAAACATTTCATAATGCTACAAAGTAACAAGATGAAAGATAGCATACAATTCAATATGCACTATCAATATGCACTGTCAATATCATAAGATATTGTATGATATCATAATAGAACAATGTTATACAAAAGAATACAACTACGCACAATAAATTACAATACAATACAATACAATACAATACAATACAATACAATACAATACAATACAATACAGTTCAATGCAATACAACACAATGTAATGCAATGCAATACAGTACTACAAAATACAAACAACACAATGCAATGTGATACAATGCAATAAAATGCAAGACAACAGCATATGATATAACATTATATAGTACAATACAATACAATACAATACAATACAATACAATACAATGCAATACAATACAATACAATACAATACAATACAATACAATACAACACAATATTTAATACGATAATACAATAGCTTACATTGCCACAAGTGTCAATAATCTGAATATCGTTGTCATCGCCACCATCTTTGTAATGATATACTGTTTCGATTCCTGATTGATATTCTGGTAGAAACCTTCTAGTCAGGAAGCGTACTACGATTGCTAGAAACAAAAAGAGGATTTTGTTTAAAACAAATCTCAAAAAACAATCAAAAAAGAATCACGCTAAACAATCATCCGGACAAAAAAGGAATCACTTAATCTTTCAGTGATCAGCTGAAAATCAATCAATCAATCAACTGTGTAATAGATCTTCTTAGGATTTAAAAGATGGAAATTAAGTTGTATCAATCTGCAGAAAAGCTGCTTAATTTTATGTGAAACCACTTCAGTTTAAAAATGCACATAAAGAGATTGGCATTCGACAAGGGAGGTACATAACAGCAAATTGAAATATTAAATGAGATTTCTGACTTGTTTTTCGCTTTTCTAATGTTATTTATCACCCCATGCTATTCAAAACAAATAAATCAATTTACGGTGTTGAGATTAATCTAATAAAAGAAAAGATGTCTGCGAGACAGCAATAAATGCTCTTTAAGTTCGCCATATTAAATCCATGTCAAAAAATATGGCGGCAACTTTACATTACCAGATTCATATATTCAATTTATCTTTACGACAACAACAAAAGATGTTTTGCAAGCTTTACTCCAGTTTCAGGACTAATTTCGTACCTTATGATGACCACAATTAATTAACAAAAAAAATGTTGTGGTTGAAGCTTCGTTACGTAACATCTATCGAGCCAAACAGTCGGTTCCATCTGCGAATCGTGTGAGAACCCTTTTCATCTACGTCACATTAAGGTGGAATTTTCAACATTTCTACACATTTTGAAATCGTTAAATGACAATGGGGGCAATTTTCGTTAAGACGATTGTCCTATTCTATGCGACACGCCTTTTTAACGACAAAATGATTCTTAAGACCAGAGCTCAACTAATTCTTTAATTCACCTTCTGAATAATGAACGCCACCTATAAGGGAGTAAGCTAATCGATTTTACAGTGACACTAAAATCACAATAAGCACCAACTGAGCAAAAATCTTTCTTAATCTGGGCCTAAGAGATAATCCTTGGCCACCAAATTGAGGGTCAATTCTACCACACAGATTGTCTATTACTGACTTATTTTCATATCAATGCTACAGAAGGATACGTTTTAAGTAATGTTGGGAACGATTTAACGATCTTTCTAATTTCTAATTTCCTTTGCTTTTATGAAATACTCAAACGATGAAATGCAACTAGGAAACAGAGCTATAATCCGTTGCGTGGAACCGTACGGTTGGCGCATTGTCTGTGAATAATGTTAAGACTGGGACTAGCTATTTGCTTGAAAAACCTCAACTATGAGAACTATAAGGCAGATGGTAGGAACGGAGATACCATGCTGTGAATCTACAAAACATGGATGAAAATTGCAAAAGTATTATCAGTCGCAGAGACATATTTAGGTATGGATCACGATTTGCAATAATCTTCAAATCCAGTTTACGTAAACAAGCTTTGTTAGACGACAGCGAAACAAGAAAACGTATTTATAGAATTAGACCACCAAGAAATGCCGAAAAAACCCACAAAATATCAACAACAAATCGGCCTAAATCGGGTTTGAGCCAAACTGCCGCGTTTTTGTTTCAGAACCAAAAACCGTCTGTTGGGATAGAGATATGGTTTTGTGGGTATACATCCACTTGGTGGCTTTAGTTGTTCAGTTTGTTTACGAGATCTGTAAATTTTGTTTAAAGTTTTGGGGCATCTTATCAGTCAATAGGCCCCCTTAACCGTTAACACGAAACAGTACTGTATCGATTTGGTGCGTGCAAGCTTTCCGAGTTGATGAAAGCAAAGAGTTGGGGCAGAGCGAAGAAAGCGAAGCTGGCAGCCGTGAGAAAAGTCACTTGAAACAAAATATTAGAAAACCTCATTTGTTGAGGAATTTGATCACTTTTGAGCTGCTAGGCTAAAGGCAGATTTAGAATTTCTTTTCCACCGTCCCAATTACGAAAATATCGTTCATTTGGAAGGCAAAAATTGGCGTTTCAGGGCCGGTTTAAGCTAAAATAATTTGAGTTGTTGCCGGGGCAAAGGGTGATTCTTGCAGAGAAGAAGTGACATCATTCTCCTAACAGAGTACATGGAGAAACAACTCCTGCTTGTCCTCGCAACAATACTCAGATAGATCCCAATGTCATGATACCGAGGTACGAATAAGGTGAAATTTCCTTCTTCAATGCTTTTGAGAATCAATTGGAAGTTAACAGCGGAATACTTCGAATGCTAAAATGGGCTGGCAACTCAATTATAGTATTTGGGATGTTTATAAAATTGTGTCTAGATAAGGCACCCATTGTTACAGAGCCACAAGCGAATTATTCAAAACTCAATAAAAAAGAAAAAATGACGCGATTAAGAAGGAAATCCATGATTTGCAAGCGAGAGACCACCGTACGATAACGGCGAAGGAAGTCTTATGTTTTAACAACAAATAAGCATTGTTAAGGAAAGAAAAAAATTAAGAATTAGCAAGGACATCTTAAGGTAACTCGATTTTAGAGTATTTGTAGTATATCAGCATAAGGCAGGGTTTAGGAAATTATAAATATGCCAAAATATTATAAAACGATAAAGGATTGTTTACACGTGTTCATTGATTGTCTGATATTTTAATTGATTACAGACGAACACAAAAAGATAAATTAATAAAGGAAGGATAAACTGCTGATACATAAAAAAGTTATTTTTTGTAATGTGCTTGAGAAAATGAATGACAAATGAAGACAAAGATTACAGCATCGGTATGGTTAGACCTAACGCGGGAATTAAGACGGGAATTAATGCGAGACTTAACGCGGGACAATGCTTTTTGAAGGTTTGCAAAGGGCATATAGTGTAGTGTATAGGCTCGGTATGTTGCTTGATCTCCCAACTTCAAAAATATGGCCTATTTTCAGGGCAGAAGAATCGTTATAGACAGAAAGGACCATTGGGGGGGGGGGGCATTTTAAAGCCTCTACAAAATTGGCAATTTCTAACGGTATTGAATGATCAAAAAGGAAGTTTTTAAGGCAAAACAAAGACAATAGTGCTACAAGTCTCTCATCATCAAGAATCAAGTGGCGACCCGGTATCTTGCACGTTTTCAAACATACCTGCACGTGGGACATCCCGTAGTCAAAGAACATGAGTCTTAAAGTAGCGTTGAATACATTGAAAGAATGGTTGTCGATTGCCTAGTTACCTCCTTTGATAGCAGTATGCAAGTCATGTAAATTTACTTTAGGAAAAAGTGGATGTTAAGTACCTATTCATTTTTAAAAGCCTAAACTAACGATAATTAGGTTAAGACACTGCTGCATGACAGGATATCGACAACAAGATGGCGCAACACCAATTTTCTGTTCTCATTTCAGGACTAAATCATCCTTGAGGGACCGCTGTTTGTATTTTTCAAGTTAGCAAGAAACTTCCTAATTGATTACTAGTAAACAATATTTACTAAAAATAACTCATAGACTGTTGTTTTAACAAACAATCATCATTATATAATTGCTATTTATTATTATATTGTTCATTAATTCGTTTATCAGTTTGCAAATACATTAGCATTTTCTTGTCAATTAATCTAAATGGTAATTATAGCCTCCCACTGACTTGCTTCAAAGAAATCTATTTGTTTAGATTTCGCATTCGCTCATTAAAATTTCTAACAGATGAATATTGCAAATATATTACTCTATATTTAGCCAGCCTTTATCCACTATTCTTTATTGCATTTCGTGCATGCAGTCAAAATTAGTCACTCATTTGAACTGTGCAAAGATCCATGGTCAAGGTCAAATTCTGATGGGCTCATGCAACGGTGTAACTACTGTGAAGGAGGGTGTCCCGTTTAAAATGTCTGGACAGTCCATCTATGACGTAAAATGCACGTAAAAGGGGTGATGTTACTCCCTTAAAGCTTCATCATAGCTTGAAATAATTACGACTGATCTAAGGGTAAGTTATAATAGCCTAGCACTGCCGAAACCAATGCAGACTATTCCCGTAAAAAATGCGTTGCACTGCCGAAAAACTCGCGTATCATTGTTTACATGTCGGCAAGTTAGAAAATATTCCTGTTATTTACCCCTCCATGACCAAGAATTCCTTTATTTAAGGAATATGGAAGAAAAAAAACATCTTCGCTTGGAGAAGGTTGCCACTACCCGCACGCTACGACACTGTGTGGCGCCCAGGGGCCAAATAATGGCCTGACCTTATGGTGATGCGATCGTAAGGGGTTGACCTGACGGTGATGCGATCGTTTACCTCTGATTCACTCTTACGATGGAAACTGTCTCTAAATAACAGACACTCAAAATTGAGTTTAAGGATTTACCAAATAGATCTGCTTTTTGTGGGTTATTGTTTTCGCTTTTTGGTAGAATGCATTCCAATTACCACCTGATGTTTAGTGCGACAGGCTTGCTACATCCCTTTGCAGTGAAAACTAATCGAAATATATTTGCATCTCTAATTTATGTTCTTAAAATTGATCACTTTATGGAGACACGACTAGCTTGAAATTGAAATTTTTGACACAGATCATAAAAATTAAATAAAAAAACTTTAGTCTGTTTAGCGGCTCTTCTGACGAAATTCCCAAACAATTTGAAACTCTAGCAACACTGATACAAACTGTTATTTTCGGATACTGAATAGGTTCATTATTAACAACGTTATTACATTGTATTATCTTTCTCATTTCAAACAATATTCAACATAGCCATGGATTAGAACCATATCAAGGATAATTAAATGAGTTTTGGAGTAAACTAAAGCATTTCTGAAAAACAGACGAATTCAGAAAAACAGAAGGGTTCAGAGAAACAGGATGAAATCTGGATAGGAGAAAGCTTATCCGCTCTTGTGTGTAGGACAGCGCCTTGACAGCGGAGGGGGCGGATTACCTCTAGAACCAGCGGAACTGCGTCGGTCTAGACGTTATTAAGATACAGAGTTCGGTCCAGAATCAGCCTTAGGGGCAGATGATTTGGAAAACAGACAATGCTAAGCTGGTATAGACATCTTTGTGTTGAAGAGATGAATACGGATTGAAGCCAGTTTCGCGGATGCATTTTCAAAAGATTAGAAAACCTGGATCCACTTTAGTGTGGATTAGATGGCAGACGTGGGTTGTGTGTCAAAATGGGACAGGTTTGGTTCAGTATGTCCGAGAGGTATTATTGCAATAGTGAGTTGAAGACACCAGTAAGCCATTGTGTGCGGAGCGGGCTAGACAAATTAAATAGAGCTACTTGCGAACGGATCTATCATCGAAGAAGTTATTAAAAAATTGATAATCGCTTAAGATTGACGATGTTTGTAAGAGATGTTTGAATATTAATCTTCATTAAACAATACGCAACGTTAGTTGTAACAGGCTTTCCTCTCGCAAAGAAGATTAAATTTCACTCAACGTAAAATAAAGGCGTTCTCGTATGCGATATAGATGCGGAGAGGAGGCGGACTATTTGAGGAGAGTGGGGGGCTGTCGAAGCAAGGGTGCAAATTTGAAGACAGAAGCTTTGATACTGCTTTGGTACTTAAGTCAAAGGCTGAGTTTATGACATTCAGAGAAAGCGAGCAATAGAAGAAACATTGTTTACAACCAAAGCGCCTCCCAAAGGCAACCACTCCCATACGCAGCCCCCGCCACACTGCTCCAATTGTACTTGGCGCAACCAATGCCAATTCTTATGGCATCAAGTATCACAGATCACAAAATGGTTGAAGATGGTTGATAGTAACTGTGTTAAGCGGTTTTGGGGTACTCCTCCACCAATGGATTTGGTGTATTCTTTCACCAAATTCCTCACAACCTGAACCAGAATGATGAATACCCAGCCTTCCATTCTCATTAGGGTTGGGGTCTGTTTGTACCATTCCTTCCTCCTCTTCTTCTTCGACTTTCCAAGATCGAAGCCTGCTCTAGACATTAAACGAAAGGCCGTTCTTGCTCATTTATTGCATTAAGACAAGAAGAATCCTTTAATTCCAAATCTAGACAGATTCCTCTTTGATGCAGTTACATGTCTAATCCATGTAATATTATTTGACAACAAAGACGGGAAACTTCTTTAAAGACTAAATTCCGTAACTGTCCCATTCTGGCAATTTGAACTTAAGAATTTAGCGACACATTAAGTCGATTTTCATTCCAGTACAAATTAGGACACAAAGAATGACCTTAACTATCAACCTAAGACTTTTGTGCCCAGGCAGCAGCATAAGACTAGAAATTGCATTGTTTTACCAGCTTTAGGGTGGTACTGACAGGAGAAGAGAAAATGTTAAAGCTGTACTGCGCTATTAGTACCAAAGCCTGAAGTGAGCATAGAAAAAGAAAAGAGCGAGGTATTTCATTGCGTCTTCTTTAAGCTCTTTTGACCATCCCAAGCAGGTTTACGGGTAGGGTATATACCTTGTGGCTTCAGCTGTTTTAATTTGCTAGGAAGGGGGGGGGGGCAGAAAAAGGTGCCCTGCAAGAACCAGCGTTTTCCTGGAAGTTGTTATGTTATGTAATGTTAAGGGATGCCGGTCAGAAAATCTGGAGTTTTTTAACACCGATTTTGTCCTGTTTACCAGTGCAATAGGGTTGATATGTTGCTTCATCGGTTCACTCAGCATTTTTCCTAGCGAATCCCCACATTGGTCCAGAGCTTGCAGCACCTCAAGCTAAAGAACAGAACATTGATGCCCAGAGCAAGCATCTCGAACCTGCTATAATAGAAAAGCTCCTCCGCTCCTTCGTTATTTTGCAGCGCAATTCATATCGTACAACACACAGCAGGTGTGCAATTGAAACAATTGATGAAAGATTCAAAGGAGATCTTACAAGCATTTGCAAAGAAAGCAATGTTGGCGTTATCCTGTGTTATGTCTATGTTTTTACTGATAAGCAGATTCTGATACTGGCCCTGTAAGATTTTGACTCGCGTCTGTGTTTCGCCAGCAAGAATGAGGAAGGAATTGACCGATACTCCGAAAGATGACAGAAGAAGTAGAAATCACTTTAATGTTCATAGGGCGTGGATGAAAGGGTTAAAACTCTTAAACGCTTAGTAATGACCATACGTAACCGTTTTGAAATGTAAAAAAACATCTATCCAAAAAAGAGGCACCCTAGTTCCAATCATCAGATAGTGCGGAGCATTTGACCTCGATTATCCATTTCCCATTAATTTTAAGAGACATACGTTTTTTAATAGAAACAATTGGGTTTCGATTCCAGCCTGGCGTTTCTTATTTTTCCATATAATTTCAGCCTCAGGTTTTACTCATTTCGTTCCTTTTTTCTGTATTGCAATTTACGCTAGAAAAAATTGACACTGAAAGGCAGTTTGGGAGCTTTGGAATATTCCCTTATGAATTTAAATCCGAATTTAGGTCCCTAAAGGGTGGCCAGAAAAAGAACATTCGATCGTGAAGAGGGAACGTCTCGGAAAAGGGGGGAACTTAAGATGTATTTGTAGACATAAGCAGTTCTAATTTTGTAGGAAACATGTTTTCGCTTTACAGTTTGGGTACAGAAAACTTCTGCTTCAACCAATTAATTTGCTTCCCCTCTGTGGAAATTTGATAAAACAATGACCATTGAATGACGAGGACCGAATGACGAAAACGTTAGACGGAACCAACAAAGCGGAATTGAGCAAACATAGAATAAAAATGAGTTTATCTTATAGCATATTTTTCATTTCATCAAGCGGTAACGTGACTAGATTGTTGCCATACAAATATTTGCTCACATTTATATTAAAACATTCAATGGAAATTCCACGCTTTCTTACGATTTTTACATGTCCAATTTCGGGAATTTACTCGATCAATTTAAAATATAATGAATGTATCGATGCAAGTAATTCATTATTAACTCAATAAAAATATAAAATCATAAATTAATTCAATTATATTATTTTTCGGGTCATCGTTGTTTTTCATTCATAAACGATACATTCTTTGTTTATAAGAAACTGCCAGTCGAATAGGATGAACTGCTAACAGTTCAGTGTGTGCTATTTGCCAAGCAAAAATCCAAATTTAGAAGAAAAAGGGTATAATAGGAGGGGGGTGACTCAGTGACTGGTATTGTTTTAAACAGCCTTGTCCGTGGTTGCCAGTAACGTAGTAGTATTTAATTCCTCTCTGGTTCTACTGACTTGTGCTAAAATCCGTCATATCTCTTTTCAGAGACGTTTCTTGAAAGGACTTTTAATACTATGGGTAAAATAAAACTAAGTAATAACGATTTTTAAGGTATAGCCCTTTTTTCATGGAGATTTGTTGTATTTCTTTCTGTGCTGTACCCCCAATCTGAGATGTATGCAAGTATAAGTCGGCACACCCTTAGATAGAGGCACACTTTCCTTAAAAACTTAAAGACACATCACTTTAATACACGAGTGATTCAAGGAATCTTAAACAGTCTGTAAAATATAATATCATAGGAACAGATTCAGGCAAACAATGTTAAGGGGCTTAAAACTGGATTATTAAATGGACAAAGTGTCTGAAATGCGGAAAATGTTTTACACGTCAAGATTGATGTCAAGTGTATCATTTTATTAATCATAAGAAGTTTGATGGATCATTATATTTTACTGAAAGACTGATTGTTTGGTCGTTCAATCCTTGTCATGACCCCAAACCTCCGCTAAATCCGTCTCTTGAAATTCTTTTAAAAGATCTAAACATTTGCTGACACTTAGGAGCTATGTGTATATCAAGCAGGCCATCTCTGTCTCCAAGGTTGCGCATTGGTTATCATTAAAGAATCGTCGTATCATTAATTTTTCGTATTATCAATTATAAAATATCAAGGAGTCAGGTTGATTTTTGGTGCATTTCAAGAGGGGAATGGCCACGCAGGAGGGAAAAGTTGGGAAGACGAAACATCATAGAACGAAGCATTTGCAAAAGTTGAACCCATCCTTTCAACTACTCATAACAGATGTGAGAGCCCATGGGGCTTTGGAGGTAGGGGTACCAAAGCCCTCTTAGATACTTGCAGTTTGTAGTTCGTATAGCTTCATTGTAACGTTGGCACACTCCGGACTATGACCACTATATACAGCTAACAAACAAACTATGGTAGGAGCCCTTCTAGACGCATGCATTTTCACATTATTCTTCTGCACAGGCAGCTCTGTAACCATTTCCTTGCAAACGATTTCGAATAAAATCGTCAACACAACCTGTAGCGCTACTATATACGTATCAAAGGCTGCTGTCATAAAAAAATAACGGTCAAGGATTAAAACGTTTTAGCTTTATTCTAAGAGAAGGAGAAAATTAGCCTTCATTCAAATCAACTTTTTGTCACCAAAAAACATGCATTTATGCACAAAATTCCAGCGAAAGGTTTCGGGAGCACAGATATAGGACAATGAGTATAAATTTGGGCAAAATATCAAGAACTATTTTTCTGTAAAAACATCGTGCTTTCTTGAAAATATCTGCGTATTTCAACCGTTCGTTTTACAAGTAGACAACCTTTTCCATATATTTGAATATAAAGATGGTCCTATTTATCTAAAGATTAATTTCTAGTTTAGTTTCGATCTTGTTGTGATAAAACGAGTGACAAATGCCGGTTATAAGGGGAAAATGGGATACGGAAATGTACCAGTAAGCAAATATCTATTTAATTCAAGAGATCTCTCCATGCAATCGATGGAAACTTGAGTGTAAAATACAAATCACCCAAAATAAAGCGAAGGTTTTCCATCGCAAAAATCAATCGAAATGCAAATGGGATTTTCAATGGATGAGGAATATAGACAATGAAGCTCCCCCAACATTTGCTAAATTTGCGAAACAGAGTAATCGCGAAATTTTGCAGATGATTGGGAATTGAGAAAATCAATTTGAAAGCCCAAACGATTCTCGAGCACTTTTTCGCGACGCTAACAGTTAACAGGAAGTATCTCATTAATGACCTCAAATCGAAAGAGACTTTACTAAACCCTCGAGCTCTTGTCAAACGCCCAACAAATGTGAGGTTGTTTTCTCTGATCCTGAAGCAATTTAATTTGTAATTTGCCTTGATTCTACAACTGCTTGACAAATATATCCAGAACAAGAACTCTGATCAGATGCATTTATAAATTCGCCTGCGAAGCCAAAATAACTCAAAACCAAAACTGAACGCGTCGTTTGTAGAATGGTCATTTTTAGAAGCAGAAATGCAGTTTGTTTTTGTTCAAAATGACGCTCAGCTCTTCGTTAAAACATTGAAAAAAAATACAGCAACTTTGAAAATTGTCTGAACTGGAAGCCCCCAAAAGTACTTGACGCAACTAGTTAGAATTGCACGCCGTTTCCTACTATTACAGGCAAGATTTGTTTAGATAAAGCACGCTAGACGACATTTAGTTCATCTCTCTGCTCTAGAAACGACAAGACGGGCAAATAAATAAAAAATTACTCCATAAATTGGAAATATCGTTCACTAACCTGTTTTCCCGACGCCTTTCGCTCCCAGCACGACAATCCGTGCGATATTCCTTTCAGTTACCATTGTCATCTGGTCGAGCAACTTCGCGTATTTCCACGTCGTGCACGCCTTCCTAGAACGTAGCTTTAATGTTAAGCCCGCTGATGAGCACTCACTCTTGTCTGTATGACGCCTAACGCCAGCTCAAGGCTTTTAATGGTTGTTTGTGCAAAAGTACGATTAAGTTAAGAGATAACGGCATTACAACTCATTTCAGCACAGAATACGATATTGTATGGGTCAATGCTCCTTTTATATTCATCCCTCCAGCTTCTCTTTATCCATAGGATAACTCCCGCATTCTTCTTAAATTCTTCCATTATCTCCTCCACATATCTCTCCTCCGCAACAGCACGAGAGAATCTGAAGACGCTGTTTGAAAACAAGAATATTTGAAATCAGGCTGTGATTGCGCAAACGTTAACTAGAAGAGCATGGGTGTCATTAATGGGGGGTGGGGTTGCTCACACTTCTAGATTTGCGCATATCGTCTTCTTCTAGGGCATAAATAGGCGCTGCAAGATAGCATTTAGCTAAAAATGGGCAATTTGGAACTTTTTGGCACGGCAAGGAGTGACTTTGCAGGGCAAATGTGCCATCACCTACAAAACACAGAGCATGAAGCGATGCCTCCGAGGGGTGGTCAACGGAGAACTGACTTGCAACGTTAAAGAGAAAATGGCTCCTTGAGTATGGATGAACGTTGAGAAAGACACATTAAAACAAGATAAAAACAGACAGTATATTTGTAGAGATACAAGAAGTTGATTGAAAGCAGCATAAATCATCGTACAACACACTTTTTTCCACAAGAAAGTTTAGAATGATCCTAGTTTGAAGATTCTTGGCAAGTGCAGGATTCCAGTACTCGAACCTTATTTAAAACGATAAAGGTTTACTGGTTTAGCCTTAAGTCTAACCCTATAGCTTATTAACTTTAGAATTTTAAAATACGACGAAGTTCTTGGGAGAATGACATTTTCGACATAACTTAACTAGTTCTTGAGTTAAGGGAGGAAATATTTCGCGACAGCCAAATTTCTAAAGAATGGAAAGCTATTTCTATGTAACAGAATAAAGTTGTAGCTATACTTTCGTTGTTTGGGGAATTACAGTAGTGAACTTTCTGAACTTTTTCAAGCGTCTAGTAATACCCTTTTACAAATCATATACAATGGAATTCTACATCGAACGCCAAGTTAATCCAACGTGATCTTATTTTGTAAGATTTAATATATAAATAGTCAGAGTGCAAGACTTAGAATATGAATGAACATTTATGCAGCGATTAACTTCTTAACTAAAATCTATAAAATATTTCTCATCGTACATCTTTCACAGTCATAATGCAACAGTCGGCATAAAGATATACTTGGTAATGTTTTTAAATAGGGTGTCTACAGATGGGAGCTAATGTATTGGGGCTCCCATGAGCGTTGTATACAGAATGTGTCGTCATCATTGTTATATTGTATAGAAAGAAATAACGCAGTTGAATTTAAGGGGGAGGGAGGGGCTGGGCCCAGGCGCGCCTATAAATATAAGGCCAAAACAATAGCAAAAAATAAACTTGAAGCTTAATAAGCTTTGGTCTAAGAGCAGGAGGACAATACCCCCCCCCCCCCGCTGTAGGCGACCCTTGTTTGACCTATGTCTATTTCATGTTTCCCTTCCCGAACCCCTTTTGTTTGCCCACAAATGGTAATGGAAGGAAAAGACTTGTCTAAAAATTAGCAGTAAAAAGTTTTGGTTGTCATTGCAAATACCCTAAAGCCCCTCGCGTTGCAATGTTTAGGCTGTTCTGTCATTGCCTTCACTGAAACTAAGTGCTATACCCATAGACTCTACTTTTAGCTAGTTGCAGACCAGAGGCGGTGAAGTACTAGATATTTCCTGGCGTACCTTTGTCCAGTAGACACACGTAGACCAATCTGATCTCAACAGGTATTCAAAAGAGAAATTTGCAAATGAGCAGGATTTTGAGACTGACCTCTCTATGCAGGCTTTACTAGTTAACAAAAAACCGGTTTTTAGGACTTACATGCAAAGTGACAAAAGTTAACGAAATGCTGAAAGAACTTGTTTGGGGTTGGGATAAAGTTGGCGCAGCTTCTGAAAGAAAAAACCAACATTTCGGACTTGTACTCCAATAGGACATAGCTTAAATCATGAGCAAATCACGAGGATATTTGGCGCCCAAGGAAGGCTCCTCTCTACCGAGACATTTCCATTATGGTAGCAGTTTAATGAAAATCAAACAAAGCTCTTGCAACGCCATTACTATGCCTATTTCGTGCAATTGATTTGACGCTCAAAGCCTTTTTTAATCTCTATTTGCTTTTACGTTCAGTTAAAACAATTAATAAATATTCATCAAAGTAAACATTTACGAAAAGAATGGAATTGATTTGCATAGCGGTACACGGTCATTCACTGCCTAAAAGACTTAGTGATTTTCCATTCAATTCGTTTTGATAAACCTCATCCGCACTCTTAGAGCAGCATCCGTTCTTCACATACAACATATCCCCCCAAGAAGGCCCCGTTCATGATAAATTGCTACAGTTTTAACTACACTATCATTTCATGCAGGCTAGCTTTCGCATAATTTACACATCAACAAATGCCCAACTTTCACTAACAAAAGCATGAAACTGTGATAAAGCCTACAAAGACTTTAGCACCCTTGCACAATGAGTCAAGCAACACTGTGCAAAGGGTTAAGCCACTTTCGTGCAAAGAGTTAAGAAACATTGACAAAGAGTGAGGCAGTTTTTCATAAAGGGTTGAGCAACTGTATTAAAAGAGTTGAGCGACTATGTGCAAAGAGTTGAGTAGCTTTGTATAAAGAGTTAAGCTATTTTGTAGATAGAGTTGAACAACTTTTTGTAAAGAGTCGAGCAACCTCGTGCAAAGATGCAAGCAATGTTGCATAGAAAGTGAAGCTACTTTGTACAAAGCCTCTAGCAACTTTTGTGCAACTTTGAGGGCATAAAATCTCAGAAATTTGATACAACATCGTTGGCTGCTTCTAATTAAAAAATATTTTAAAGCAAAGCACGTCAAGTGTGTTCTTGAAAGTTCAAAATCAACAATGTTCATTTTTGCACCACAAGTTGAGTCGAAAAATTGCAGCCATAATTTGTCGTAAACATGCCAGCCTGCTTTTCTGTTCGACACTCTTCAGAGCATCAAACGTATATATAAACGTACACCATGCTACAATACAAGAGTAAAAGGATTAAATGAACATTCTCACCTTAAGATTCGGGTATTTTCAATATCCTGTCCAGGCTCCCATCCACATGGCCTGCATCAATTGCTTGAACAGTAAAACCATTGTTAAATAACAAAGGCCTAATGTTCCATCTTTTGTTTAAATCTGCTGGAACTAGAAGAACAGACTATGGATCCATGTGGAAAGAGGCGATTGGCCCCAAGCCCCATCACTGAGTCGGCCTAAGCTTGTCCAGCCATTGATCTGCAGGTTATCAAAACACGTCGCCATTGGTCAATTTAAATCGCGCGCCTCAGCAGCTAGCTCCTGCGCAGCAGCACTTCGCATTTCTTTAAACGAGACAGAGAAATTTGGCTTTGTATTGCTGATCGATAGTGGCTTGGTTTTGTAGCCTGCATTTAATGAAGACACCTGAATTTTATCGGCTTTATCGCAGATGGCTCTGATTTGGTTTGTACTTGGCGACAGTAGAAAATTTGAAATCAAACGGTTTCTTTATCTACGCTAAAAAGTTATTCAAAGTACCTCAAATATTTTGTGAGGATGTTCCGCCATTTTTTCAACATCTCTTGAGCATGAGTACCGCGGTTTGAGGCCTAGAGTTAGAGAGGAAGACAAGTTAGGCCCATACAATATCATACATGAAAGTTTTACCAGTTAAAAAAGAGTTGAGCAAAGCATATCCTATCTATATCAAGGTGTAGCGTATTGGTTTATACATTGTAAATAAGTCATTGTTTAGTTACGTGTTCAAGTCAAATGTTTGTCTTTAGTGTAACTAATTCTCAACCTATTGTGATATATCATATTTAAAGGCTAATGAGAACTTTTTTATTTATTGACAGTATGAATACTAACCATCCAGTCTTTGATCATTGCTGAAAACAAGTGTTTTTATAAAAAGGGTTTCTTTTTAGGGCTAGGCCTATTGGCTTTAGGCAAACTCCATTGACCATCATTGTTCTATTTAATGATCTTTATAATTGCGTTTTGGAATGTTAAAACTGAACGTCTCAGTTTCCCGAGGTTGGAACCAGTCTTCATTGGGTCTTGGGGCGTAACACTGCCCTTTCCCTTTCCAAAAATGACGAGTTTGGCAATAAAGTAGTGTTTTATCAGCAAATTGCTGGCATCTCAAGAATGGCCTGGCAATTCGTTGGCAAATTCGTCCTGTAAACACCCATTGAGCACAAAAGAAAGCAACAGTCCTGCTAGCTCTGTGCCTCCCCTTCAACGAAGTAGAACTTGTTGACATCAAGGGTTTAATCAAAATTATTAATCGTTCCAAAATTAGCTTGATAAGGATTCCTTGAGGGTAAGTTACCGAAGGATCATTACTTGGTCTTGGCTTACTGAGCATGAATGCGATTATATGTTACATTAGTGTTTCAGCGAAAAACAATTAAACTTTTGAGAAGAAGTGACAGATTAACTTAACACTAAATCCTAATCCATTCACAAATAGATTTAATACGATACAGTTTTTGTTCAAAATTTAATAATGGGAGAGTAAGCCACCATACTTCACACAACTTAAACCCTTAAATCTCTGGAAAGCCCTGCTCTCATCTATGGTTCCACTATTTAATGAGGAAGAGACCTTTGTGACGCAGATGAAAAATAAGGAAATGTTACAAAGGAGACAAGATGAGACAAGAGAAGGAGACACTGAGATTCAAGAGCCCTGCGGTCATGTTCCAGCCGCCATTTTGACTTGTGTTTACGGCTATGATGCATTGCAATTATGTTACAAGTTGATCATGAGGATGAATCAAACAAATTGGATAAGTTAAAAATAGAAGCATGACGTCATTAATAGAGTTGTCACAGTTAATGGTCCATCAATCGAGACAATTCTACAGAAATTTAATCAATCAAACATCGTGATAGCAGTCACAAGGGGCCAGATCAACACTGATTCACAGGCGAAAGGTTCACCATCTGTGACGCAGGTTAGAAGGCGGGCGTCAACAATTCTTCTAAAATCTTCAACGTTTTCACCCCGTAATCAATCTCTTTGGCGTAGAAAATCCAACATTTTATGATAATCACTCAGGTTTTTTCGACAAACAGTCTTATGAGGGGTACCCCTCCCCACATACCCCGTTGGCGCCGGTTCTGGCTGCCAGAAAATCATAATTGAAATGATAAAAGATAGATACAGTGATCACATGTATCACATCAGTAATTGGAAACTTGTTACGTAATATTCAACAACATTTTAATAACAAACCTCTCTAAATTAGATAGTTACTATTGACATTGCTTTAGATCACAATCTGAGTATACATAAACGTAAATCTGCAAGATAACTAACAGACTATGGTTTGATTAATATGGTAAATGTTCAGGGCTTTTCCATGGCTAATTTCCCAGCAAAAGAAAAAGTTGATGAGTGCAACGGATGATAATGTTGAAAGTTTTAGGCATGAGGGAAAGTTTATGCTGTTTGCTGATGTCTAGCGACGCACACATTTCTAGGAAGTAGTTGCAGGAATGTCCGAAATTATCAAGACATTCGATAGAGAGATTAACAGAAGGTAACTTTAGAGTAAAGGTCTTTGACTAGTAAATAATATTCGAATTGCTTGCGTTGCGCATTTTTATCAGTTTTTGTTTCATAGCCCAGATACGTCCTTTCTTTAGATGCTGTTACGAGTAGGTCAGGTTGGAGTGCATTGCTTGCCAAAGATCTTTGGAACAGCTATTAATAATCATGCTTTATTGATTTCTGTGTGGCTTCTTGCCTAAAAAAAAGCTGGTATCACCATCTCCCCCCAAAAACAATGTTGATTGGTTAGAGCAATACCGGAACTTTTGTTTACAAGTGATTTCGGTCAAATTGGGGTGGGGGGGGGGAAGGGGGGAGCTAGAGAGAGAAGGAAAATATTGTGGTTAGTGTTCCAAGATTTTGGCAGAGATTGCAGAAAAATCTGCGGGTAGCCCCCCTCTAAACTCTTTAATCGTGACATTAGCTCTAGCGATACTAATAGTAATTGCAACAGCAATCACAACAATCATTGCATCAATCACAACAATCAAACAACAGCCATCACAGCAATCATCGTTAGTTTCAAACACTCATCTCAGTAACAACAGCTGTTAACGCATCAATCACATTTACCATCTCAGTAATCATAAGAATCATAGTGACAATCAAGATAATCAAAGCATCAATCGAAGCAATCGCCACTCCAATCACAATAATAATCGCAGCATTTAAGGCCATCAAAACAGAAGCAAAAGCAATCCTGATAGCAAAGATAGCAACACTCTTTAAAGCAAAAACAGTTGCAACTGTAAACACAGAGATAATCATTGTAATCACAATAATCATTACAGCAATCATACCAATCGTAATAGCAAGCAAAGCAATCATTACGGCAACGTCAACTATGGCCACATCAATAAGAGAAACCATCAAAGTAACCACATCATCATAACAGCGATAACATATTCTGCCTTAAATTCGTGTTATTTAATCATTCACATTTAGTTTCTAAAGAGAGGAAATACAGGAAAACCATTTCGCCAATTTTGCGTTAAAATTATTCTGATAATGATGATGATCACTGAAGAAAAATAGATATACACGCAAAGGAAGTTGTGATTGCCCGAAGGTGAACTAATTAGGCCACCATAGCCTACGCGTATCGAGTTAGGCCAACATCGGCACACGCAAAACAACCGAAAAAAAATTTGTCTTGAAAATATGAAGCAAAATTGAGATGTAAGGGTAATAAATGGTCTGCCTAACTCGATAGAAAACCTTTAACCTAATAAACTTGATAAAAATACTAGTTTTAATAAGTGTTTTGTTTTTCGATTTTTGTTCGACTTTCTTAATTTTTTATATTTTTATATTATTTTCATTTGCTGTTTCAATTACCATTTAACATATTAATAGTTCATTTCTTCTTTTTCACTGACTATTAATGTTCTTTTTGCAAAATATCATTTCAGAAATATTATCACTGGGCATAGATGCCTCAGATGCTGATAGCTCATATTGAATTCTTTTCTGTTGTCGTTCAGCAAAACGCTATATTCTCAGTACTCTTTGGGTCACAATTATATCGTAGAATCGACCAAAAATTTTGCAGAAGAAGAAATATCTTTTAATAAATCTATTTATTTGTTACTAATTTTTATATGTTCTCTTTTGCCTGTGACACCCAGAGCATAGGCGCCGACTACGTGGGGGCTTGGGGGCTCGAGCCACCCCTGGATACTGCTACGGGGGGGCTGAGCCCCCTCTGAGAAAAGTTCAAAAATTTGCTCTTTATAGCTTTTTAGCTTAATTTCCCGAATAGGCATAGTATCTTCATCTATTTTTAATGAATAGGATACAATACATCGTTAATCAAAGAACCAAACTGCGTTCTTATAACTGATATTTTAGAGAAATTGGTATGTAATTGTTTTTCATTTCTAGTTTCAGCCCCCCCCCCTGCTAAAATCAAAAGTCGGCGCCTATGACCCAGAGTGGAAACTATGGAATACTTCAACAGTTTGTAGTTGCATACATTCTTTCATACGGGTGGTAAATTAACATGTATCTAGCAAAACTTCCAATATATTATCAGCGTTCTTCTCTGGCCAGTCACTCTGCTAGGATCTTCTTCTAGAAGGTAGGCAATACACGGTAGATGTAGATTTAGTTTAACTAATTACATGTTTTCTGATAGATCAGAAATTAATGTGTTTTTGTTAAAAAAAGTCTGAAGTTTGAAGTTTAAAGTTTAACCATTATAGACAATGATTCCAACTTTTGACACAAGGTTCATAATCAAGACACACCCCTCTGGCAATATTGAGAGTTATTGAGAGAAACCTTTCACAATCGTTAATGAAAATTCATTGCAAAATAAATTAAATCTTGATTAAAGAGTGGTGCCTTTGGGCAACCACTTTGAAACCTAAACTTATTTACGAGGAAAGCGAGTAAAAATTGGCAAAAAACACTGGGTCTAGAGGATGTTATTAATTAAAAAGTTAAAGGGTGATGTTAAGCGAAAAGTGGATTGAGTTTCAAGGAATGTCCTTCGTTGTCGTGTATCAAAAAGGCCTCAGGTCAACGCCAAATGTCACACTTATATCAGCAGCAGTAGTTTGCATTCTTTTAGTTTGCAGTAGTTTAGATTTATGTTTAAGGCCAGGAGATGGTCATGATATTTTGTTCCTCCTGGTACCTTCCATGTAAAGGTAAAGTAAGTCAAGTTGTAGGACTAAATAGCTGGTTTTTGTAAACTTTTGTGTTGAATATAAAAGAAGCAAAAAAAATTTCCAGCACGACAGGGAAAACCTTTGTAAACTGATATCATCAAGTGGAAATGTGTTTACATTTAAAGGGATTTTGAAATAAAAAATTAAAAGTTCTACTGTTAAAGAGAGAATTTCAAGGTTTCCAGGGGTGTTGTTGAAAGCTGCAGGAACTTAAATATTCCCCTGAGGGCATAGGCCTTAGCGCCCCGGGCTCACATCAGATGGGTAACTGCCAAAAACCCTAGACTAGGTTAAGAAATAGCATTGGAATTTGAGTAATGAAATGGAATGCCAAATCCCAAAAAAACGGCCAAATTAATCTATTTCTATACAAGAATTGGCTACCCCTCAAACTTCCTGTGGATTCCGCCTCTCACGTTTTCATATCGCACGGCCTCTGTTGTGTAGTATTAAGAGCGTAGGATTGGCAGTTCAATGGGCTAGAAACTAGAGCAACGAGGGGCAAGGCGTTCGAAAAATTCCACATTAACATCAAAGAATTGGGGGAAATCAAAAGCAAACAGTAATGTCAAGATAATGTTAAGCCCTGGCAAAAAGACTGGACATGTGCACAGAAGATGGATTGGACATTGTTCATCGTGTCCAGTGTGCGAACATAAGAAAAATTTTGAGGCTGACAAAACGATTGAACATCGTTCAGTGGAGATTTCTTCTGTGATAGAATGATGACAAGACGACTGAACACGATATGCCTTATTCTTGATAACTTTTGAGACTCTCTTTGCTTATGATCAAACAGTGTTCATAGCCCTAACCAACCCATTTTCCAAAAAAGAGTTTGGCGATAAAGATCGATAAGTGATAAGACCTGCTCCTAGGCCTATCAACATCACCTAATCTTGTTCTCTGCGATCGCGCGTTGGTCATCAGAACTGCAACTGGTTTGGAAAACATTACGGTCGCATGGTCACTGGCTGGAGGAAGGTCCATGCAAAAAAATAAAAACTACTTAGACACATCCAAGCAACACCTATTATCTAATGTTTTGCGAGGAAGTGTTGCCTTCAGAAATGTTTTTGTCTGGAAAAAGGTTAACATCTTCCTGGACTTTGTCCTGCTGTTCATGGAAGTAATTGATGCTGATGACTCCATTCCTTTCCTGTACTCTAAAAACTGTCCTTTGTTATTGATAATCCAGGTCTGAGAAATAAACTAGCGCCGGCTATTTTCTAAGTGGTATGTGTTTAATTGCGTCACTGCGGAGCAGAACGAGAACAAGGAAAAGATGGCTCCTACCAATTGTTGAACTACGTGAAATCCATCGAGTTTGTCATCTTAACAAGTTTCGTCTATTTCAAGATATTAATATTGTAACGCAGCTATAAAAGGGCAAGGTAAGGAAGGAAGTTAACGGAGAGTGGATAGAAGTGATCCAGAGGTAGGGAAATATTACGGTCACACGATCATTAGCTGGTGGAAGGTCCACGGAAAACAATTGAAACTCCTATGCCACTCCCAAGCCATGCCTATTTTCTATTGTCCTGTGAGGGAGGTTTTCTTACAGTATGTTTCTGTCCGGAGGAAGGTAAACAGAATATTTTGATTTTGAAACGATCTGATACCTTTAGACAGACTAAATACCACTGTGCCACTCGCCTTCTCAGCAAGCAAGAACACCGACATTTTTCATCGTTATCGATGTACTTCTCCAATCGTCAGAAACGAATGTCAGAAAGAGTTCTTAACTTTCAAAAAACGGTCATTTCCAGCAAACCAGGGTCTTTTGCAGCATTTTAAGGGGAAAGATCAGCAATGTGCCGATGAGCCCAAGATCGGTCTGCCCGTCACTATATATTCTTCCACTAAACAGAATAAGGATAATAAGATACAATTTTGTCGTAAACATGAGGATGGTATGTGGAGTATTCACGAAAGTTGTGGTTGTTATTGGTCTTGGCTCTTGCCTCAACGGAAGCCAGATATGAGAGGAAATTGGTAGAGAGAAAGAGAAGGACGCTTTAAGCGTTGACTCTTACACTGGAAACCTCAGTTTTTTACACTGGAAACCACAGTTTCAGTATAAACAAGTACTTTAGAACGGTCGCAAATAACGGCACATTCCTCAGCTTTGATCGTCATCGGCCAAACAGTGGCTTAAACTATAACCGGTGAGTTGAAACGGCGACGGTGCCTCCAAACATCGGCTTTGAAATTATACTAAAGCTTGACTTTGGACTGACGACTTAAAGGTACTGAATGAATCATTGTAAAAAGGCGCTTTCAGGCAATTAGTTTAACTAAAAAGATGAGTAGAAATGGTGACGGTGCAAATAAAAGTTAGCTCTGTGATAATACTTAAGCTTGATTATGGATGATGACTGAAATGTACTGAGTCATGGTAAAAAGGCGCCCTCACCAGGAAGTCACATGTTATACACCCTGTATTCATGTGATCAGCAACAAACAGTGTTTGAAACATTCAGGGCATGCAAACAGCTTTGCAAACTCAATAGATGGAAATATTCATATAATCAATATATAACACTTATCATGCAGCAGAAAATCATGAATCGGTGTTTCTTGTAGCCCCCCACCCCCTCAGACAACTGAATGTCGTTCAATCGACGAGCAAATTTCGTGCTAATGTCATCATCAACGACGAATGTAAAGCGTAAACGCCCATTTAAAAAAGGCCTCATATGCAAAAGCAGAGAAAAAGCCCTAACATCATTTGTGTGGACAGAAGTACAGAAGGCCGGGCGCCGATTGGTCAAAAAATAGCCAATCCTGTGCACAACTGTCTCGTCTCACGTTATTTTGGATCCAAAACTTTGTATTCATTTCCATTAGCATTTCGGTCACAAACGTTTTCATAACCTGAGCAGTAATGTTAAGCCCTGGCAAAAAGACTTGAAATTTGCACTGAGCATTCACCCTTCTTCGATGTCAAAAAGTTACCAAGCACAAAATGATGAGCTGCCTTTGAAAGGCATAATGTGCAAAAAAGTGGGGGTTAGGGGCCTTGGCGTTTTGGGCGTAAAAATTCCCTTCAGTTGCTTACTTTTACTTCCGCCTCTTTTATTCAATGATAAATTTCCCTTATTCCTTTAGTGTTCTTGCAACGGGCTTTTCCATTTTACACTCAAATATTAACAACAATCATAATGATACACCATATTTATAGAAGATAACCGTTTCAGTAAAGATGTAACTGCCATCAGCAAGGACCCTGTTTGAAAATATAAGGATAAGTGAAGAATCAAAACGGTAAAAGACTTAATAAAATCAGGTCCTGGTTTAAAAAGTTCATTTATTTTCCATGTAAAGATGACAAAGTACTTGTCATTCCAGACAGCGGCGGCCATAGGGGTGTTTGGGAAGGGTGTAGTTTGCAAGTGCTTGTAATTCGGAGTTCCTTGAAGGCCTTCATAAAGTCTCGATTCTTAGCCATTGCTCAAAATCTTAAACTCATGTATTTTTTAATGATGATGAGGACCAGAGCTAAAGGGGGCGGTCCTATTCGTCACCTTTCTTACATCATCATTCTAAACATTGCAGATTCTGTGCCAAAATTCTTCACCTAGATTCATGCACATTCGATTGTGGTACATTCTTTCTGTACAAAACACATTTCTGTCACCAGCACCAACGTCACTTTATTTCATTACTATATTCATTCGTGTAATCACGAAGATAACTTGGACGTGATTTTGACAGCGCATTTTGCGGCAAGCATATATTTACGTACATAAATAAAGAAAAATATGTCGTTATTTCAGATCGATATTATCAACCTGTGGATTTTCAATCTTCTGAAAGTGACACATGCTAACAAAGTCAAGGTTTGTAAAATACAACAGTGGTTTTGATTGGGAAATTTTTGGGAAATGAAATAACATCAGCAAAACAAGAGCAATTGATTGGCCTTTATGCACGACTGAAATTGGTGTTCCGTGGTTTTTCTGACGAACAACAAGATGAAAGTAACTCGACCAGGATGAACCCTCTAAAAAACCATACTGGAAAAATAATTGTTTATAAAGTTTAACAAAAGGCAGGTGTAAATGTCCATATACTTGAATAATTCTAAAAGTAACAACAACAAAGGAAAGAAAGATCAAACAAGTCAGGTTTAGCTTATCTCGTTATCCTCCTCATGTCAAAATCCCTTTTGTAAAGGGGCTGAGTCCTAGTAGCTGCAGAACTGGACGTTGGTATATACAGTACAGCTAGCTATCTTGATGCAATTCTTGCACCCCGTTGCGATCTGTGCAGAAGCCTTTGATGTTACTGTACAGCTGTATAACCGCCAGGGGGCGAAGCATAAAAAAACATATTCTGAGAAACAAACTTATCGAAAAGCAGAAATACTTGCTTGTTGTACAAAGCTAGTACAACGTTTGGGAAGAAAAGCCAGCTTTCCACAAAAAAGCAAGAGCCTCGAATTTTATAGGACAGAATCTTCCCTGTTCCTGCAAAAGCAGGCAAGCAAAAAATAGGTAATTTCATACGTCTTCTTCTTCAGGTGCCATGCGGTATAGCTTGGGCGATCATTGACCTACATTGCTATCTATCTCAGCAACTGTGAATTACTTCACAGCTCCTGTCTAATTGTAACCAGCCACTAATGTGGCCAAGCTGTTTTGTTATTTGTCTCCCTCTGCTTCCAATTCTACCTGTTGTAATCAGTTCTTCTTCATTTCACACGTAAGCAGGCAAAAAAGTAGAGAATGAGTGAACAAATGAACAGACGCGTAAATAAAAAAGCTTGCCAAATTATGCATACGCCAAAAGAGTTAAGCAAAGTACGGAGAAGATTGTTGAAGTGAGCAAACAAGAAGCTGTGTAAGCAATCGTGTATATTGATAAGGAAGCACAAGAATGCTTAAAAACATAAGATTTAGAGAAAGAATGAGAACCGTTACTTAAGAAAGCCAATGCTTGTAAGTCAAAGTGTAAACGGGTAGAGGAGTAACATTAAGTAAGCAACAGATTGCACAGCAGAAAAAAGTGAGACAAATGGGAAAGTTATGGCGCAAACAAGCATGTACCTAAGTACTTTAAGAATATAAGCAAGCATAAGAATAGTAAAATAATGCAAGGCACTTTGAAAGCAATCTGGGTCTACAAATTTAGGAAAGATGTTATGGAAATAAGGAATAAAACACTAAAGTAAGCAAAAGTTTTAAGAATAGATATAGACTAATCGGAAAGTAAGCAAATAAATGAGCAAGGAAATCAATAAGCAATTAAAAAACGAATAGGTAAGCATACAAACACACAATCGTGTAAACAAGAGTTAAGTAGAATAAGGGAAACATTACGGTCACACTGTCAATAGCTGGAGGAAGGTCGATGAAAAACAATAGAAACTCCTATACCACACCCAAGCCATACCTATTTTCTATAATCTTGTGAGGAAGGTTTACCTCATGAAGGTTTTTGTCCGGAGGAAGGTAAACAGCATTTCTGGATTTTGGAGTTAAGCCAATAGGCTGTTAAAAGAATGAAAGTAAACATCAAGTTGTAACTTAAGAATCAGGGATTACCCACTCTAGCTTCTAGAAACAGGAACTTGTCTTAAAGAGCTTCAAGCAAGCTTAAAAAGACATTCTGGTTCAATTAGTCTCGGTAAACGGATAGAAGTTACATTCGATGTATTCAATTTACATCGAATAAGTCAATTATGATATTAACAATTTCCATTCACGTTAACTTGATCCAAGAAAGATGTCACATGTTCCAAGCCAATTGGCATTTCGGCATTAATGTACCGCACAAAGTTTATAAACCACTTTCCCTTGCTTATTAAGAATCTTGTTAAGAATTCAGTACTGATTTAATTTAAGTGGTGAGATTATCCTATAGACGTTTTGGGAGTAAGTGCGCGTTCAGATAAATCCCATTTAAGTCACTTTGCATATCATGATAATGAACAGTGACACTATTCATTTGTACCATCGAGACATCGTACGAGGAAAGTCAAAGGGCCTGTATTCGTCTTAGACAAAGCTCCGTAATTTTATCCAAAAATTCACAAGAAGGTTACCGAAATTCCTCTAAACCCACGAAATATTTGAAGTAACTGCGAAATGATCCTGTTCTAAGATGCGTATCAATTTATTTGAATCTGTTTGGGAAGCCAGCTGAAATTGCAGGTGTAACGATTGTGTTATTCTGTAAAACTCAGTCATGCTTATGTGTGTGTGTGTTTTGTTGCAGTTCTGTTGGATTTTGTAGAAAGGTCTTAATGTTTGATTGCATGTTAATTTATCTTGTTGTTACGCAAGTTTAATTAAGCAGTCGATTCTTGTATCGCGCTTCCAATGCTTATATCTATACGTTATTCTACTGCGCAATAGAATGATTGAAGTTATAATTCTCTTGATTATAAAATCTGCTTGCTGATACAACGGTTGTATTCTTTCCTTGTTAACTCTGTCGGACCAATTTAAGCTACATTCTTCTCGATGTAGAAGGTTACAACAAGACTAAGGTATACGCATCTAGACTTCGATAAATCTCTTGCACAACCGCAGTGCAGTTATGTCTGGATGTGAATAACTGTGCGAGATTATGCGCGCATAAGGCATGATCCAAAGCGGTGGCAGTAATTGTTAAGTCTTGTCAGGCCAGCTTCAAATCACGATCTTGTTGTAAAATTCAATCTAATTTACTTTCTCCAATCTCAAAAGCCTCATACATTTCATCTTTCTTCTGCACGTTAACCTCTCGTGCAAGTGTGGGCCGGAGCTTTTGTCTGGTTGCTCACGTGCACGCGAACGAGAAAGCGTTTGCACGTGTTATACCTCGTGGGGAAGTGTCACAGTTTAGTCTAGGGTAAGAGAGCTGTGCCACGTCAGGGTTACCACTTGTGACAAAATTGTACCGCAAGGTGTCAAGAAGATTTCTAAATGTGCCAAAACAGAGACACGCAATGGATATGAGAGTCACCTAAGCCAAAGGTAGTGGTAGGCTGATAAACAACCAATGATAATCTCTCTCATGTGCTCACTTCACACTTGGTAGGCAGTTTCACGTGGGCAGTTATCTCACAGCATGATTGGGAACGAATAAACTATGACTAATTGTAAGGACCCTGTGGCTTTATGCCTGCCGTGTATATTGACCCAAAATGTGAAAGGCTCTTGACATGGACAGCTAGATGCAATCACTACTGCATGCACTATTCATTGTCTTTTATCGCAACAAGAAAACTTTGTTGAAGCACGAGGCTCTTAATTTTAGATACATTGAAGCTTGAGTGTTCTTACAATCCTCAACAGTTATTCTTTTACAATTAAAAATGGCACTTTGCTAACTTGCTCCGAGCTTCTGTTACTTAATGTTGACTAAAACACGCTTCAATGCTTTCTTGGCAAAGACTACATCACATAAATCATGAATTAGCAACGCTTACGTCACAGGGAAAGCGGATAAACAAGCCTGTGTTTGTGCTGCTGCTTCTAACGCCAGCGGTTATACTGGAAATATGCCCTTTCAGTGAATGATAAAAGTCTTGGATTCATAACCAATTCCAAAGTTAAATTTAAAACATTCGAAAAGCACTGAACGCTTGGAATGAGATTCCTATAAATATTAGGGAGCTCCCTTACTCGATCAATATAAGAAACAGTTAATTCCGATCTTGTAAAATGCAGTTTTGATATAAAGCCGGCGACAAGGACGACGATAAATAGATATATCTTCAAATTTGTCCAAATTTGTTATATTATCTTCATTGACTTCAACTTATACATCTTATATTAACAACATAAACTTGAGACTTAAACTGTGTACTTGAGACATGGCCTAAACTTGACACTTAAGTTGTCTCTTTCTACAGCATTCCTTGGGGAGAAGTGCTATTGTTCATAATAATAATAATAATGATATAATTAGCACCATACAATGGTACAATGTCACATCGTACACGGCCTCAACAAAACAAGAACAGCAATAGCTTGAATATAAAGAATTAAATATAAATATAAAGACAGCTAGCTTAATAAAGAGAATTCCCTTTTGGAGGGGGGGGGGGGGAGACAATATACTCGGTCTCGGTATCATTTCATGAGTAGAAATGTTTGGGCAGCATACTCAGGGTTTTCGTTCTTAGTTCTCCTGCTTGTTGCAGGGATTTTGCGAAATGTTCAACTACCCAGCATATTTGAGATGCCGATAAAATCCCCTCAATTCAGGTCGAGTCTGGTTATTTGTAATCCAAGCATTTTACGGCAATCGGACATTTGTTAATGTCTAAAATTTCCTTGAAAAGCGTTAACTTTGAGACACTTCATAACTTTGGGCAATTTGATGCTTTGCACCTCTCCCAGCAAAGTTTCTAGAAATGTGCTCGACAGCAACAAGACAAAAAAAGGAACAGATGAAAGAGAGATAAAAACAAAGGTTGAACTGTGCTAAGATTATCTGATGATGCTCTTAACATAATATGATTTGTAATGCGCTAATTGTGTCGGCCATGGCAAGATCAGCTCAGGACAGTCTCCAGGTAAACGACCTAAGGTGAGGAATGCAGCACGACAGGGCAAGACAGTAGACAAAACTTGACCTGGTGGAAGATTTCAGAGTTGAAAATATCGCAATTGGTGGCATGCCAAAATAAATACGAAAATAAGAAGCGTATTGAAAAGCATTAAGCTGGTGAGATTTTCACCGAAAAGGCAAAGGCAGGTCTTTTATTTGTGATAAATAATAAAGAATTGATAGACAAATCCAGGCTATAGACAAAAAACAAACCAGTATTGAGGGGGTTTTGATTAAAGATTTGCACGATTCAGCCCAGTTCACGGAACAATACAAAAAACCCGTTCATTACTGGAGGGCCACATGGTCCTTTAGCTTCTGCGAGAATTTTTTACTTCTAAGGAGAAGGGGCTAATGCTTCAATAGCTTTGTTCATCTTTAGTTCAACATATTTAGAATTCTTTGCTTCCAAATCACCAATTATAGCACCGCCTTGCAGTCTGTTCAAACGCATTATTTGCTACTGTACAACTGTATTATCATCGGGAAGGAAATGGAGATGAAGACTCCACCAGACAAAGAATCAGGACATGGAGATTGAAAAACACAAAGTCCCAAACATACTTTTGATTCACTGCTAAGGCAACATCTAACAGAAAACCCAGATGGAGTCAAAACAAACACTATGACGTAAATTTCCAGACTACTTGGTTAGGAAGTTCGCCTTTTCATTTAGAAGTTTCCGAATCTGTCCACTTGAAAACACAAAGCTCATGTTTGTGTAGACAGAAACGTCAAATAGACAGTGGACTCTTCGGCCAAACGCAACGTAAGCTGGCGCTGATTGGTTAAAAAGTAACCAATCAATAAAATGGTTAATGTTTGGGATCAAACTAGCCCATAAAATAGGCGGTTTGAAGTCCTGATTGGGTACTATGATCAAATGTTGCCTATTTGTATGGAAATAGACACGTATCATGCAAGATAGGCCTGTTTCAGAAGCAATAGTCTTAATGCAACAAGTAAAGTGGAGAATAGACAAACGGACTGCCTACTGGATTCTCGAGAAATTCTTGCAACGAGAAATGGGAATGATAAACATAGGATGATAAACATGCAATGCAAGGCAGCAGAAATACAATGAAAATACGACAAGATTAAAATACATATTTGTCAACTGATATTTCGTCCCGACACAGGAGGCTTCTACAGAGCATTGTTATAATTCTAAGTATTTTTCAGATCTGTGTGTTCAATATCAGGCTGGGTCAAGAAGTTTCTTTAGATTGATTACGGAACTGATTTTATAAATTTCCGATCAACTTTTGTGGCAAGCTTATAAAATTGTTCATATAAAAAAGGTGTACATCATTAAAAGTCAAACAAATACTAAAGGGGTTTACGAAAATGGCATATCACAGAAATAAGCTTGCATATCATTGTTAAATGCGCTGTGTAGAATAAACTAGTATGATATTGCCTAAGCAGTGGAAGTCCTACATAAATAGAGGATATATACAAACACCGCGGTGGCTGGTATGCTGGTGTTAGCTATAATACTGCAGTTAATACAAGGCAAACAGCTACTAATGAAGGCAACGATGATAATGATGATGCAAGCAATTAATGCTACTAGAAAGGTCTCGATCGTCATGCAGAAGCTTGACTATATAAACAATGATAAAAGTATTGTGATACGGAGGAAAATGTCATGTTGCGAAGATTAACAAGGTTACAAAAGGGGGAGTTTTGTAGCCGGAAACACGAGAGTATAAGATACCCTTTGCCACCCACACAAACATGAAGATGCGCAATAGAATGATTCATAATCTCTATAAATAAATAACTATGAGGTTCTAATCATGCACATTGATGAACAAATCCTATGAACTGTAGATCATAATTGGATTTCATATGCCTCATAATAGAGCAGTGTTACTATCGTGATCATTTTGCATGAGCGCTGTTATCAATGTTTGCAGTAGTATGATACTACTTAAAAGGATACCTACGTCACGAAGAGTACATAGCGTGGTATAAACCATTGAACTGACTTCAAGATGAGCCTAGAGTTGCTCTGAAGCTGGGGCCAATGGATAGCAACCTGTTCCATGGATAGATCTGGGTACATATTAATTGTCAAAAGCTTGAACCATGATAAAGGATGCCCTAAAACGCTAAGTAATCATTTTATTACAAAATGCTTTTGATAAAGCCGGTACTAATATTATTCATATACCCCATTCACACGATTCATGTCGTAACCGACCCAATCCGATAAAAAAATTTCACCTGTTCACACGTAACCAGATTCAGTTTTAAGCTCTGTGCTCGCGACTCCGCTTCGCATCAAATCACGTCACTAAGGCTGTTGTTTAAAAGAACTTGCCATAGCAACAACACAGTTGGTCTGCTTCAAACTGGCGCGATATCGTGTCGGATTCCTGTGTTCGCTCGAGCCCTGAAATGATTTGACATCTGATACGTACCACTTTCAGAGCGGGGCGATTTCACTCCCCAGCAACGATACGGCGCGTTTCGGATTCAATCGGTGCCGTGTGGACAGAAAGCCTATCTAGTATAGCAAGTTATCCGTATGAAGCGATTCCGGTGTTGTGTGAACAGTACCATATTCTCCAATTGTTATTGCGATGCTACTGCAAAGATGGATAAGCTCCCATTGCGAGCTGTTTGATTATTTATCTCATCAATGCTTTATTGTACCACTGACAGAAGACAAAATTCATTTGTGGACGCCTATATAACTTGACTCAATGCCTCTAAGAACCTGCAAACCTGCCTCTCAACAATTGCAAACTACAGTTGGAACATCTCATCACAAAGTGTTCTGCCGGCCAAGCTGTCCCTTCCTTCAAAGTCGGTAAGTAGGTACCTAGAAGACATCTTGGTGACATAAGTGTACAACAGCTGGATGGCTGGCAGAACCCCTAGCCTGATCTCGGGGATTGCTCTCCCTTATAGCATTAAATTTATCCTCACACCCAACATTCCTGTGCTGAGCAAACTAAGCTGAGACTCATTTTGTACACATTACAAAATAACACGAGCAACAAAGAGCAAAAGCTTAAAAATTGGTACAACTCACACAAATCCTAAAAGCCAGCTTTAAATTTATTAGGTAAAGCTTTTATGTAGAAGATTTTCCTGGAAACTTGGCTTATTTCTCTTTTTGGTCTGCTCGTGCCAGATAAAGGCAGCAAGAAAAATATAGGACTGGTTAATGTTAATCTCTGTGCTCAGCCATTTCATGTGAAATTGGCTGTAACTTTCGTAGGAATAACATCTGCAAAGTCACATCATAACAAAGCAAACGCAGATAAAGAGAGCAAATCTAAACATACCTTTTAAGTAACTCTGTAAAATCTTTCTTTACCTCTTTAAATTTGCAGTTAACTAAATGTAATTTCAAAATTATGTTAGCAAATGTTCATTAACAGCATCAATACAAGAAAGTAACTCAAATTAAGTTTAAATTTTAATAGCTGTTAGTATTGATCTAATTAAAGATTCAATCAATGAAAAATTAACTGACAAGGGCATCATTGTAGACTGTGATAAAAGTATCATTTAATAATAAATTATTCAGTACTTCATTAAGATGGAAAGTCAAATAAAAATACCTAAAAATTTGAGTTCAACTATAAAGCAAAATTTAATCAATTAGGGAATAAAAATACACTCTTGTCTCAAAAGAACTGACTGCTCGTAATTTTTCAAAAATTTTGAGGCTGAACTCTTCTTAATTTATTTTTAGATTATTTAGGGAGTTTAGACAAGAAACAATAAAAAAGACAACATTGCTTCAACATTGCTAATGTAAGTGTGCATTTAGGTATGTATGTGTGTATGAAACAGATATTGTTGTCAATAACATTAGCAGAAGATGAACGAAAACGCATTCTCAATCACATTGCTCTTACAGATGTCAATATTTTATTTGAGAAGCATGTGCATCTTTGACAAAATTGTTTTTTACGACTATGGTTCAGTCTCAGTTGTTCATAATTTGCTGTTAATTTCTGTTCAATTCTGATGTTCGTGTTACAGAAAATTGTAAAAGCGTATAAAGAGGTTCTCATAGAAAAGAAAGTGTATCATTCAAAGTCAAGCAAACGCTAAATGGGTTTATCAAAACTGGCATATCGAAGTAAAACTGGCGTAAAACAAGTTGTGTAGTATAAACTATGTGTGACGTAATAAAAGTGGTGGAATTTCTTGATAAATTGAAAATATTTACAGAAACAGCAGTTGATGATATGCTAGTATCAGCCAAAGTACTGCAGTTAAACAAGACAAGCAGCTTATGATGATGATAATAATAATGACTAGCAATGAATGTTGCCAGGAAGGCCTCAGATGTTATTCGAAAATTTTGACAGTATGAATAATGGCAAATGCAATTTCTTGAAATTTTAGCAAACGTTTAAAGAATATTATAAGAAAGAAGATTAACTCGACGACGGAGATGATAATTGCGCGACTAAAAATTATATAATTTCAAAGCATGACATAACCATTTGGTGGCAATATTTTGCATCAATCGTTATATGTTGCTATTCTATAATAATCGTTTTCTCTTTATTTCTACATTGATTCCTTATTATAAACCATAATTAAAAGATATACTTATTTCTTATGAATTGTTCGAAATGTAAGGTTGATTCTTGGTCCTCTATCGTGGTATTCCTTACCAACACGATGCTGAAATTGAAAATAGGGTTTTACAACAGATGTAACACAATAGGAACTTGAACAAAAAATTAACTCTAAAACACAGAAAGTTTCAAACTGCATTATTTATTACTCAAACTGGATATTAAAGACAATAACTCAATACTAAATAATGTTGCAAAAATACAAATTATTGATCAGATAGTTTAAATAAACAATATGTTGTAGCAAACTAGAAACCAAATTATTATTGATCAGAACTATCATCATAAACTATAATTCGATGCTAAATAATATTGAAAACAAAATCTTTTATCAGATAGTTTAAAAAATGTAATTTTACTATGTTATTACAGCCAATTGAAAACCAAATTATCAATTATTAATACTTTGGTCATAGACTATAACTCGATACCAAATAAATTTGGCAAAAAACCAAATTTCTTGATCAGACAGTTTTAAATAGATAATGTTATTCACAAGGTAGTCCATGGCTTTTCTTGGCTGGAGAAACTTCAAAACAAAGTGAATGATATCAATTTTTGTCAATAAATGCCTGTATTATACCTTTACATTGACTTTTACATACTTCGATATTTGCATTATTCATTTCATTAACATTTATGCGCATTTGATATATTCACAATTTCATTTCAAATAATTATCCGAACTTTATATCAGTTATTTATCATAGATTTAAATTGTAAAACATTATCTCTTAACTTCTCTCGAATTTGTCAGAAAATGCGCTGTTTGAAAGGTGCGAAAACGGAAAGCAATCTATAAAGGTACGAAAGTTGTGGAAGTCGGAACAAAGAGTTTCAATTTCTCACGAATTTTTTTGCGAACATGAATCATTCTGTTTGAACCGAAACGAAAATATAAGATTGAATTCAAATGCAAATATACTGAAATTTATTCCTCACAATTTTTAATTACAGCACTAGACATCTTGGCCATAGACCATTATTTCTAATAGAGATCAATGAACATGGAAGAACACGACGCTTCGAGTGATTGCCGAGTTTTTGATTACGATTTACGGTGATTCTAAGAAACAGAGACCTGGGGCCAAGGATTATGGATGACTCCTGCCGCTTCGCGTTGTTCCTTAACTCCGTTTTTTAGATACATTGTCGCGAGCATTCCTCGAGAATTCGGTAGTCAGCTTGCTATTTCATTCTATGCTTTACTTTTTGTATCTTGACCCTATTCGTGTCTTCTAAAAGTAGCCTTTTCTATGTTCTTCTCTTTTCGCCTTATCAAACTGCGTACTTTTGTCACGTTTAATTTGTTTATCAATAAACTAGAACGAACAATTTTGATCATTGTTTTTTCGGCCAGACTGATAACTTCTCATCCTATATAAATAAGCTGGCCTTATTCAAAAAAAGTCTACGGTTCTATTGTAGCTCCTCTTGGCCTGTGTAACCTGATACAAATTGTGTTTTAAAAAGGGCCTGTTGTGTGTTATCTTTGACGCACTTTTAGCTAAGCATTTAGTTGTTTTCAACGCCCTTTGGTTTGCTTGATCCTCTTCCACAAGACCATTTTCAGACTAATTATTCAAGATTGGCATTACACGGAGACTCAACACTAATTCTGTTGCGTGATCATTTTTAGATTTAATCTTGAATCCATTTAAGATATGGCCTCTGTGGTGTAGATGTTATGGTTTAGGACTAGCGATCGAAACGATACAGTTTCGAATCTTCGCCCTTACCATGTATGAAGATAGCACCCTAGGGCGAGGTGCTAACACATGATTGTGCGTCTCTCTACCCAAGGGTATAAATAGGTACCTAGTTCGTCTTTGGCTGCACCCTAGTATATGCGATTTTGCATAATGACCGAGGGAAAGTGTAAAGTCGTAGAGTAGCCGACCAAAGACCACCGCTAAACTAAACTATGCAAAAATAGATCTCATATATAACTGGGTTAACCAACACGCCTGTTTAACGCAGGTAATTAATTGAATTAACTAAATGACACTGTATGCTTAAAACACAACGTTTCGAAATCAGTTCTTCATCAGGCTTTGTGTAGCGCTCTGTTTTCAATTCCAGATGAAGAGCTAAGTTCGTTATGTTGTGTTTTTAGATATTCTCAAGGGCAGTGTCAATTATTGAATGCAATTATTTGTTTGCATATGCACGTGCTGCAAAATACACGCAGCAGATGGCTATACAGTTATTTACATCTGTTTATTGCCAATGAAATATCATTCTTATTTGGTTCAACAGTTCCGCAGAACAATTGCCGTAAAAGTTATATTAAGGCCATAATAAGCCCATTTTGGCGTAGAACGATGTAAAAAATGATGATGATGATGATGATGATGATGATGATGATGATGATGATGATGATGATGATGATGATGATGATGATGATGATGATGATGATGATGATGATGATGATGATGATGATGATGATGATGCTGATGATGATGTTGATGATGTTGATTTTGATGATGATGGTGATGATGATGTTGATGATGTTGAGGATGATAATGATGATGATGATAATAATAATGATAATGATATTGATGATGATGTTGATGATGTTGATGATGATAATGATGATGATGCTAATGATGATGATGATAATAATAATGATGATAATAATGATGATGATCATGATGATGATGATTAATCATGATGATGATCATCATGATGATGAGCTTTTGGCCTTGAGCATCAAAGTTATAATCATTTAAATGGGAGCATACCAGCCAATCATGTTGCGTGGCGCCACTCATCAACAATAAACTACCATCAGTCAGAGGAACTTTTATTTTCGAAGAATCGTCGTCTTCACCGTCCTAACAAAAAATACCATCAAAATTTCACTATGGACTTGCAAACAACTTACATATTTGTAAGAGTAAGAATCTTTTCACATGAAAACGAATATTTTAAATTCAGTAAAAACCAATGAGGTGTTTGTAAAAAAAATGTCTCAGTTAATTTTATAAAAAGTTTCCTTCATTGAATCATATAGTAAAATTGAAAATATGATTAAATGGCAGCTTTCACTACTGTGCAATTGTATTTTCAAAAGGAGTAAAATGGTTTGATTAAAAGACCTACAATAGATACCTTTGATGGCTTCCTTTTCAACTCAAACATTCTTGTATCTCCAAATGATAACGAGGCAATGACTGGATTGGTACCGAGGCTCTTCTCATCGTCGCTGTGCCAATCCTATTATAAATATTACATGTCAATGCAAAGCATATACGAAAAGACGATAATTATTATTTCCTACGGGGTTTCTTCAGATCTTATGTCTTAAAATGATATGAATAAACCGATAAAAGACAGTGTTTTTTAAAAACAGTGATGACACGTCTTTCGTAGCCTGATAATTTGTTCCTAACTTTACTTGTTACATTTAACAACTTTCTGCGATCTCAATGAATAATGTTAGATCTTTAATCTTAAAATTGAATTTACCATTTTCCATTATCTTCAATTTGTCACAATTATGAGATATTATTCAAAATTTTACTGTCACTAGTTATTTTCTGATTCCAATGTGGTCGTTTAATATAAGATTCGCTATAGCCATGTCATGTCACTATATCCAAATTTTATTCAACATCTTGGAAATTCTTCCTCTATTTATGTCACCATTAAGCACTCTTTTATATCTCCTACGATCTCAGGTCCTTTTTATCTCAAACGATTTAACTTCCTTTAAAACCTACGGCCAGTGATCTACATTCCTTGCACAGCATAATCCGACCCCCTCCACCCCCAATTCAATGCTGATGCTATAGGTATTTGAAATTGCTTCGGAATGGGGACTGGTTTTAGGGTGTTTAGTAGCATTGCTCGCGGCCGTGGTTGGCCCTGTCCAGGATTGTAGACATTTCAGCCTCTTATCAATTAAAACTATAATTAATGGCAAAATTAAGCTCGACGTTTAACTGTTTAACTGGTGCAAATTTTTAATTACACTGATCTAAAAACCTGGAGTTTATCCAAACACACAAAAGGGATTCTAATACAAAAACCCGATTTAACAATGGGCTAAAAAGTCATTTTCTAAACTGAAGAAAAAACTACTTTACGCACAAAACCATGGAAGAACAGAACTGGTTTTTATATCTGTTACTTTTACTCATTTACTATACCATATTCCCTAATTTTTTAATTAGGATTTTTCATTTTTGCTGAATGATTTTTACTAAATGGTTATCGTGTTTAAATAAATCATAATAAAAAAAATTATAATAATCAATCTAAGTTCGATGGCAAACATCGATAAACTTCATAATCAAAATAGCAGACATCAACTGGAAAAGTTCAAGTTAATGTCATCATCTTCAACAGTTCCTAACGCACTTCTATAAACAACTGACACTATTTGCGAATAATAATTTTTGCATTATCTGACAGCAAAAAATAGCGCATAATTTTTTTCGAATGCCTTCAAAAGGATACCTTTTTTCAAATTTTTCAAATGCCTGAAGAACAAGTGAATGAAAAAAATCGATTTTCGGTCTGAAAAATCCTTCAACAGATTTCTCAAAGATTTCTTACACTTTTTGAAAAACTTTGGATTCAGCATTTGAGTTGAAATCTTTTTTTTAAATAAAATAATAACCCTGTTTAAATCCATACATTTGAAAACTTTCGTTTACATTGAAAAACGTTTCAAAAATATCTGCAATATTTTTCATTCATCGCAAATCAACTGTTTACAGCGTCTGTGAATCTAAGTTGTTTCCTAAATGTTCATAAGGTTGTCATTCGTAAAAAGTTTTAATTAAAGTAATGATTATTATAACTATTAAAAAAGTAATAGAAAGTGTATACATACTACGCTATCCTTATTGTCCCTATACAGATTTGCAAGCATTGAATTGAATTCTAGGCCAGTCTCTTCTTTAATCTTTTCTCGTAATATATTTAATAATGGTGACCACTAAAGATATAATAAAAAAGAGATGAAAAATTTAAAATAAGCTTATTAAAAATAACGAAAGAAAATGAGATTCATATTGAATAAACAGTTAACTTTCTGATACATAAAAAATGTTAATTTCTAAAAGAGAAAATAAAGGAAATATTGTTTTATATATTGCGGCATATAGTTGTAATAATTTATAGATCAATTCGATCAAAATTTACAAATACTATTACCTTGAAAGGCTTCAAAGTCAATTTTGAGTAAGTGTAGGCAAAATCCCCAAACCAAGCAGTCAGCCTTGGCTGTAGGCATTTCTTTCCTAAAGACAAAAAGTTAACTTCTTGGTAATTTCATGGAAAGCTAATTCACAAATTTAACTCTAACCCTCTCATCCCTTCAGGGTCCATATGGCTATTTGATATCCAAAGAGAATTGACTACTTTTAAGGAGAAGGGGCTGATGCATTAAGAACATGATTCATTTTAAATTCAAAATTTTAGAGGCTTCTTTGCCCAGCATTATCAATCATAAAACCCCCTTGTAAAATGACCAAACGTATCAGCTGCTAGTGTGCAATTTGGATTATCACCGGGCGTGAAAAGTTTAAACCTACTTTGAAACTTATATGCATACCAGTGGGGGCTTTTCAAGAATAATCAGAGGGGCACTAATGCTGAATTTGTTGAGAGCTATGCAGGTAGGGACAAAGGGATTTTTGTTACATTTTTGTTAATTCTGATATAAAATGAAGTCGAAACGTTTTATGTCGTAATAGATTTGTCAATCTGAAAATGTAACACTGCATTAGTCCAACTCTATTGGATGTCGCAATAAAAAACCATAAATTAAATCATGTTATCTTTTTCTTTCGTCGTTCTCATCCTGATATAAAATGAATTTTGACATAATAAAACTTGTAGTTAAACTTTACCTAGCCTTTTTTCTTACAAAGTTTTGCCCCTTATGACCTTCTAATATCCGCAACTGCTTATTAATAAATTCTCAATAGAAGTTAAAAAATCCATTTTTCACATGTTTTTGAGCAGCAGATGATTATTAATTTGAACAAATCTTTAGATCATTAATGTAAATCATACAATAACGACCAGAGTCACACAAAAGCCTTGATGTTAAGCATGCTAAGTTAATTGCAATTTTTGTGCAGTTTAAATCCAAAGTAGATTGTTTAGACCGCTTGAGAAATCTAAATAAGATAAAGTAGGCAAGGTCATAGTTTGCTTACCCCAGACTGTAATTTCTTTCTCTTCCCATGGGATTTCTGATCTCAGTTGCTCAAACATCCATTCGGTCTCTTCAGGCTCAATAAAAACTTTGAAGAGACGAATTCTATAAATTTAAGTATGCAAATTTTGTTAGATGGGTTCTTTTTAAAAATCATTCAATTGATAGCTTATGAAGTATATCAGATTATGAAGAAAATCAGATTATGAAGAACAAAAATAAAAGTTAATGTGCTTGCTCCCAAAACAGTTTGTCAAAATCTAAGCCAGTTCACACAAAATAAAACTGACTAGAAAAAACAAATATAAAATTTGCTTCTTTGCAATACACAACAAGTATTAAGTAGAAGATAAAAAACTCATTTGGCATACATTTTACTAATAAGATGCAGAAATCTATGCTTTGATAAATTTCTACTGCTTAAATGCAAGAAATTTTTTAAAAATCATCTTGAACAAATCACACCACACTTGCCTATTTTCAAAATCATACCGCATTTACATGTATTGCAAAGAAAATATCTAGAAATCTACCAAAAACGTTTTTGTTGATATCAAATTTGGTCTAGACATACATTTTGAAACTTGGTCAGTAGTTAAACACATCAAACAAACAACCCACCAGTTTTTCTGTGAAAACATTTTGCAGTTCACGCATTAATTTTGTTCCTTATTTAACCAACACTACTTATTGTTTCTGCTAACTGCTTGCGATGAAAACTAGGTTGGTAAAATTGTGAGTTTCTGTCCAAACAACTTCAAAAAGTCATTTGAGAATGCTTCAATATTTACAAAAGGGTGGCCACTATCATACAAAATTTGGGACACTTTCGGAATACGCAAACATAGAGATCAAAAACGTCACAGATTTTCTAAAATTTATTGGCCTTTTGCTACAGACAAGCAAAAACAAAGTTTATCCCAATAAACGTGAGATAACTCCCCAAAGTCAGACAATCTTCAGCATGGCTGTACTCAGGGGGAGCAATTGCAAACAAAAGCACAAACAACAGCAAAATACTTAAAACACATTATCCACCGCTAGTGCGCCGTTCCCAAAACAATCTCATTCTTTTATTTACAGTCTTCGACACGTTTTCGTTTTGTCGGTAGAGACAGAACTAGTTTAACTTGAAACAGCAAAAAATTGGCTCTCCCCCCCCCCTTAAACCTCCTGGCTACGTCCCTGACAATCAACATGTTTTTCAAATGATTTGACCACACCTGAATGATCTATCTATAACAAAAGTCAAGAGTTTAAGGCTTTTAAATAATGAAAGATAATTCAACACATACTTTGATGTGCCATTTGGACTGTTACTTATTTCAAATTCACCATCAGTACTGCAATGAAAAGTTATTAAATTAATGGTTATAAAGTTAATTATAAAATGAGTCACAATATAAACTTTTCAATCATTTTTAAATACATAATTAATCTTTGCTGATGATTTTCTCTGCCTAAACATTTGAAACGAAATAAAATGGAATTAAACCAGAATTTTTCGCAGAACTATATCAGCGTATTCAATCAGTTAGCATACAGCAAGTCTTAAAAAGCTTTGTGCAGCAGTATTTTTTCAACTTGATTTTAAAAATTCATTATGGTAGGCTATCAATAAATCATATTTGATATTGGAATATTTTCTCTGCCAGTGTTTTCCGGTATAACTCTGAACTATGGACCCTAACAGATACACTAGAAAAAAAGATCGACTCATTTCTCAGAAAATTATTAAGGAGAGTAATTAACATATGTTGGCCAAAATTGATTTCAAATGAGAGGTTATATGCAAAAACAGAAGCAACGAAATGGAGTGTCATAATCAGAAAGAAAAGGCTGAATTGGCTTGGTCATTTGATGAGACTTGATAGGCACACTCCAGTTGGGCTAGCTCTATTTGAAACAGTGCAACGAGGAAGAAGAAAGAGGGGTAGACCTAGATTAACGTGGATGATGTTGATAGAAAAAGATCTTGAATTAGGAGACATCAAACTAGACTTAAAAGACAAGAGAACACCCGAAGAAAAAATTACTGTACTTGAGGGGCTTACTGAAGACAGAAGCAAGTGGCGAATAATAGTGAAGGACATGACGGTTAACCGTTAAATATGTATAGATGATGATGATTGAAATAGACTTTGGGCACTTACTCAATTATTCTGACATCAGATTTCTTTTTAGTTTCCTTGAAAAACAAAGCAAGCAACCATATAAAATTAATAACTTTCCTGAGGAAGCAGCTGGCTTGATATGGGAAAAGAACTGGTTGAATTCGTTTGTCAATTATTTAATCTAGTAGCAAATAAAAAAAGAATAAAAAATATAGAGAAATACTACGTTTTATCAAATAATGGGAGTACACTTCAAAAGCCATGTACATTTTAACAGTGAACTTGGTATATTAATACAAATATGTATATTTTAATTATATCGATGCAAAGTTAATTGCAACTGTGACAATGTTTTTAGTTTCCAATGACTTCCAACAACTTGTTATGTTTCTTATAAACAGGTTTCTTACAAATAATGCATTGCATTCAAAGATTGGTATAAATCTGCAAAATGGGACATGGGCGTGTAAAAATCATGCAGAAATTTCTGCTGTCCACACCCTATTGAAGACCAAGCCCTTCTGAACAAAACCCTGTTTTTAAAATGAATGCCCTATTTCGCACATTTGAAAACGCAAAAACACACCAATTAAGGATTACATAATAGACCATTCAAATTATTGCATTTGAACAGCGAACATGAGAAAAGGAAGGGTCATTCCATGTCAACTTTACAAATTTTTGGAAGGTTTCCCAAGTGACCCACTCAGATTTTTTTTCATTTTTGAAATTTTATTCACGTATATTAGAAGAGAAATTCCTGGAATTTTCATGTCAGTAAAACATGCTGATCTTCAGCATCTTGGGTAATAGATCAATGAGATCTGGTATTGGAAAGATGTGAAGTACTCACGTGAAGAGATTATGCACAAATTTAAGTTTAAAACTCCATCTTGGATAAAACTATTAAACGATCTAGTACCAGGTTTTTTGTGAAAATTCATACTGCTGTTCAAGCTTAAATAACCGAGTATGTTGAAGGATTAGGCGAAATGTCAAATAATTTTAATCCTGAGACATTCGCGTTACACCATTGAAACATTTCAAATGGTGTGGGAATTGATTTTCTCGAAACCATTTAGAGACTTGTTCTGGATACAAGACGTTAAACAGCGCCACCAGTGCCATAACATGGGCTCTTGCTATGGCTTGAAGAAAAGAAATGCCATTCTGCCTCAAGCCCATGATCAGACACATGATGGCCAAATTGCACAAAACTTTGTAATTCTAGTATTGTGAACCAGCCCCATCACTGAAGTAGAAACATTTGGAGACGCTTGGCAATTCACTTTGGAGTTTAGCAAGCATCTTTGAAAAGTGTGCTGTGGACAGCATTAGCATCAAGTGTGAGGTGGTTTGAAGCAAAACAGTAGCTGCTTGATATAACCTTGTCTTTATTTGTGTCAAATCCACAATAAGATGAAGAGTTGCCTGGCTATTATTCCAATGGAAGCCCTGGATGGCTTCCTGCACTATAAAAATGTGGTTTCAGCAAAATCAAGCAGTACTACAAATGTGTCCTATTGTAACCTGTCCTTGACAAAATTCAAGAAGTTTGGCTGAAATTTTGCAGTCCCTGTTGCAATTATTGCAAACGATCATTCAAAGCAATTCTTTATTATCACCATCATTAATGGGATTATTTATTAGTTTTGCATTTTGGTGATACTCGCAGACACACACAGAATGAGCTCCGGGAGCAATTGCTAGCTGGATTACACCATTTTGCTCTCAGTTGACAAAATTTTGAGAAGCTTATTTTCATGCTGGTTAATTTACTGAATTCCAAATAGTTGATTTTATGATTTTACCATTCAAGAGCAAAATTTCTTAATCCCCCCTGGTTTGCCCTTCCTATATTGTGCAGACTCAGGATCTATTGTTGCTTCCATACCCATTGAAGCAGAGCACCCGTGGCCTGTACTTTATACCAAGTTGAGCATTCGTGGAAGCGAAATGATCATGCCTCATTGAGGGGTGCTCAGCTCTGGTGGGAGCACCCATGGGATTTGAAAATCAAAAACAATTAAATCGATGACAGTGGAGGGGGGATTTAGCTTGTTTGCTTCCAAGAGATAAACAGTGAAATTATGTTTGAGGGTGGCTGCTGTTAACTAGGGGGAGCTATGTCCCAAAGCTTATCTCAGAAATATCAGAAGGGGGGAATGGATTGGAATTTGCTAACATTTTTCATCTCTTTTGTTTCCCAAAAGTTTGATTGGGAGAGTGAGCAATCGGACACCGGTAAGTTAGGAATGTCCCAAATAAATTTTATCTTTTGTCAAAGAATTTTGGCTGTGGGCAGTAGCCTATGTTTGTAGAGATGGAGGGGGTTGGCTGGGGCAGATGCCCCCTTTTGAGGGGAAGCTGCTATTTCCACATAAAATTTCTAACCTTGTTGGAAAAATAACAATGATGGTCACCCAAGAGTTATATTTTGGAAGGAAGGAAATTGAGCCAAAATAACAGTTTCTTCTGTTTAGCTATGCTCAAAATATGTTGTTCAAAATGATGAAAAGTGAAAATTATTGTTAAATTTTTGGCCGAAAATCTACATTTCTCCCCCCCCCCCACTCTTAGAATTTTCCTATCTACATTACTGGCTGTTGGACTTTATGGTACTGCTGTAGCACTGTGATTTTGTGAAATGTAGCAATATGTTTTTCCAGTAATAATTGTTTGTGGGTCAATCCCTTTTTCATTTTATTGCATCATCCCATCCCACTGTTATTGTTTTCACAATTTCTTTTGCTAGAACAATTGTTCTTTTCAATGTGTTAATTATGTGATTTGTTTTAGGTAATTTATGTTGATGTGACCTATTAACGTCTTGAATATAGGCTGTACCAGCCTGTAATGTTAAGGGTAGGTTTCCCCAAAAAAAAGAAGAACTAAATCATTTTCCATGTGGGTGGCCAGCAATCCCAGACTATAACGGTGCGTTCACAAAATTTCAGACCCAAGGCCAACATCCCATTAGCACCTCTCAGACTCTAGCTGTGTATAATAACCTAACACTGAAAACTTTGCTAACCTTGATTGTAGGCTTGAAGACAAATTGATGAGTTGATTGTGCCTGAATTCCTTTTTTATCTTCATTTTCAACTTCTTTTTCAGTTCTAGTGCCATTGTTTGAGAGCTTGTTTGATGAAGCTGGTTTATTCCTCTTTGCAGCCCATCCACCTTGAATTCTTGTTTTTCTTCTTTTGTCAGACATTTCTCCCTAAAATTTACAACTCTGTGTTATTAGCCATTTGCCACCTATAAGCCTCAAACCTTTTAACACAGGCAGGGACTTCTATGGCAATACTTTCCCTTTGCTTTTAAAAACATCTGCAAGTAATCCATTTTTTCTTTATAATGCATTCAACTTCCTGGCCATTGTTTGGCTTATTGCAAATTATAGCTATGCAGTGATTGTAGAGGAGCTCTAAGTGATTAGTTATCAACAAGGGCACAACTTAAAACAAGCATTCTATTGTTAGGATGTTCGCCCATGAAGTATGTCAGTAAATAGGATACAGTTGGGTATGGAAGGAGAAAGCTTGTTGAAGTCTGTATGGCTGGAAAAATGACGCTGCACTCTAAGGCATAGAGGGGGGGGGGGAATAAGTGAAAAAACAAGAGCAAAACAATAAAAACATAAAATAACCCCACCCTCTGCACATTGGGTTGGTGGGTGCCAGTCAAATAGACATTTCGAATTGTTGAATGTTGTTTTTTATGTGCTCCTGGCTGAAAAACTTGCATGTGCTCGCAGCTACACTTTCCTTTGATGTTGATGTGTCACACCACCTACTACTTTCTGTTGCACCTTATTTTTGTCACATGAAGTACTACATTATGGGTGTTTCAAACCTTTTTAAAACAAACTTTATAGCCGCAGATAATGGGGGGGCTGGTTCAACTTGAATGAATTGCTAATAAGAATCGAAAGGGATAATAACCCAGTCTGCAGAGCATGGCTGAACTTGACGAGAGGATTCCAACCCAGCAATGGATTCAGTCTTACTCTTCTTTAAATAAATTTCACCTTAATGCATTCATAATGCATATTTACATTCTTAAGGAGATCTCCTCCTTAAGAAATTCCAAACATGCAAACAAATGATTTTTCTATATTGTCATTTATATTCATATTTTCTTGTTATTTCTACTTCTACATAAGTAATTGGCAACTTCATGTATTATTATTATGTTATGAGATGAAATTTGTATTGTTTTTGGAATTCTAAATGAAATGAATGAATGAATGAATGAACATGAACATGAACATATTCTATCTTATAAATGAAATTTTAATTGTATTTAATTGCTGAAAAATTAATGAAATTGAATTGAATTAGTATGCATGGGTGCACAGGAGTTTTTGAAAATGATCTCCTCGGGGAAGAACTTGCCATTTCAGCAAGCCTGGCTCATGTCAAGTTCGAGAAAGGACGAATATGCAACGTGGATTATACCTTGTCTTAACTGAATGGTCCTCTCTACGAGAAAATGATCTCGTTTCATAAAAACCAAAAACCTAAACTCGTTTTATTCTCCAGGTTGCCTCCATCCATACTTTGCCGCCATTCTTTCGTTGGAATGAAAACACTGATCTCAAAAAAAAGTCTTTTTTCTGAGATCAGTGAATGAAAACAATGCAGCAACAACACAAAACCATAGCGAGCGAGGCAGTCGTGGAATAGAGGCTAGAAATTTGAGGTGTGAACCTGAAAACAAAAACTTCAAATTTGAATATGAATGAAAAAGATAAGAAATTGTTATAGTAGGTGTTTAGATGTCAAAAGTAAATGTACAACCCTCCAACGAAGACCAAAGTATCCAGCTGCGAGTAAGCTCTTCAAAGGAAATGGACGATAGGAGCGATAAGGAATTCGTGCTTCGACAAGAAGGCCTCGCCCATCAAACAGAAGAAGAGCAGAAAAGGACAGAAAAACAGGGAGATCTCGAAGATGGATTGAATACAAGAAATTCAAAGATGGCGCGATCATCTGAGGCTTTATTGGATAGCAATAAACATGGATTTGAGGTCAGGAAACATGTAAAATTGATCATGAAGTTTTAAATCTTTCATGGGACTATTTTGTCAAACTTCAGGAAACCAGTAGGCGCTAACGCAGATATGTACCTGAGATACGCACATAGCCACACTAATTTTAAAAATAATCGGTTTTATGCACTTACCCTAACCCTATTAAACTGATGCTAACCCTCACCTTGACCTTATCCCCAAACCTTTTAAGTAACCCAAGAATAAATGTTGCACTGTCACTAACCATGATTTAGCATCCAAAACTTAATACCTACTTGTACTTCACAAACTATTTGTAAATCTTGGTGATGTATTGATACTTTTTTTGCTGCATAGGACTGCATAATTGTTTCTAAATTTTCTACTATGACCACCCCAAAAGGCTGCTCTCAAAACATGGCTTTGTATGATTATGTATCTTTAAATTTTCCAGTCTGCAGAGCATGGCAACTGCATGCACAAGACAGTTTACATGAGATTGTTGTGCACCCCCAAAAATTCTGCCTTGCACACACGCATGGTATGAGTATAGGCTCAATATAGGTTGACCTGCAGTCATACTACCTATGATTTTCCTTCTAAAACTGGACACAATCAACATGAGGAATCATGAGGAAAGTTGTATGGTACACCCAACAAAATCAGGTGTGCATGCCAATTTTTGGGGGGAAACCATTGCCTTGGAATCCAGTCTGATCCATGTGCAATGTTACAATGCATTTAAAGTTTGGCACAGTTTTTAATGAAAGCCTAAATGCTTTTAACTATCTGTTGTTACAACTACCTAGCTGTCACATATGGAATGCTCCATTTTGTATGAAAGTTGGACATTCTTCCTCAAAGTTGCATGTGCCAGGAATGCACTGTTACCTTGGCCCAGAGGACTTGCATCATGTGAGGCTTTGGCCTCCGAAGTTCTACAGGCACTATTGCATATTACATGTGATGCACAGGCCTTAAAAAAGTTCCTTTTGCTGTAGCATAAAACAGTTTCATGTATCATTTGTACACCAATGGATAAAGGATTCATCAGGTCCATGCCTTTTTTTCTGCATTGGGCCTCTAAATGATATCCACTTTTGGTAGATACAGCTCAACTACTATATTTTTTAATGCCAAAAGAAACTATTTTACTCTAATCTTGATATGAAGAATAGTCTGAAATTGTGAAACTGTAGCTCAATATAAGACTACAATTATAACTATCATACCAGTCTTGTTATAGTCCAACCCAAGCTATCATTTGCTGAAAACAATAGATGTTAATATTTTGTTTTAAGTCTGGAAAGGACCAGGTTTACCATAAAAAATTTAACATATGGGCCTTATAGTAGTTTCTATTTAAAGGATTTGTATATATATCTTTTGTAAAGTTATTTTCCCTGTTACTTGCAAAATTAAAAAATTGTAAACAGCAAATTAACAAGTTTCCTTTCTCTATTTTTAGGAACTGAACCCAATTCACATCAAAAGATCAAAGAAATACCGACAGAAATTCCGTTATTATTTCTGCCACCCATATCTCAGGATTCTGATAGCATATGGTGTCACTATTTGCAATTTTTTCATTTATGCTGAAGATCCAGTTGCACACAGCTTCTCTGAATGTACAATTCCAGTTATTGGCAATGATTTTGCTTTTGTTGCTACAAGGTAAAATTTATTAAAATCAAAACCAAGATCACTTTAACAGATGATAATTTTGCATGCATTGAAGTGCTGGCATCTCATTAACCTACTTTCTTCTTTTTGCAATTTTTATAGAAGAATTTAAATCAATTTCTCAGATAAGAAAATCAGGTTAGATTAGGCTATGTGTAAGATCATCAGTGAGACATCATACTGCATTGGCAGGAAGACTAATTAGCTAACTAAAAAGCATGAAACCTATTTGCATTATTTCAATGACGTATACAACTCCCACTTATCTTAATGAAAAAAAATATTTTATATTTTGTCTGAAATTGAGAAATACTGTCTTTGAAAAAAAACTAATATGGCTAATTGCGAATAAATATCCTCTAACAAATACAATTATTGTGCATTTTATTGAAAACCACTTTGAAAAATCAAGGGGTGGAATAATTATTGTCCTACTTAAGTCAAAAGTTTTATCAGTTTGAAAAAATTCCCAGGTCCTTTATTTTTGCCATGCCGGCACTGAGTTATTTCCTTGATATCAGCTTTCCAGCCATCATGAGACACTTTAAGCATATTCAATATGTACAGATATTTATGAATAATTGATATACAAAGACTTAGTTTACAATTTTTAATCAGAGGATTAACAGGTTTTTATTGTTCCTGATTGATTCCGTGATATTTGTGGTTATCGTAAACATTAGCTGATATGCTACAAGAAAAATTTATGGGAATACCATAGAATAATTTCTTATATTAATAGAATAATTTCTTGTTAAAAATAAAGGATAAGTTAAAAATTGATTAATGTGTCAACTTTCCCAAAAAGTACCTTTCTTTTCAGGCTGATTCATACTGCAAAACAGTAACTCTTAAAATTTCAAGGAAAAGCAGTATCATAACTTACCACAATGCCTGCAAGAAACATTGTGCAAATTCATTTTTATATATACCAAATTTTGCAAAACTGCACTGTGGGTATTTTCTAAACTGTTCAGATATTTTACTAAAAGGCTTTAAAGGAAAAGAAGTATGAAATTAGCCTTGGATGGACAAGAAACCTCTTCATTTCTTTCATGTACAAGATTTCAATTTTGATGATAAAAATGTCTCAAAGGATCACGGTAAGATGACATCACCGGTCACTGCGAATGACCTTTAGCTGTTTTTGAGTCAAAACAAAGACAAAACTGACCTAAAAATTGCCAGAAAAATTTGTGAAAATTGCTTTGATACCTGTGCTGTATTTCGCAGCTGCTCCATCTGCCCCACCTTTCAACATCCACCCCTTCTTTTTTAGAAAGCTTTTATAAGTATAAAATAGACTAAATTCTTTATCTAAACATCTGCCCCTTCTTTTTTAGAAAGCTTTTATAAGTATAAAATGGACTAAATTCTTTATTTAAACATCCACCCCTTCTTTTTTAGAAAGCTTTTATAAGTATAAAATAGACTAAATTCTTTATCTAAACTTTTTCCAGGTATCCGCCAAATGCTTTCTCTTTCTTAAAAGTTTTCCTGTATCTCATCGCACTAGTCATTGGATTGATCGTTGGAAAGTTGGTTATTCACTACTTGCTATTTAGAAAATGCTTCAAATTGTCGATGTTCCGAAATGACCAAGGCTCATGGATGACCATGTTCTTCACGTGCATTGTTTCTCTTTTTATCTTCTCCTTCATTTACAACGCCTTTCTGGGCCTTAATGCGACAATGAAAGCATCTTTTGGTATTTCATCTAAAATGGGCATCACCAATCATACATTTATGAAAGCAGCTGCGCTTGGAACTTGGATGGGGGACTTCATCACAGCTTGGATGGTTACCGATATGATGCTTCAGGTTTACCATTTTTATTATTTATCCTTCACTGCCTACTTTCAAAATAAAATGACTACTCTGCCTACTCCTGTGATTTCTCCCTGTCGGTTTTCATGTAGTGTAGTGTAGTTGGGGTTTTTTGATTTTTTGAAACATGTTTTCTTAGTTCTACAATATTATTGTTAAAGTTGTTGTGATTATTCCTTGGTATAAAAGAACGAGATGAAAAACGTTTTTAATAGCTCCAATAGGACGTTAATCATTCTTTACAAAGACTGTATTCCAAGTCTCTCCCTCTCTGAATATGCATACACTGTATTTTTTTGGTCATAATTTGGTATTACGTACTACATGCATGTCAATTAAGTGGATTATGATTTTCAGCAAGGCACATTGTAAAACAGTGTATTTATGTTAACTGAATGCATTTCACCTTATTGAAATAAATCAAGATCAAAATGAAATCTAAATATCCATTCTCGGCATGTATCTTTGGACTGTCCATCATTTAAGAAGTTCAACATGCATTTTCTAATTTCATGCGACCATTGCCTTCCAGTTTTCCCTGTCGTCAGCTTTTACAATTAAAGTTCCCGCTTTCCTCTCGCTGGTCAGCAGTTTCAAGCTTTATCTATTTTATTTATTTTATTCATGATATTTATACAGGGTTATACATTCAATTTTGCTGTTTCATTATGTACTCTGTTAATATAAATACTTGCAAACGAAAAGATGATGAGTAATCTAAGTATACACATAACTCTAACATAAACTATAAACAGTATGATCTATAAGCCAATTCTATAATAATTGTTTACGACCATGCATGTGCTAGATATGATATGAGAGAGGATAAGGTAAATGCGTGGTTTGCTATGCTTTCCTTGAAGCTTTTCAACGTCGAGGAAAATTTAAGTTCTAAGCTGAGACAATTTCACATCTTCGCTCTTTAAATGAGAAGCAGTCTTGGCCAATTGCAGATTTGCGCGTGGGAATTTCTAAATCAGATGTAGTTTTGCGTAATCCTCTCCTACAAGTATCATAGAGTCTTGAGAACTTTCCTGTAAGGTACGTGGGAGTGAGATATATATAATAATAAATGCTTTATTTAAAGTTGGCTGCTTTGTAGCAATGTGCTAATTAAAGCCAACTATTTACAAACTAATTACGAACTAAGGGATACTAATTACAATGTAAAGGCTACTAATTAATACAAAATAAATGATAATTATTAAACAAAACCTAATTAGTGCTATAGGAAGCCAATACTTGGAACAAAATTTTTGCACAATCTACAGGTGCAATCAAAGTTTCTCATTAATTTGACTTTTTGTTTATCAGATATCAGATATCAAACTTTTTTGTTTATAGATCATTTATAGATTTGTATACCATACTCAAAGTCTCCATTTGCATTTGATTAATATCTCTGTATACCAGAACGCGACGGTAAAAGTTGTAAGAAGAAAGAAGGGAGAAAGAAAACAATACCTTCAATCTTCACGACTGGAGTTGTCTGATGATCGCATCAAGCGTGAACCTTTAAGTTACAACTTTAACCGTCGTGTTCTGTAATTAAGTTTAGTGTAGCTCTGCTTCTTTGGCATCAAGCACTATTTTTCCAGACCGGTAAACAGTTTTTTATATTAAGATCTCTATAGTTTTAGTCTTTCCCTGCATCTACATTCTCCATTAGCAGGTGAAGTTTTAAACCTTTTTTCTTGCACAAGTTTCCTAAACGCTCAAGTTGTCATTTTTTAATTGTTTCTGTCAAACATCTTTTCCTCCCAGCTGTAATTGGCACACTCTTATTGCTGTCATTGTATCTTCATGAAACCAATTTGTCTCCAGAACCACATCTCTGCAGCTTCTAACTTTTTATACAGTTTTTTTCGTAATTTTCCCGCATTCCGATCCATATAAAAGTAGCTATTTATCTTTCTTCTTTTTTCAAAAATGTTGATACACAAAAAATTCCACGAGCTAGATATCCTACAACAAAATAAGTTTTATATCATGTATAAAAAGATGTACATATAGAAACTCAAAAAATGAATTTCAAACGTTTCGACTTGCGTTTTCATCAATAATGAACATTCCAGTAACATACAGCGCATATAAATAATCAACAACACAAAGGAACAATATGAAATAAAGTAATAACAATGAAAACTCAGAACAATGTAAACAAAATACAATAGATAAAACATGTAATTGAAAGGATAAGAAACAGCAATGTAACATGTGAGAAAGTGGTGTTGGAGAGGATGATACTGTCCATCTCACCAGAGTCGAAAGAAAAGTGTGAAGTAGAACTGTGAAACACAATCATAGAATAAGAACGTATTTGCATAAACATAAAAATAATGAGAGAAAGCTTAGTGCTTTGTATTTCTTTCAGAAATGGGTGTTTAAATTGATTTTTAGCTCATTAAATGCATTTTAGTTGATTTTTGAACTGACACGAGGTGGGACGCTCCCTTATATTTAAGAATTCAATAGGAAAATCCTTTTTTTCCAGACTTTATCTCGGAATCTGAAGATTTCTACAGAATCGTTAGTTTTGTAGCAAGTGTTTTGGGGTCTTCGTTGGACTTTCTTACAGAGATTTTCCGGGCATTTTCTAGGCAGAGCTTGTTCATGACTATTATAAGCCATAATGGCACGTCACACAACGCTTTAACATACCTTGTCTCCCAGCAAATTGTTAATTGTAAGAATTGGAGACATCTTTTTTCAGGATATTTTTTTGCTAATGCTACTCATCTGATGATTTTTATATGCCATATAACATCTGTTATTACTTTACATCCTCGGCATTAGAATTTTTATTTATTGGATGCTCTTTCCTTTGCACTTTATACCAATAAAAGTGTTGCTGCCCTTTTTTGTAATTAGCTTTGCAGCTGCACAATCATTTTAATATTTGCTTTATTATTTTCTAGGAAACTTCCAAGTATCCGCAATGGGCCAAGGGAGCCCGCGCCTGGTGGAACAAAGGTTGGCACCGAGTTATATTATTCTGGACCGTATTGGTTGTCCTCACAGCTACCGTTGCATCGGCAATCATATCAGATTATATCAACTGGGATACTTTGAATAAAGATTTCGTTCATACAAGTGAACTTGGAAGAGGCTTCTTGGCTGCCTTCATTCTTGTCCTTGATTTCTCCATCGTAATGCAGGTTTGTGACGCACGGTTATGTAGATCGAGACATTGGCTTGTACGCAAAGTCTCACGATGAATCTAAAGGCAATGACGACAACCAATAGAATCATCTATGCTTGTTTTTTTCAAGAATTAAATTGACACAGCTATATACCTGATGGTAGAAATGTCCAAAATGTGACAGAAAAATTTATTAAGATATAATCGCTGTCACCCCAGCCCTCATATATAATTTGCAACCCAAATTTGAGTTCTTTTTTAGGCAGAGAATTTCGTGCGCTATACTCGAATGAGTACGACACTTCTATCCTTCACCTTTTTTCATTTCATTTTTTAATTGTTTATCCATATGAAGGGCGGCCCTTCGACATAAGTGTTGGTTGCCAAGGGGTCTTCCCACTAAAGTAGAGGTATAAAAAAACTCATGATGGACTTATTTCGCGAACGTATTAGTTTTGTTAATCTTGCGGTGTTTAGAGAACAAAAAATTTAAATCGCTGTATAATTGTTAGCACTTAAAAGCCATCTCGGCCTAGATACTTGTTTTGCAACAAGAAAGAAATTTTGTCAGGCTGACATACAGACCCTCTTGGGAGTAATAACGATTGCTGATTCTTATAGATTCTTAAAATTTTAATTAATGTTAAATTGTCTATATTCCTAGTAATAAACATATATCTCTTTTTTTGTTCATCGTTTACTGTTGCGTTTTACTTTGTTCCTAAAGTTTTTTTTATTTTTTTCTAAGGATTGGGATTTCCCGATGTTTGATGCAAACATGGATATCAAACTGCCAGGAATCAATACAGCCTATATCCAGTTCAAAATACCGGATTGTTTACGACGGGAACATTGGGTTGTTCACATCTCCGGCAAATGGTTCAATTATGGCATACTCTTTATGGTAATGCTATTGGACTTGAATATGTGGAAAAACCAGATCTTCTACAAACCTTACGATTTTGGCCAATACGTCGGACCGAATGGAAAAGTTTACTCGGTGACTGACCGGGCATTTTTAGCAACCGCCAACAAAACAACACTTTCGTATGCCTGGAGGTGGAGCCATCCGAGTTTTAATGCAAGTTACGGGATGAAGGATCCAGTCGTCAACTCTCGCTACCGGAACTACTCTATGGCCGTTACCGGGACAGCGTTTATACCAAGCCTGATCGTATTTGTAGTGTTTGGTGTTTTAATTTGGACATTTGGTCGGACTGAGGAAAAGGACAATGTTGAAGTGCTTGGTTTGAAAAGCAAACCCAGCATGCGCAACGTCGGGAGTATATCCATTAGGAAGGAGAAAGACAACGTCGATGGAGCTGATGAAGACGACGGAGAAGATGATAATGATGAAACAGTAGACGGAAAATGTCAAGAGGGTGACGCAAAAGCTAATTATGGGACAATTGACGCCGGGAAAGAGACAAAGGATGACAATCAAGTAGTTGTGTAAGACCACTGACAATTTCATTTACCTCTATGTTATGGTAGGGGGTGAGCCTGTTTAAGACTAATCTTTCAAATTACCTAGCACACAACTTAGAGCTATCCTAGTTCTAAAATCCAGGCCATATCATTGACCCTAACTGATAGACGAAAGTACATAAGGTGTTACCAAGCTTAAATTGGCAACTGTGCTTGTCAGGACGTTTTGTTCAGGCGTTTCAAATGATTTTTTAACGCATCTCGAGACAGGTTGCTGAGAAAATTGCACCGGCTATCACCCCTCTTCAGCAGGGGGTTTTCTCGCAATTCTTTTTTCCTACTCGTAGCGTTGCACGGTTGGATATTCTTTTACTCCATCATTTTGGTATGGCGTTGCCATTACGCAACACATTGGTAAATATGAAATGCAACCCTAAAAGCGTGCATACGTAACTGAATAAACAATATTTTTTCAGCACTCGGTATGTAAACCAACAGAAAAATCTATCGGCTTGTGTTTGATGAACTACCCCTATTTTAGCGATCTGGCCGATTCCCCAAGAGCACTTTCAGCATGCAAATTATGATAATGATTATTGCATGAAATGCACCCTGGCGCTGAGTAAATCGCCTCCGCTTCTCAGGAACAGTTTGCACAAATTGTTTCAAGGAAGTCGTGGTTCCTATGACCAACGTTACGTCACTTCGCTTATCCATTTGAATGGCTTTCTAGTTCGCGCGCTTTATAGAGCAGTTTTGGCGCGAAATTTGAATTATCAGCGATTTTCTTGCGCCCTTTCTGATCATCGAACTCTCGAGTACCTCACGTCAGGAAAACTAGCGAATTTGGTTCAGTTAGATTTAGGGCAAGGATTCGGGTTAGATTAGGGGTTTTTTTTCATTTTGACATTGAAGGATATACTCTAAAATAGAGATTGAGTAAATGGTTCTTATTTTTTGAATTATACTGTATTGTAAGGTATGTTGGACACTAAGATTCAATTGTATTACACAGTTTTAAGCATCTATTTAAGTATAATGGTGCAAATCCGACATCTATCGTTTTTGAACAAGTTAGGAAATGGGGATTTGTTCGACTCAGTAAACTTCAAAGTTAACGATTGATGCAATGGACCCACCAACCTGCAAAACTTCTTTCTGAGAAAAAGTTCGCCAGAATTTTAGGAGGTTTTGTAAGTGATGTAAAATTTAATGTATTTTTCATTTTTTCGAATGTAGATATATCACCAATAAATGATAACTTTTTTGCCTGTCCCAGCTTTGCATTCTGTATAGACTAAAGCAGTCATACACATAAAAAATGGATGTAGATTGCAGCAGGTTTAAAAGAAAAGGTCAATCGTTCGAGATAGGGGATATTTAAGATAGCAGAGACGTTTTCCATACCTTTTCTGTGAGAAAGATAAGGGGGAATAGAAAAGCATTCGAGAAAGCGATTGCTCAAAAAGACTTTTATTTGAGATGGTGGATGTCAATTTTATTGATCTTATTTTGTCGATTTCGTTTTCAATTAAGTCTCATAAACGTATTTAATACTTTTCTCTAATTAATTGTTATTTAGTCCCTTTTGCAGTTATCACGCCTCATAGTCAGAATCACGGTATATTCATCCTTTTAGTGTTTTTTTGCCTCCTCTATGCAGCGTTATTTCCTCGAAATTTAGGCCCTGTCTGCAAATCTAGGGTTTGATAGTGTCTAGTAAGGTTACATTTTGTCAGGGGTGGTGCTAGGATTTGGCCCACGGATGGGCTAGGTTCCCCGACAGGGGGGCTATAAAACAGAATAGAGGGTATCTTTCTAAGCATAAGAAGACAATTCTTCGTTAAAAATTCCCCGACAGGAATAAAATTTTTCCCTGATGGGGGCTGACACTCCCCGACAGAAAGGCTACAGCCCCCAGCCCCCTCTGGCGCCACCCCTGCATTTTGTCGAAAAATTGACGCTCAGGCAAGATTTTTCGCGTGCCTAGGTAGGTGGCGATCGACCCCAATGTTCACACATTCATTTCTGGAACTGCCCGGATAGACCGTCTCTGTCCGGTTGTGGATTCCTCCCTGGACCCCTGAGTTGTCCTGGTAACTGCATGTGCTTGATAACGACATTTCCTAGTAGCTATATCACTTAATATCGTCTAGCTTCCATTTACAATGGGTTGTACTTTCATGAATGTTTTAGTAAATTGCCATTAATGTGTTTAAAATCCATTGAAAACCATTCGACGATCACGTGAACGGATTACAGTTCAATCAAACGAGATTTGTCTGAGGTTACACTTTCTTTTATTCAAACAAATTTGCTGGCCTTTGGTTTTTACGGAGGTAAACCTTGAAAAGAAGAAGAATGTTAAGGGATAAATGAAAACAATTCAAATGGAATTAGCAGATGAAACGAACGATTCAAACAAACATTTACGTTTCTTGTTGATTTTTGCTTTTCAACAACTTAATTTTAACACCAATTGCAGATTGTGGCACTCTTATATTTATCAACAAACATTCTTATTTTGATGAAGACCATTTTTTTCATCTTTGATGGTTTTTCAGGACGGTCAAAACGAAAATAATATTAGGGGGGGGGCTGCGAGCGAAGCGGGGTGAAATAGAGTTGTGGGAGAATTCTTCGAGACCACACCCTTCAGACAGCGGGAGAATGCACCTGCTTTAAAAATTGCACCATTGAAATGATGAAAAATGACAATTTGTATGTAGATATCTAATTGACGACGAACACCATCTAAAGTCTTGATCAGCGTAAACATTAATCTATAAAGCATTTTTCAGTTAATCGAGGGACAAACACTGGCAAATTATCGAGCCTCTCAGCCCCCCTCCCCCCAGTTCCGACGTGCCTACATTTTAAATGATTTACAACTAGCCGCTACAACGGTGGTGGGCACATGGTTAGTCCCGTTACCCACCCATATGCCTGTCCTCTAGAGAAGGCCTGTAAGAATTGAAAATAAGATAACGTTTTCAACTGTGTTCATAATTTTCGACTGATCAGAGGTGACGGTGAGCCATCTACATATAATCAACTAACATTGTACGCAATTCTTTATAAGAAACTAAGCTCGGACTTAGTACTCAGTTTCTTAATTTTCTGGTTGATTTTAGTACTTAAAGTTTCTTAAATGTTTCTCAAGAACACAGCATGTTAATCTTGTAATCACAAATTGCCCAGGAAAGCTTTAAGATTCTATTCCAACAATGAGTTGTGGGTTGTGTCCTTGTTATGACCATATCCTTTCTTGAACTGATATAAAGACACTAAGACCCACTCGAGAAACATCTCGTGAAAGGTCAATGTGGTGTTTCAATTCCAAGCATCTAGTATTTCAGTTTTGGTGTGTATTACATCCTTCACCTATCAGTGAATAAACGGGGATTTCACACTTTATTGAAACACTCGCATCGGCAATCAAAGAAACTTCTACTTTACTAATACTCTGGTTTCTTAATTTTTTTGTCAACCGTGGGGTCGTTTTCTTATAGATTTCTTATAGAGTGTTTCTTACTAAAGAAAGGGCGTGTTTAATAACATATAACTTTATTTAAAATTGATATGTGAACGATTTTGAAGAAGCGAGAATCTGAAAAAGGGTTCCTTTTCCATTATCTTTGCTCAATGCAATCTAGTTGTCTGTTTTTGTTTTGGCTTTAGAAAAGATGCCCAGCTCATCTGAAATATCATGCCACACATCTTTTCAATCCCACTCGCACTAAAATAGCATAATAGATCTCCCGGCCTTGCAATGTTCTTATTTTGATGATAATAATCTCCCAATCTCAGCTTCAATGAGGCACTGAGAACATCAGGACCGTGCAGGCAAAAGCAAGGAACCCATGCAGTGGCGTAACGCACGGTGTGCACCTTTAAGCGCGAAACTAAGGCCCCCTAAGCAATTGGGCCCCTTGGGGGCCCCCGCGAAATTATGTGAAACATTTTTTCCGGATATAAGCGTTTCTTAATAATTGTTATGTTGATGTTAACTCAGCCTGTAAACTTGATTTGCAAAAAAGGGGCCCCAAACCACTACTTTGACTAAGGGCCTTCTACTTCTCCGTTAAGCAACTGAATCAAATGAATAAATCTTATTCTCTGAGGGTATGAGAGGCAATTGCCCCCCCCCCCACTTCCTTGCTTTTGGCATCCCTGGTATAAAACGAGTCGCAATCGTCGCATTTTCATACTCTGTCGAACGAAAAGGTCATGTTAGTATGCTGTCAAACCACGTATTTGCTCTTTCGTTAATGTTCAAAGAACGAATACTGTAAATAGACGGGGATGGTTTTGAAAGAGCCAAAGCTAAAGAAGGTGTGTACTCAACTCCAAAATCATCTATGAATGTCTTGAAAGATTCACAAAAATGATTACGAACTACCAACCACTGAAATCTGAAACTACTGTTGTTATTTCGCCCTCTTCTTGCTTTGGGATGTGACCCCAAAGGCTAGGTGTTATTTGTTTCCAGGCATTCTTGTGTGATTGAAAGACGAATTTAGGCTCAGACGAATAGAATTTAAGATCAAAATTTCAATAGTTAAAATTTTTCATGAAAGGCTGCTTTACCATTTCGCATAAGTAACATGGAAAAAGGTGGCCATACAGATGCTTTGTGCCTTATACAAGGGAAAAATGGAAAAAAATTCTGAGAACCCATTGCGTCTGTTTATAAAAAGTTTGGAATGACCCCTGTACTCTAACACTCTTAGCAATCTCAGGATTTTCAACACTGAAACTTTCTTAGAACTTTCTTAACAGGATAAAGTATTTTAACGATATAGGATTGTTTCTTCTATAGGCTTTTAGCAGGGCAAAAAATTGCCATTGAGGGACAATCCTTCTGCAGAGTCAATCCTTGCTTGGTCTTCAAATTAGGTTTTAGCTGGGGAAAAGTGATTTTGTGGAGCATAAAGTGATTTTTGCAGGGGAGACTTGATTTTGCAGGGAAAAATTCCAAACTCCTCACGCCCAACACGACGAAGTAAATTTAAGACGACCTCGTTTGTTCTTCAAGACAGGATGTGGCTCCAAGATCTGCTTCATGATTTCCTTCTCATGAACAGGGAAGTACAAGAATTTTGTTGTCTTCCGATCCAACCGCAACAAAGCTTGCGCCATGACATGCTATGGGCTTAATAAGGGCTTACGTGCACGCGTACCTCAAGTCATGGGACTCAAGGAAATAAACTGGATCACGATTAATCAGGGCATGCCCGTGCTAGTTGGCTGTAAATGGACAACGATGATAAGCAATTGAAGGCAGAGACAGGGGTACTGTGGAGGTATCAGTCCAAAGGAGTAATTGGAAAGATCGAAAATCAAGAGCAGGGGCGTCGAAAACATTTTTAAAGTGGGGGGAGGGGGGGCTACATAATCAGACTCACCAGGGTCGCGGATAAGCTCGGAATTCTGCTTATTTGTGTTGTCCGGAGTACCACATTTTAAATTTTTGAAATACGAAAACGTAGAAACTGGTCTTTTGTGGTACCTTTTCTCAAAAAATACGTTGAATAATAAAAGTTCAACATCCTATCTAAATACATCATTCACCATTCTATGACACAGGATACTAGTATTCTAATATTAGTTAGATGCTTTCACCTTATGCTTGATATGAAAACATTCAATTAAATGCGTTCAGTGACATTTAAATTACCGAAATCAAGGTTCCATTTATAAATAAACCTTTTCCCACAAATATACCAATTACACCAATTACTAGTTGTTATTTCAATACTTTTCATGCTTTTTTCTTTGATACTACACTGCAAAGAATGTGTACCAAATCTAGGATACATCGCATAAATCTATATATTTTACAGTTCACACTAGTTAAAGGCATAAATATAGTTCAGGATAATACTGGCCCATGGTCATTCCAACATCCATTTCAATTTACAATTTGTTCTTGGAATCCGGGTCACACTTGTTGCCTTCTCAATATCATCCCCCCATATTCTAGTTGGTCTTCCTCTAGTTCTTTTTGTTCTCTGTCTTAAAACACTTGCCAAGAAGCAGAAAGAAAGGTTGGCAGTTACACAAAGCAATCCCGAGGCAAGACAAAATTTTCCTTGGGTGGAGCTAAAGTCCAAATTAACTAAAAAATGAGCCATTTTTCTATAATTTCTTTTGTTTTTTCACTCTATTAGGGGACCACTAGCCCCCTGCTTGTCTCGGGCCTGGCACAAAAAGCATGGAAAGGTCGTACTTGGTAAAGCAAGGAAAGATAAAAAGCTGAAAAATTGGATAAATGAAAAAGCTAGGTTAGTTGTTATGATGCAAAAACAAATGTGATGAAATGGTCTTGGGCAGGACACCTTGGGAGAATGAAAAATGAGATATGTGTTTTTATGCCAGAATTCCTATCCAACGTAAAATGTCAAGCACTAAAAAAGTAGCAAAACCAGGGAGGAAGAGGTTGTAATAAATAAAATTGAGGGGCTCAAGAGGAAATCATATGACCACAATTGAATCATAATGCAAAAATTAGTCCATAGCTAAGGAAGTATTACTTGGCCAGGGGTGGATTTAGGTGGGGTTTCTCGAAACCCCCTTTGCCATTTTAATATTATTTTGGATTGTGGTTCTAGCCTGAGTTCCAGATCCATTACTCAAGTGCAGTTCAATACTCCGACAGACAAATTATTGTCTTTCTTGTGTTTTAATGCAATACGGAAAGACGTTGGATCCTAAGCCATTTCCAGGCCTCAGCAAATGCGATCTCTTAGGGCTTTCCGGGGCTTTTTCCCCCTGGAGCCCCACTTGGGCCTAACTCTGAATCCACTGGGAGCCTTAAAGTGCTCCTACACCCCCAGTTCACAAGCTACGGTCTTCTCTCAAACTCTTTACCAAAAATCTAGTACTTCTTCTCAGCATATATAGTTTATATAGCTTGACCATCGGACTAGTTGCACTTGGTGAAATCTTGGTAAAACCCCAGATAAAAAGAAAAAATAAATCATTTCAACAAAGGATTATTCTTAACTGACTTTCAGCAATTTTGAGCCTCAGTGTTCTTGCCAACAACCGAGCATAGTTTACACCGCAAAAATCGAAATAAATCGAAACCCTTCCGTATAGCACACCCCAGTACCCGTAATAAGGCACCCACAAGCCGTTGATGTCAAGGCTTCACCCGGTGGAGTCAACCATTGCTAGGCCACCCATGTCTTGCAAATCTATCTTCTTAGCTGGACTCAAGCTATGAATGCATTTGCACTATTTAAATCTTCTATTAAGTGTAAAAGTACCGAGAATTATTCATGACTTCTTCAAATCAACTGGGCAGGTTCTTTTTGAGGTTTTGCAAAAGTAACTGAATGCGATAGCAAGCTTAGAGGTGTTAGCCACAATTATTTTAGCCTATTTCACAAACAACTCGACTTAACAGTCTCCTAGCAACAATTAAATGCTTACAATAGTTATGTCATAAATTATCAAAAGTT